>QUSF01000038.1:4507291-4533614 GCA_003676055.1 Chloebia gouldiae
GAAGGGTAGAAGGGTAACAAGCAGGCATTGAACAGAAGAGGAAAACCCTGCCTCCGCAGCTCACTCCTTTTTTTCCAAAAAGAGAGTTGTGATGTTTAAACAAATTAATAAAACATAACAGTCATATAGTAATATTACAAATTATTAAAAGTCATAAATTGAAAAATAATAGACAAGGATAACTCAGTCTTAATTACAATACATGGGGTAAAATTTTTCTTCACTTTAAAACTTAAAACAAAACATGTAAAATTGTCCTAAACAAATTCTTCCGGATCAGAGGTACAAGCAGGATTCATGGCTTGATCTGTTGCAATGCTTGTGGTGTTTAAGTTCTTGCAGAGCTGGAGCAGCAAGCAGCGATGTGGCTTCTCTGGTTTGATTTTTTGATTGCGAAGTGGGCACACCATTATAAACAATAATCAAGGAGGATGACCTTTCTTTCTATAAAATATAACTCAATCAAAACAATTATTTTAAAGGGATCAAAAGTAGTAAAAAAGGCTTGCACTGAAATAAAAAGGGAACTTTGGGTAAGGTACACTTAAGGGATGAGATAGGAGAATCAGACAATCACTTGATTAACGACTGTCATGATTAGAAAGGGGATTTGGTAAGGAGTGGATCTGGGCACTACTATTTTAGGGGGAAAATAAAACGGTGGATTCCTGATCCAGGTTTCTGGCTTCACCTTCCTCCAAAGGAGGTCTCCCCCAAAAACGGGGTTGATCTCCTAAGAAAAAAGGTCCTCTGACGAGAGGTACCCCCGGCAATCCTTCTCCCCACAGGAGAGCCAGAAGAAGGACTGGGGGATTGATCCAATCCTGCCTCCCCACAACAGGGACTAGCCTCACTGCAGGATGGTGCAGGGCCCTTGGGGGAGGGGTGGGGCTGGTGGGAAAGCTTGGGGCGGAAGAGAAGGATCACGGCGGGAAAACGGGTTCCAAGTGGCGTGGCCAGCGCCATCTTGGGAGGGGGTGCCAGGCACGCTGCATCTCGCCCGGGGTGGCACGGCCAATGCCACCCCCAAGGGAGAGCAGCAGGGTCTGGCAGGGCGCTTGGGGCGGCTCGTATGCTGCCATGCCCAAGGGAGAGAGAGTTTAGGAAAGTCTGCAGGGAAAAGGGAATGGGGACCTTTACAAAAGCTAAAGGGGAAACTGACATGTTGCAGCCTACAATTCTGTCCCATTTGTGTCTTTTCTAGCCTCTCTGCCCCCAGAGCCCAGAACAGGGAGGAGAGGATCGAAAGGAGAGCTTTCCGAGAAGAAGAAAAAGCCTCCAAATACGAGTTCCCCCGCACAAAAGACCGAGCAGGGTTAGTTCCCCCTCGGAAAAGAAAAAATCCACCCGTCCGCTGCGGACATGCAAAAATACACCCCGGATCTGGGCGCAGGCGGTGGTTAAAACGCAGAAAAAAAAAGAAAGGGGAAGCCCAGCTGCCTGCCAGGGATCCACCCTGCTCCGGTCCTGCTTACCCTCCGGGAGCGGGCGGTGGTGGCTCGTTCGTTGTTCTCAGGTGATGGAAAAATCGCACTGAACTGGGGACGTTTTCTTTCACGGTTTGGCTCTTCCAGAAACGTAGGTGTTCCCGTTAACCAAGTCTCATCCCCGAAGCCTTGGGTTCGGCCACTGTTAGTCTCTGGTGGTCTCCTTTCGAGTGCCGTCAGCAGCGAGCTCTGACGCATTGTTCTTCAGGCTCAGTCCATCGAGCCACTGCCAAACCTCCCTCTCTGTCCTGGGGTAAGTCTACCCCCATTCCCTGCAGCACAGCTGCCCCACAGCACGGCTGTCTCCGGGCACAGTAGAGTGCAGAGACGTGAAGAGCGTCCGGGAACCTCGTTTTTTTTCCGCTCAGCGCTGGGTTCCTCTTAGCATCGCCATGCAGAGCTTTCACGGCTGCGGGTGTTTCTCGTCCCTCCTTCCACTTCTGAGGCAGGCGCCACCACGAATCACAAAATGAATTACAGAACCATCCTCTGCTACTATTTGTTGCGGTGCGCGCCCCGCCCGTCTTCTCCCCAAGCAGCGGGAGATTTAACGGCAGGAGAGGAAGGAAAGTTCAGCTGTTCCCCCTTTTGGCTCTGCAGGTTCAGTTCAGGCACGTGGACGGACAGAAGTGACACGGGACTTGGGAGGGGAACAAGGTGGTTTTATTCCGGATCGGCTCCCAAGAACTCTCGGGACAGGCGAACACAGATTTTATATCCAAATCTCGGAGGAGGCAGGGAACGGGCGGGGGGGAAACCCGGAAGGGGGAGGGGCACGGAAAAGCCCGGGAAACACGGCAGCCAGGTATGGGGGAAGGGACCAGGGAAATGGGGGGTGGGGTGGGAGAAGGGTAGAAGGGTAACAACCAGGCTTTGAACAGAAGAGGAAAACCCCGCCTCCGCACCGGTCTGTGCAGTTTAAAAGTTCAGCACATAAAGTGCTTTGCACAGTTTTTCTATGGGTGTCACGGCCAGGGCCAAATCATTCTGTTGATCTAACAGTCTTTTGATTTCTTTGTGGGAGCGCTCCACAATGGCCTGTCCTATGGGGTTGTGGGGGATACCTGTGGCTTGGGTGATTCCCCACTGCTTCAGGAATTGCTCGAAATGTTTAGACGTGAGTCCCGGTCCATTGTCAGTTTTTATTGCCTTAGGGACTCCTAGAGTGGCAAACTCCATAAAAAGGTGTTTTATGGCATCCTTTGTTTTTTCCCCCATATGGAGGGACGCAAACACAGCCCCAGAGACCGTGTCTATGGACATGTGCATATATTTAAGGCGTCCGAAGGGATTGTAGTGTGTAACATCCGTTTGCCAGAGCTCCAATGCTCCCAGTCTCCAGGGGTTCACCCCCGTTGCCACAGGTGGAAGGGCAAGGGACTGACAGCTGGGGCAAGTGGCAAGGATGGCTTTGGCCTGGTCTTTTGATATTTTGACCTGCCTTGCAAGGGCAGGTGCGTTCTGATGAAAAAAGGTGTGGCTAAGCCTCACTTGTGCAAAGATGTCAGGTAAAGTGGTTGAAAGTGCTGGTGCAGTATAATGTAAACTCATAGCAAGCTGGTCAGCCATCCGGTTGCCCTCTGTGATATATCCTGGCAAGTCGGTGTGAGCCCAGACATGCATTATGTGATAGAGTTGCTCTTGGTGGGAGATGAGCCAAATTAATTCCGTGAGCAAGTCAAACAGTTCTTTATTCTGAATTTCTTTGAGCAGGGCATATTCTGCCTGCTCTGCTATCCCGGCGACATATGCCGAATCGGTCACCAAATTGAAAGGCTGCAGAAATTTTTTGAATGCTCTCACGACCGCAGCAAGTTCTGCGATCTGGGGGGAACCCTCAACAAATTGGATGTCAGACTCCCACTTCTTAGTCTCTGGGTCCTTCCACATGATCACCAATTTGTGGGATTTCCCCGATCCATTGGTGAACACCGTGAGAGCATCTTAAACAGGTGTTTTGCTTTTGTATGATTTTGGGGCCAAATAGAGTATGTCTTTAAACAGCTTATGCTTGGGATAATGTATGGAAAGTTGGCTGGGATAGCTATCTAATGATATCTGCAAATTTTCCTTTGTTTGCAATAAAGATTCAAATTGTTCTAAATTGAATGGTAAATAAATGCACACCGGATCACACCCTGCAAGGGTCCGGAGGCATTGTCTGGCTTTGATTATTAGTTTGGCCATCAACTCTGCAGGGGTTGATACTGTCTTTGACAGCTGGTGTGGAAGGAACAGCCACTCGATGATAAGGAGTGGGTCCTTCCGCCCAGCATCCCACTGGAAGAGCAGGCCATGGAAGTTCGGGCACTTACCCAAGATGGCGAGGGTAATGGGAAGGAGTCGGTCCACACGGTGTGCCTGGTGGGATCTGATGGCATCAGCGACTCTCTCCAGGGCTCCCTTTGCGGCAGGTGTAAGCTCGCGTGGAGAAGCCAGGTCACCGTCTCCTTGCAGAAGGTTGAAGCGCGGCACCAGCTCCTCCATGGTGAGTCCCAGGAGAGGTCAGATCCACGTGATGTTCTGCAGATCTGTTGTAGATCCCGCAGGGTCCGTGAGTTGTCCTTGATGGTAATGGACTGGGGCGTGACGGTCTTTCCCGTGATGATGAAGCCCAGGTACTTCCACGGCGCTGACAGTTGTATCTTCGCTTCCGCGATTTGAAATCCCGCAGCTTTGATGGCCTTGACAGTCTTGGAAAGTGTCACATTGAGGTAGGATGGAGTCTAGGCACCAATGAGTACATCGTCCATATAGTGTAAGATAATGGACTCTGGGAAAAGTCTTTGGACAGGTGACAGGACCTGTGCTATGAAAGTCTGGCAGAATTTTTCACTCCCTGGGGCAAAGTGGTCCATTGGTATCTCCTGTACAGTTCCGCCTGATTGATAGAGGGGACAGAGAACGCAAATCTGGGAGCATCTCCGGGATATAATGGGATGTTAAAAAAGCAGTCTTTGATGTCGATCACTGCGAGCTGCCAATCCCAGGGTAGCATGGAGGGTGAGGGAAGGCCAGGCTGAAGGGGACCCATATCCTCAATGACTTCATTAACCCTGCGTAGGTCTTGGAGCAGGCGCCACTTGTCTTTGCCGGGCTTTTTAATCACAAAGGCCAGTGTATTCCAGGGGCTGGTGGAGGGTGCCTTTAATTTGTCCTCCACAAGGGGCCACTGGTCCACCCACACTGGAGTGTTGGTCTTCCGATTGAGAGGTGGGGAGGTGCACTCCGCAGTGGCCCACACTAAAAATCCCACACAGGGCTAGGGATGTCGAGGCAGGCACCCCATTGGGACAACATGTCCCTGCCTAATAGCATGATATTTGATGAAACAACAAAGGGCCAAATAGTGGCAATCTGTCCTTCAGGGCCCTCCACACTTACCAAGCGCTTGCTGAACATGGAATTGACGACTCCTCCCACTCCAGAGATTCTGCCACGGGGGGCACCAACTCCCAGTCATGGGGCCACTTTGACCGGGGAATGATGGTGACATCTGCCCCGGTGTCTGCCATCAGGTTCATGGTGATTGACTTTCCCTGTAAAGACAGTACAGTTTCAATCATAGGTCTTGCTTTACATATGTTCTGGGTGAGGAAGACATATTTGTCTTCCTCTGTGTCGTGCCCGGTATAGTCCATCATGTCCAGTAAGTACATCAGCGCGAAGGGAAGCCCCTTGTCCAAGGTGTAAGGAGGATCATGGCAGACGACTGAGACCATGACCTCAGACCCCTGCTGGAAACACACCACCTCAGAGATAATAGTAAGCCTGTCGGGTGTGTGCCTGCTGTCGCCCAAGACCAGCACCGTCACCTCCCGATCACATAAGGGGGCTCAAGGATCCCTGCGGGAACCCTCACCAGGTCATCATCCAGGAATGTTACGGTGATGGTGCTCGTGAGGACCTGGCGGTTATCCGGATTCAGACTGGCTGTCCTTCGGAAGAGGCAGAGCCCGTCATCATGGCTCTGCCAGTCCTCCAGAACTGGCCGCTGGGCCATTGGTCCTCCCTGATGGTGGGGAAGCTTGGGCGCTGTGAGGGGCCACTTGGTATCCTCATGCGGCCCATCCTCGCACTCCACGGCCCGTTTCCCGCCTGTTGGTGGTATGGCAGAGGGTTCCCGGGCAGCGGTCTCGAGGAGGGAGCATATGGGTGGTATAGCTGCTCTGGGGGCCAGTGAGGGCAGTTAGCTTGTATGTGGCCCATCTGGCACACCCGAAGCAGCAGACAGTGTTCATGTTCATCATGGCCTCCCTGATCCCCTTACAGACATGGTGACAATGGCTTTGGTGGATGTAGCTTTGGTGTAGGCCTCTACCATCTGGTAGGCCCGGGGTCCTGAGGCAATGCTCACAGAATTTTCATGGTCTCAGCCGTTGCATTGGTCATTGCTATTTTCCTGAGGAGTTCCTCCCTTGCTGCGGGGTGGTCAATCTGGCGATCAATTGCCTCTTTCAAACGGTCCACAAATTTCATAAATGTCTCTTCTGGGCCTTGTACAATGGAGGAAAAACTTTGGAGGGTGGTCTTCCCCTCGGGGATTTTTAAAAGTGCAATTCGGCTGGCCTCCCGGATGTCGTCAAGGAGGTCCACGGGTAACAAGATCTGGTCCTCCAGCTGGCCAAACTCTCCCTCCTCTGCCAAAGCCTCAAGTCCCTCCTCCCTGTCACCGAGTGCCTGACCTAGGTTGTGCTTCTTTATGAGAGGTTTCAGCAATTTTTTCCATTGAATCTCCCATAAAAGCAACTTGTTAGGGGTAAATAGAGACTTGGCAATATATCTTAAATCATGTACTAAGGTATGGCCCGAGAAGGTAAGGTCCAACACATTCTTAAAAAATTGAGAGTCTCTCCCATAGTCCTTGGCAGCCTTGCGGAGTTCTTTCACCTCCACGCATGGCAATTGCTCCCACTTGGGACGCTCTCCCCTCGCCCTCACCACCAGTGCCACGAATGGCCCTAGGTCCTTGTACAACTCAAGGTCCCCATCCTTGATGGCCTCCGCCCTGATCCGGGCCCACCCGCCTCCCGACCTAGGTGTGGGTCGGGGGCTGTCGCTGTCCTCATCCTCCTGTGAGGATGAGGCAGGACAGGCAAGGGCCCTGATCCTCTCCCTGGCGAATGGGCTTCGGCGACGTGAAGACCGGCAGGCCAAGATGGCCTGCTTCCGGCCAGGCCGACTTCCGGTTCCGGTCACGTGGGATCCGGAAGTAGCTGGAGAGGGGGAGGCGTGGCCAGACCCGCCCACTGGGGCGTAGCCTTTCACCAGGGGGTTCCCACCCACAGCGGTGTGGCCTTCCTGCAGGCCGGTCCCTCCCCCGGGGAGCCCGCCCAGGGCTGTTGCCATGGGTGTTACCATGGGGAGGGGGCGGGTCCCGATGACGTCATTGTCGATGCGGTGGTGGGAAGGGCGGGACCCGACGTGGGAGCGGCACTCGGAGGGGGTGGAGCAGGAGGGGAATTGGCGGGAGCTTGAGGGGTAGAAGGAGGAGGGCAGGCGCCATTTTGTGAGTCTGAAAGAGGCTGCCCAGCCACGTGGCCAGCGCCATTTTGCGTGCCATGCCGGCATGTGTGGCCGGCGCCATTTTGCGTGCCATGCCGGCTTGTGCGGCCGGCGCCATTTTGCGTGCCATGCCGGCATGTGTGGCCGGCGCCATTTTGCGTGCCATGCCGGCACGAGTCGGGAGCAGAACAGCAAGGTTTTAAACTGGGGACAGTGGTTTGAGGATTTTGGGGAGCGGAAAGGCTTGCACTGGGGTGGCCAGCCCCAGAACGAGAGAGGGACAGAGTGGGACGGGGGGCAGCAGGGAGACGGCAGCAACCCTGTGCCTCAGTGTGGCAGGTCTGCCGCCCGACCCACCCTGCGGGGAAGCGAGGTTAGGCATGGGGGGGGGGGGGGGAGTGGCGGAATGCGGGGTGGGTGAACTGGGAACTCAGCTCTACCCCTTTTCCTTAAATAAAGTAAAAATAGAGTGAAAAAGCGGAAAATAACGCCCCGCCCAAAAATTCCCTTTCACTTGCAGATCGTATAACAGCCTCCCCACTTTTCCCCAGAAAATAACAGAAGATAAATCATCCTGGCAGGTATCCGGGAAATGATCGAAAATAAGAATAACAAAAGCTTTCAAATCCTTCTTTTTAAATGAAACATTTCCCAAAACGAGGGATGACTTAACCTGGGAGTAAAAATCCCGTCTTGCAGGAGACAGTCGACTGCCCATTCTCACTGCAGTAAAATCCACAAAGAGGCAAAGGAGAAAAGAAAAAGAAAGAGACAGGGTCGGGTGCCAGTCAGGGCACCAAAAAACTCACGCAAGAAGGACCTCTGTCGAAAAGAAAGGACCTCTGAGGGGCGATGGAAGTGCTGCGGATCCTGTGGAGTCAGAAGCTTCCCGGAAGCTGCAGGTCTGACGAAATATGGTGTCCACAGCCCACGAAGCAGGAGGTCTTCGACACCGAAGTACAACTGCTCATGGCACTGGTCTCGAATGGCGCTTTATGTCCTCAGGTGAGCAGCTCACAGAACCGAGCACGCTGGGGAGTTGCTCTTCACTGAATACCGGTGAGGCATCAGCGTGTTCGGGCATCAGTTGTGGCATCCGGGACCTGTGTCCCGCCATAGATGCCACAGAGGATACGGTCTGCTGGAGCCAGATAGCTAAAATGAGGCTTCCACCGAGACGGGATGACGCTCAGGCTGCTATGTTTCCCAGAGGGTTTTATTGA
The DNA here is from genome assembly GCA_003676055.1 of Chloebia gouldiae. NCBI lineage: Eukaryota > Metazoa > Chordata > Aves > Passeriformes > Passeridae > Chloebia > Chloebia gouldiae. The sequence goes on from QUSF01000038.1 coordinate 4,515,507, forward strand.
GGAAAAAGTGAAGTTGGAGGTGCAGGGAGACACCCTCTCTGGAAGGGAGTGCGCTCTGAGCGCGCCATCCCGAGGGCGGGGTAGGGTATATAACAGAAACAGGATCGGAGGGTCAGGGTACAAACCAGCCAATAATGGACCGATACAGGGGAGGAGTAGGGGTGACTGACAGGGTGAGGACCGATGGGGACAGGGGGGAAGGGGTAGCTTACATTAGGGAACCAATGAAGGCATAAAAAGCAAGGAACATTCCAGAGCAAAGGGATAGATCAAACAATGATGGACATGAACAGGGCTAAATGATTGGCATCGAGGGAGGTGGGAAAATTATACAGAAGTGGTCTCCCAGGGCATCCCAGGTGGACTAACCCTGGGACACCCTCCCACACCTAGGAACACAGTTAGTGATTAATTTAATTAGTTTCATTTTGTTATAAAATACATAAGTTTGAAGTGGAGAAGGATAAACTGCTACCACAGTTACCACTATGCCTTCATCTAGAAAATTACAAAGACTGTGTTTACTTCTGTCTCTGGTCCATGCCTGTTAAGTCAGAAATGTGGTATCTTCTACACCCCTGGTTTTGAACTTTATTCCTGAAAGACTTGATTCACTACCAGATAACTTATATTTCATGCTGCCATAATTCCACTGATTTCAGCTAAATACTGTGAAGTTATCTGGTGATGATAGAGGAGTAATTAAAAAAAATATTGTAAAAGTCTTATGGATTCTTTTTGATTTTAAATAGTTTAGTTTTGTGGTTCTGGCTCTTAAGAATTAAAATGATCCAATCAACAGATTGGCAACAATGCCTTTGTCACCTTTTTCTGGTCTGTGTGTGAGAGAGAGGGAGGGGAAGTGGTGGGGGGTGTCCCTGAGTTACCTCTTTCCACCCTGTCTGAGTTCCAGCTGGTACTAGCAGCAGTGCTAGTTCACTGCCCATAGGATAAGGCACTTTATTTATGGTTTTGAGCCAGAACTGCAGACTGCCAAGGAAGAGAAGGACCTGATGCTGCGTGCCATTGCTGCAAATGTTGATAACTCTATTGATTTCATTGGCATCAGGCAGCTTCAGAGCCAGCAAGAATGCCTGACCTAACAGGATTGATTCCTGTGTGAGAAAGAACAATTTTATTCCCTCAGCATCCCTGGATCATGTACAAGGAGTTACACAAAGGAATGCTAAAGGAAAGAGAACATGATACATCAGGTCTTTGGGATTGGTGATGCATTTTGTATGACAGTTACTAATTTTTTAAAGGAAAAATTGGAGAACAGTGTTTCCTTTCTACCCCAAACTAAGGTTCATGGCCACATTCTTAAATATACATATTCAAATCAATCTATATGTATCAAATATACATATTCAATTTAGGAAATTCATAGCATAAGCCAGTCAACCCTCACTAAACCATATTTTCTCTAGTAGCAAAAATATTTCTGGGAACAATATTCCATTTATTAGGTTCTTAGGTAAAATAAGGGATAAGAACTGTAAAGATGAAGTTGGCAGCCAAGGCTGAGGATGAAGACTCAAAAGAAACCAATCAATTCCCAAGGGAATGTGCAAATTCCTCTAATAGACCTGTGTCATCTTTACTGGAAGTTGTTTAAATATGAGTAAGATTGTGAATGTTTGGCTGTACAACTGTGCCTCTGTTAGAAGCTAACAGTGGTTTCAGTGGGTCAAATGCCTGACATAATTACTGCCTGGGCTCGGGGTGCTTGGGAGGGCTTTTCTCATCCTTCATACAACTTCTCCCATGCCATGGTGATGAATGGCTACTTCACTTCCTCGGCACCACCAGTTCTTTGCTCACACCACCCAATGGACTTTCTCTGCTCCATTGTCTGAAGGATTTAAAGTAGAGGCTTTTATCAGACGTCCACAAAATGCATTTCTGCTCCCTGTGCTTCTTCATAAACCATAACTGGTCTACTTGTCTTTCATCACATAAAACTCAATTTCAGTGCATAGATTCCTTGGGTCTCAAGCAAGTGTGTGTTCTGAAGCTTTAAATTTTAAACCTTTGCATGGGACTCATGAGGGTCACGTGTCATCTTGCTGTCATTGTCTTCCTTGGGCTTTTCACACTAATAATTGTATTGATTTTTCCAAAACTGTAAGATGTAAATTTGAGTATTCAATATTATAGTCACAGCTTGGATTTTGTTTTCTCCTATCTCACCTGTTGCTCATTTTCACAAGTTGTTATTTGTTGTATAAAAGATTCTGCCTCAGTTTTTCCTGAATATATTTCTGTTCTTGTTAATAGGCAATGTTAATTATGTCAGTATAAAGAGAAGAACATTTTTTTCTTCATATTATACAGCTTGCTTAACTGCATTTGGCTTGCCTCTAATTAGAAGCTGGCTTTTTGTGTTCCATAAGGAATAATTAAAACGTGGGGTTTTTCTGTTTGTTTGGTTAATTGGTTTGGTGGGGCGCTTTCAGCAAGCAGCAAGGAAAAGTTTTCCCCATCCCACAAGATGGCTATGAACTCACATGTACAGGCAATGCTTCTTTATGCAAATTTGTAATTAATTATATAGACATGAGGCATTCATTTGTCTGTCTATCCATGCATCTATTTTTGGCCACAATTATTTATATTGCCCTGTTTGAAAAGGTTGCTATGAGCATGTAAGTGACATGATATTCTCACTACTGAGAGGGTTTGTCAGTCAAATGTGGTTGGTAGTGGCTGTGCAGAATGTGGATGCTTACCCTTCTTGCAGTGCCCAAGAAGGTCCCATATAGTTCATGGTCCTGCTGATTGAAAATAGTTCTGAGGCAATCTATTAATAGTGATTTCCTCAGGATTTTTCATTTCTGTACGCATTACTGAATTTGCAGCTGATTAATATGCCAGAGATTAAATAAGTCATAACTGCCCGGTCTTACCTCCCACCCTTCTGTCCCTCTCTCAGGATGTATTCTTTCCAGTGTTTGCTTCTCTTGTACCTTTTCTCTGATTTTTGCAGGTATACAAAGGACATGGAGAGAAAGAGATGGGTGACCACACTTTCTGAGATGAAGAAAAAGATCTGCATTTTTAAAATATAAGGATAGAATAAAGTAGTTTCTTCTCTGCATATGTAAAGGGAATTTGGGATCCTATCCATCCCTTGTAGAATCATGTTTTATGACCCCTGAATATTTCCCTGGGAAGGTTCTCTGAAGATTAATATGGTTCTGTCACAGGAGTAAGTTTTGTTTATAAGTTTTTGGGTTTTTTAATTTGAATGTGACATGATATTTGAAGTGTAAATGATGCAATAATTTCAGAGGTGATGATCATCAAAAGGTCTAACTGGCTTCATTTACAGTTTTGATACTCAAGGGACCAAACTAACTGAGAAAGTCACCTAAGTCCTGAAATTTGTAACTCAAGCAACACATATTTGAAACCTCAGCTCTTGGTGTTTCCAGGTCATCAGCAAATTACATAGAATTAAAAAAACTACAATACGTAGAGAATGAGAACAAATTCTTTCTCTAGATGCTTCTAATGAATTTACCACTGCAAAAACCCACTCTCAGAAGCGAAATATTGAGTAAGGGTTTGCCTGATTTTCTTTAATGTTTAAACATTTTACAACTTCCATGAAAAAACACAAATAAATATAACAAATAATGGTCAATGTTGTTACCAATCAAAATATAAAATGCATTTATTGTACAATAAGGGAATGATAAAACTAACAGAATAACAGTCGATATAAAAGATTAAACAAAAGAGTGTCTGGTTTTGGCCAAAGGCAGGTTAATTTTTTGTAGTTATGTGGAGGTAGAGCCTGGAGCTGTGTGGGTGTGGCCAAAACTCAAATATTATTTCTTACCATCTTAAGTCATTGCCAGGAGCTGAGGGAAAGGGACTCTCTTGCTTTCAGGAAATAAAGGGCATTCCTTTATGGTTAAGGGAAAGCATGGTCAAAGGGCAAAGGGTCTGTCCACCATTTTTTTCCATCATCCCAGGTTTGGTGAGCATTTTGTATTAAATCACCCTCTCTTTGTACATTTTGGTGACTAGTATGTTGCTGTTAGTGTTTTCTTGCCTCATTGCTGTTTCCAGTAAATTGCTCCTATCTCAGGCCAGGACCTAAAAGAAAAACAAACTATGAGCCACTCCCCTCCTGCCCTTCAGTTACTTTTTGCACAGTGACACAATTTGATTTTGATCAGCAATGGAGAGTGCTTTCATACCCACATAGTCAAAGCTAGGCTACAGTGTGGTGGTCGGGGCTCTCTCCAGCCAAATGCAAAGTGAAAAGTCATCATCTTCCAGCCTCTCATCCAGAATGCAAACAGTATTTTGTACTGCTGGAGATGTTGTGTTTCCAGATGAATTTAGGGTTTCTAACAGGTACAGTGTGAAATTTTATCATCCAGCTCCAGTGTGCCTGAGCAATAGGTCCTTGGCTGCTCCAATCTGCACACCCTGCCCTGGGCATGAGTAGGCTCTAAAGTAGGAGCCATGGGAGACTGCTCCATGGAGTGACAGTGCCAACTGGTTAGGGGCTTTCCAGAATCAGAAGTACTGCATCACTCTGTGTCACCCCGGAGGAAGGGAGGAAGACTGGTATTTGCTCTACTCCCAAGATGAAGTGAAACTCTTGAGAGAGCAGAATTGACTTGACTTCTCCTTGTCTATTCATATAACATGGAACTAGAACTGTCTGTCAGTACTTGTATTGCAGACCTCTCAAGCAGAGCCATACCTTTGCATTCTACACAGATACTCTGAGTTTATGTGGACAAAAGCTCCCTGAGGGGGGCCCAGATCCGATAAAATATTCAGGTTTCTCACTTCCCACTTAAATCAATGATCAGCTATTAATTACCAAGCATTTCAGGGGTAGTCCTGGTGCCATGGAAAGATCAAGGAGGAGCATGACCTTAACTTGGTAGTGAGGTATTTGTACAAGGAATGAGGTATTTCTGGATACCCAGACATACACAAGGTAGAAAAATAGACCAGCAGAAAGAAAAGAGCCATAAACTTGGTTCTGGAATTAAATAAGGAATTTTGGGCATTCAGAGTATTGTCTGTGTGGACAATGATTAGAAGAAGAATGAGAAATCAAGAGAATATTACTTCTGGTTTAGTTCAGTTATATAATTATTTCATTACCACAGAAAATCAATCTGAATTTGGATTATCAAAAGAGTTTAAATTACATTAAAGCACCAACACAGCAGCACCAATGATGATAACAGTAAAAATCTCCATCTCAAATTGTTTTGAGTAACAACATAAAATACTGTAAAATTGATGTGGCTGGGATTACCCAAGTATACTTGTAAGAAGCAGGAAAGAAGGTGATCTGAGGAATAGTATCAGAGATTTGAAGTTTATAAGAAATGAGACGTTTCTAAAGAAAAAAGTGGAAGACAGAGGAGACAAGAGACATAAAAGCCAGGGGAGAATAGGATTTGAGGTATATTGAAGTCACCTGAGAGAGCCAGAAGGGTGAAATATTTTACAATTATGAGACTACTAAGGTCCTTTTTTTTTTTTGTGGACTGCTATAGAGGTATTGGAGTCTAGCATAGAGGTGGAGGAAAGGACTTCTGATGCTTACTGCAAGAAGCATATTCAATAAAGCTGAAAGGGAAAAGGAGAGGGTAATCAGAAAGTGGGGAGTGGAAAAGCAGAGCCAAGATTATTTTTTTCTTTTTTTTTTTCTCTAAGTCTTTCTGTGAAAGAGGAGTAAGAAGAGACTAAGCTGCCAAGGAGTAAGCTGCAGAAAGGTCTTATAAGAGTTTGTGTCATGAAGTGAAGAATCTGTGGCAGGTAGATGAGCTGTAAGAGCAGGGCAAGGCATCGGTGTTTGGCTGAGAGTTTTGTTTGGATAAGAGGAAGTAAAGTGGATGGTCCTTTACATGGGCAGGAGGAGTTCTGAAGGAGCTACAAATGTGGTAAAAACATGAGGGAACAGCACATGAAGCTGCAGATCAAGAAAGCTCATTGAAACTGAGGTTGACATCCCAGATGAAAGACTGAGATGTAAAGAACCAGGAGGATCCAGAGTTAAAATCAAAGGGCAAGGCTGGTGGAGGGGAATTGGAGAGATAAGAGATGGCAAGAAAGGTTGAGGTGAAAAGAAGTATCAGATAGAGTGTTGTGTAGAGGATAAAGAATGAGAAAGGGAAGGAGGAAAGAGGACACATCAAACTTTTCCACCACAGCCGAAACCAGGAAGGGGAGAGAGAGAAAAGGCTTCTGTAAGTGAAGGTAGCTGCAGACAACAGACAGAGACTTAATCTTTGCCAGAAGGAGGTTTTAATAGCTCCTGATGGAAAATTAGGAAAGCCTGCTTCCTCAGCTCCCAGAGGGAGGGAAAGGGAGGGAGACAGAATACATTTAACATCTATATACAAGGGGATAGGAATGTGGCATAAGGAAAGAAAGTAGATTATAGTCGTAAAGATTTACTTTTCTAAACCTCATTAACCATATTCACAGCAAAGCTGAAAGAGATCGAAGCATAGAAGGAAAGTTTTAGGAGACACTGCTTTAAAATATACCTGCCAGGATCCATCTCTCAGAAAATCATTTTAATTTCCCCTGCTCTTGTCTGGATAGGGTTCAAAAGCCTTTTAAATCTTGTTTTGGCCTTCTGCCTTCATAACTATTTATTTCCTATGACTTTTATCCAACTCAAACTTTGAGGGCTATTTCACTGAGCTGTTTAAAATTTAGCTGAGATATTCCATCTTTCTTAGACCGATATCGTAAAGGACTAAAACTCCATAATGGTATGAACCTTTCTGTGATAACTGAAAGAAAACAGTGATGCTGGTTGCTTACTAAAAGCCTGGTGTCAGACAGGACAGTCCGACTTGTAGACAACCTTCAGAAACAGCTGGCAGCAGATGAGACCTTTTGTCCTGCTGGCTTTTGATACAGTTCCACGTGTTTTTTTTTCATCTAAAACCAAGACTAAAAAGTAAAAATATAAAATTTAAAAATTCATATAGTAGTAAAGTTTTGTGAAAATTTTTGTTGTAACTCAAATTTTCAAAACATTAACCTCTACTTAGTCACACATTTTCTTCCAAAACTGAACGAATATCTCTGGAGCCCTTGAGGCAGAGCAGTGCATCTGCTGCAGATGACACCTCACAGAGGAGATGTTTTCCCAAGTGCCATGGTAGGGAATTGTTATATGGAAATATCATCACCGTCACAGCAGTTATGTGGAAAACCCAAAGCTGTTCAAACAGAGACGGGCTTCTAAACAGAGCAAAATATTTTTCTGCAGGAGTTTGTGGAAACAGTGTTTTTCTAGGTGATCTTTCCTGGATAGCTTCACCTCAGAGACGTTTCTACCCAAGAAGGAGCATTGCTTCCTGTGTGGGCTTGGCTCACCTCAGCCAGGGCTGGCTGGCAGACGAGGGCCTTGCACCAGGGTTCTAGAGGCTCCAGAGGACTTGGAAGCACTGGCCCATTATACTTAGAGCCAGAGTAGGAAATTAGAGGTTACCAAGAAAATAGCTGTACCCTTTAGGTTTTTCTAATTTTTTTTATTCCTTAGTATATTAAAAAAAGCCCTGAAAAGTAATTTAGTTTTTCAACTCTTTATATTGACAAGTCTTTCTTAAATTGTTCATTGAGACCTGTTGTAAAGAACTAATGAACGAGAATTCAGAACTAATTCAGATGAGAACTGATGAAATGGAGAAGTCAAAAGACTCAAGTGGAGGCAAGCTGAGAAGAGAAAACTCCTCAGGCAGGCAGTTCAAAATTCCAGTGGTGCTTTTCATAACACCTATTTATCTTTAGTGGATTAACAATTTAGGCAAATGGCATCAGGATCAAAGAATTACCACCTAAGTCCCTGCAGCTGTGGAGACAGAGAGACCACATAAGTTCTAAGTAGGGCATGTCCACCTGATGGATGGTACTGAAACACCTGTATCAATTGTTAGTCCTGCTGGTTTTTATTTTGGCTTAAATCTGTATAAAGAAACCTTTCTGTGGGCACTATATAAGTTTATTTAAGCCAGTGAGCTGGTTTATAATGAACTGTAATGTTCGTATTTATGTTATTCACACAAGCCTGCACAGGCTCAGGAAGCAAAGGATGGCTAAGGGAGGATTTCATAATCAGGGGAGGTTCATCAGAGACTGTCTTGCCATCAGCAATCATGCAAGCTTACGTGCAGGGCTGAGTGCCCCTTTGGCAGCAGTTTAACCACAGACTGGCCTAAACCACCTATGAAATCCCAGCCTCATAAGCTTTCCTTGGTCTTTGGGTTTTACTACATGGACAAGATCTGAGACCTGAGGTCCCCTGCTAAATGGAAGCAGAACAAGATGAGGTGTTGGAGTCTTTTTAAGCAAAAGAAGGAGGAGAAAATACTGCCTCAGGGAAGTCAATGTCCGTCACTTTATCTCATAAGATTGGTTAGAAATATGCTTAGTGGATCATCATAACAGAAACTTGCAGAAGAACCTCAGGAGCTCTAGTGCACAGGTCTCCTCATCAGGTCAAATAGAGAGTTTCATATTTTGAAGCTAAATTCATGTGGTTCTGCAAGTGTTGGTAGTTTTGAAAAAGGTAGGGTTTGTGTTTGCCCTCCTAAACTGTAGCATAAAGGTTTGATTTGGTTTTATACAGACGACAGCTAATGTGGTGAAAGTACCTCCCTGCTAAATCCTCTCTTGAGACAGGGAGGCTGTGTTTAGTACAAGAAAGCCACAGAGCTTTCCTTTTTAAGCATGAAAAGCTGTGTCTTTTACCATACACAAGAATTATTATACAATAAAAACACAGTGTAGACAAGGTTCATAAGTTTTACCAGATGAAAACTTACTGAAGTGAGCCTCATAGTGGGTACAGGGCTGATCTTACTGAACTTACCTTATGGCAAAACTACAGCACGTTGGCTGTGCTATGCTTTTATCTCTGTCTGCACAGGAATGTTGCCTGGATGGGGGTGGGTAACAGAGAGGACGGATAAAAAGACAGTTTAGGTGAAGCCAGAAGTCTCTCCTCACCTGTTCTATGAGAAATCAAACTGTCTTGGTCTCTGCTGTTATTATTGCAGCAGGATTGGGAATTTGTGCCAATTATGCATCAGCAAAATAATCTCCGTGCAACAGGGTTGCAGCTCAGGCAGAGGGAAGGAAAGCCTCCACAAGGGGATTGCTGTTAACACATACTTGTGTGTGCAGCACAAACCTCTGCATTCTTAAGACACATTAAAAGCAAAAGCCCTGGCCCACTGAGAACTTAGTGTGGGCTAAGCTGTAATGCTCGATCTCTGCGCAATGCTGTTATCCTATAATTTTGCCTCAGGACGGGCTTAACCAAGCCTGCATACATTTATCCGTGTGAATAGCAAGTATTTCATGGAAAGCAGGAAGCAAACCAGGTTGTTTTGCTGGCCAGGGGACATGGTTTCATTTACAAGGAACGAGTGCAATATTGAGTGCCTCGGTCCCTATTCCCTTGTTACTTACAAGTCTGGTTTTTGCGAAGGTACTTTCCAGGGCTTGTTGCTGGAATCTTGCATGTTGCTGACAACGGGGAGGTCTGGGATGGTGGGCCACATAGTTTTGAAGTATGTCAGCTTAGCTGCTGTTCACCCTCTACATGGGTAAATGCACTTAGGAGCCTTCTCCCTCTTTCACTTCTTCCCTATTTTTCCCCCTTTTGGTTGTAGACAGAGGAGCCTTTGAAAGCTTTTGCTAAACTTATGTAATTGGGTATGTTTTCCAAAGCATGTCTCTGTTCTTTCCAAGGGCTTAGCTAAGAACATTATTCCAATTCTTCTCTAGGCCTTCAAAAGTACCGATCTTTTCAAACATGTGCAGTGTGAAGGATTACAAATTTGTTTTTCAAAGGACCCCAAATCCCTGTTGCTTTCATCAGTTCCCCTCCTTGTGCTCCCAGTTTTCTCCCCTCACCCCAGTCTCATAGCCCCAGCTCTGAGCTGCAGGATGCCGACACTTCCTCTTCTGTCCCTCCACCTCTCACTTCTTGCTTCTGCTTTCAGCTCCCCCCACTGCCCATATTCTCCAATATTTTTTTTGTTTTTTTTAATATGAAACAAAAGTGCTGAGAAGCATTGCCATGGCAGCGCTACTGCAGCGGGTCCTCCCCTCTGTGTGCATGCGAGGTCTAAACTTTCAATATAATGGCCTGAAAAGAACAGGAAGGGGACAGCTTGAGGCAGAGAAAAAGAGTGAGGGAGAGTGCAAAAGCAATGAAAAGTGGGACAAAACCATTGGAAATGCATTCAGGCTGACATCACCACCCTTTCCCACAGTGGTCATTCACTTAGGAGGCTCCAGTGTCCATTCACTGGCTTAAAGCTAGCTTTCTAGAGCCCTGGGAGACCATCTTTCCCAGCCTGAATGCCTTTTTTGTTGTGAAACAGTGAACTGTTTCTGAAACCCTGCATAAAGGGCTGAGTAATTCACTGCAGTTGCCAGGAAGTCTGAGCCACTTGTGAGCTAACAATAGTTAACTTTATCTGCTGGCCTGAGCCCCCCTTCCAGCTGTAGGTCCTGAATTCTAATAAGGGCTTTACTCATGCCTCTGAGGTTATGGTAATATTTTATACATCTTTTTCATTAAGACACAGTCATAGCTACTGTTGAGGCACCGGAGGCAAGTTCTGTCAAACGATGTGGGGTGGGGGGGAGAGGAGGGAAAACAAGGAAAATAGCTTTTTATATCAGGCAGGCAGTTTGGTCATTTTATACTAGAAATATAAACTTCGTTTAGGCAAAACCAGGGATCATAATTTTTAAAAATTCACTTTAAAAACCCCAGAGTCAAGCAAGACATTAAGATTGTTTTCTATCTGTGAAACAACCTCAGCTTTCTATAATTCGGGGTTGCTGGTTTTATTTTTTGCTCTCTTTCTCCTCTGTCCCTGCACTGCAGGCATGATGGTGACAAGTGAGTGAATCATGAAGGAAATAGATGAATTTGTTTGGGTTTCCCTTTCAATCCAGATTTGGAGGTTGATATGCAGAAAAATTCTTCACAGCGACATCACAGCTGTGTATAAGCAGTGACACAAAACAGTGATTCATGCAGTGGTTCTTTGAGAGATGTGGATCATCAGTTCTTTTCTTTACCTTCTGAACCAGTTGCTTTCTTGATAACTGAAAAAATCAAGTGTAAGAGGAGTTCTAAATTGTCCCTTTGGCCTCCAGTGTTTTGAAAAGGAAAAGAAAAATTGCTCATTCCTCACTTTTAAGCATATGATCACTCAGAGTGGAATTTATTTCAGAGCATCACTGTGACCATTCCTGTCCAAGGTAAAAGACAGCACAGCTTGTACAACTCTTCCATGTCTTTAGTGTATGTGCCTTACTTGCTATACCTTGAGAAAATAGCATTAGAAACACCTGGATGGAAATAAAAGCACATATTTCAAGGTTCTACAGAACACTTTATTAATGTTTATAAAAAGTGTTTGAAAGATGTGTACAGGTTTTGTAAAATTAAACCACAGAAATGTTCCTGATGTGTTCTCCTATCACAGCAATACTTTTTCTTCATCTGTACTCATGACACTAAATCATGCCACTGGGAGCTGCATGTGTTGTGGATGAGGTCACTGCAGGGTCACTGCATAGTAAATAAGTTGTTTGTCTTTTTGGTTAAATTCAAGTATTGAATCGCTTTCATATCTTCTCTCCAAGTGACCTTTACCAGGGAGGAATACCATGCTCTGATGGAGTGACAGATTTGAACTGGCCCTTTTACTGTCTAACAGCAATGACTTCTGAGCTCCTCTGTGGGTTTATCTTATTGAGAATGAAAAGCTGCTATTGGTGGGTAGAGTGTCATGACCCATGTGTTGTGTGCACACACATAGGGTGTGCCTACATCCACCTCTCCCCAAAAACTCTCTTTTTCCCTAATCCAGATGAACTGTGAGAACAGTCAGATATCAGAATTGACAGAGCCCACAGGTAGCAGGCAGAGGGGAGAGAGTGGGGATGCAAGAGAGACATGTTACAGAGACTTTTATTATTAGTGAACAAAGTGTAAAGTCACCAAAGCTATCCCCATGGTCCTGACTGAAAGCTCTAATCTACTGCTAGTGTGACCTTCTCTCAGCATGGACTGCTTCTACTCTTGAGATGAAACGTGACCTGAAGATGACTGTGTTGCATTTTGACAACCCATTTAAATAAAATTAATCTATTTGCTAATCCTTTACAGGGAGGGAGTATAAATTAGAGGGACTAAAAGCATATGACGAAGAGAAAAGGAACCCAGCTTTCTAATTTACAGTGACCTTCAGGATTCACCATAAACCTTTACCATCCACAAATGAACATTTCATCTCATTCTGGAGATATGTTTGGAAGCATGAAAAAAATCTATCCACCTTTTTTTTCCATGTCCAAATGCAGACCAAGCACTTTTGAAAGTCGCAACCTGTGATCTGGACTTAAAATTTGTCCCTTAATGTATTAATTTGTCAGATGCGTCTGTATGATGCATCCCTCTTTAATCATCTCCTTCCTTTCAGAGAAATGTAAATACTCCAAGCAGCTATATGCCTCAACTAGATGCAATAAGATTTCATTGTCTCACTTCAGAGGCTATCTACCCACCAAAAAGTATTGAAGAAACACCATCAAATTTGAGTGTCATAGAGTACCATGAAAAAGCCAAAAAAACCCCTGAAAAATATACAGTAGCTCTCCTGTATTTCAAACTGATAGAAATTACTTTTCTAGAGAAAGATAGTTAGAGATAGACTAAAGGCAGACTGAGAATTTTTTTTTAAATTTCTTGATAACCAGGTCAAACACTTTACACTCTGTGTCATGAAACCTCAAAACCTCATCTGTGGAGTTACCTGGGATGGAATGTCTCTGGGCTTTTATGTTTTACTTGTGCTTTCAAGTTCCATAAATCAGTCTTGTTCAATTCAGTGCCCTACTCATTCCCTTTTGCCTCCTAACACTTTGACAACTGCTTTTAGTGACTTGTTTTTTTTCTTATTTCTAAAATCTGGTTTTTCTTTCTTTCTGCTCTGACAGACCTTCCTCCCACTCTCAGAGTTTTCATTATTTAGCAGGATTCTTTATCCTCTCCTGCCACCTGGACTGCGTCTCACTTGTTCGTGCTCACTCCCACTTCAAAGGCTTCTTTGTTTCCAAGCCTCTCCTGCTGGACCTGGCTTTTTGTTGTATTAGACAGTTCTGAGTCAGAAAGCCTCAGCATCCTGTGAAAGACCATCTTAGCTCCTGGTAATGATGTTCTACAGCCCTAGAACTGCACAGAGTTGCCTTGGAATCCAAAACTCTGGGGAGAACAAATAGTCATCTGCTCACTCAGATCTCTGTTCTTCTGACAGTCTCTGTCCTGGGAGCAGAGAGGTTGCAGGTTTGCCTTTCCATGAGACTCCTGACAAGATCCAATATATCTCCACCCATCTGTGGCTTGGGGACAGCATGGAACCCCAGAATCTGAGCTGCAAGAACAGACTAACTTTTCTGGCACTTCTGTTCCATCAGACTTCAATTGTTTCCCAGGCTTTTCTACATCTAGCTTAAGAGAAATGGACTCTGAGCCAGAAATGGCAGGGAACCTTTGACTTAGTGTCAATAGTACTTGACACTGAGAGCCACAACATTCCTTCTCATTTATACAAGGACCAAGGAAAAAAAAAGCTAAGAGAGTTTTATACACGAATAAAGGAATGTTTCACTCTATGACAGTTCTTAGCTAGAACCCCTCTTACAAGGCAAGTAGAGGCAGGAGGAAAGGCTTTTCCTCTTTCTACATCTTTAGAGAGTAAATATTCTAAAATAAAACTGCACAAGAGAGAGTAAAGCTAGTGAAAGTCTCTGTTATATCCAGCATTAACATACCAAAGTCACCGGTATGAACCCAGCATGTGGAGCTTGCCTGTTCATTAGCTGAATTGCTCTATTTTGATGGTGTACTGGTTTAGCACTGATGTAACACCTTCACAGTCAAACACTGTGAGCCTGGTTTGAAAGACTGTAAGCATTTCCTTCAGGTGGCCAGGCAAGCAAAGTGAAATGAAAGCTGCTGGTGGATGACAGGAATAAAAATACAGGATAAGAGAGTGTGATATTTCTCAGAGCCACACTGGGAACACTGCAGGAATCCTAAAGAACACATCCAAGCTGAAAGGAAAGAGGAAGAATTTTTGGCGGGAGGTGATGCAAACAATTACTGTGCAAGCACTAAGAGAAGACCTGCTTCTTGTTCTCTGGGGTTTTTTTTAATGGCTCAGGGAATAGATTTGGCAATTCTGTTTTCTAGTTTTTAATGCACTGTGTGTGTAACACCACCAGAAAACTTGATGGAAAATACCACTTAAGAATTGAGCCACTGGTCCCTCATTCACAAATGTGATGTTTGTCCAGCTGTTCTCTCAATTAATCTTCTCCAGTGAAGTTTAATTTCAACTGCATGTGTGTCTTTATAATTTCTGAAGCAGGAAATATTAATCACTAAATCTGATTGGTCTCATTGCTGCTTACCCTAGGGCAGCTTGTTTAGCTTATGAAAACCAGTGTCAGTTAACATTGTCATCCACATGGCTTGATAACTAAGAGCTGAAGATTGGCTATTTCCATTTTAACTAGACAATAAATGCTGAGAAGCTGATAAACGCTGAGGTAGGGCAGATTTCAGCAGGGAAGTTTTATGAAAAGAAGTTTCTCATCGGCCTCATACCCACCCTATCACTGGAAATGGAGCTGCTTATGCTTATCCTTTTAATGTTTTTATTAAGAGATGTCAGCAAAAGATGGGAGAAGACTGTGCAGCCAACTGAAAAAAATTAAGAGAGAAAAGGCTTATTGTTATATAAATGTCCTTTCCTCCCACTTTTGCAGAGCTGCTTGCTCTTGATCCTTTCAAAGCAGTCTCCCTTCAAGAAAAGATGCTGTTAGCTGGAATCATACAAAGAAGAAATTACAACAGTTAGTCTTTTATGTTAATATTTTAGTCCATTAATGCTATTATTACTTATCTAGCACAAACTGAATGCTAGAGGCTTTTCAGATAGCAAACTCCGTGTTCTGGTGTATAGTGTACAGGTGATATATGCAAGAGGATGAGTGAGTTGGCATCTAATTAGGTGCTGGCATGTACCGGAGGAGAGGTGCACTGGGCTCCTATCTCTACAGAATGGGGTTAAGCCAGACTAAACAAGATTTTTAAAGTTGTTCCACTCTCAGCTTCGAGGTATGAGGCCTGATCCCTCCTCAGTGCATTACTTTTCCTGATGGTAAAAGGAAAGCTACTGTGCTTTGTCCCTGTGTGTTTAGATTTCAGAAGGTGTCACAAAACATAACTTACTGTGTAGATAAGGACTACTTAGCATATTGGAACATGCTCTCATTAAAGGCCTTTGTGCACTGCTACAGCATGAGACCTCAATAAATGCATTTTTTTCTCTGCCAGAACATCTTTTCATTTTCTGTACTTGGTTCCACAAACAAGCACTGAAATTACACCTGTATTTTTAATGAGTTTTCTCCATATCCCCTTTTAATTTTTTTATTTTTTATTTTAAGGATGAATATTTTAAATTAAACAGAAATATAAAGGGGCAAGACAAGTATAGGGGCAAGGCTTACAATGCTTAGGATGAAGTTTATTGTAATTTCTTCCATTTTCCCCCTCCTTGTGCTTCCTTGGAGAGAAGTTTGAATGGAAAATTAGGCAGAGTTGAATCTTGATTTCTCTGGTTACCACTGTAGAGGAAAATTAATTACACCTAATTGGCTAAGTAGGTAATACCTTATGCTCTCAATAGATAGAATTTTCTAAACTGATGCACTTACCTCTCCTCTAACAAAATCTCTGAAAATTGGAGATGTATGGTTGACCTGGTCCAGCAGGTCTTCTCCATTATGCATGGGAGGACTGAGGTTAAGCTCCTCCATAGGGTTACTGCGCACATATTCACAATTCAGAGAGACCCCCTTCAACAGAAGCAGCAGATTAAATACAGGGCAGAAAGGAGCCTTCCCACCTGCTCCAGGCATTGCACATGCCAAAACAGAGGTGATGCAAGAGGAGCAGGAGTGGACTCCTCTTAGCTTTTTAGGAGGATCAGGGCTGGTCCCGATGATCTGGAAAGAGGTTTTCCAAGTGCCCTGGGGCATCCTATGGCTTCATAGACAGCAAAATGCTAAATAGGAGGTCTTCAATTTTGAGTTTCATACAGTCCTTTCTGAAGCTGAATCCCTTGTGCTATAAACTCTGCCATAAAAGACCCTGAGACCCGAGGTCCTCTGTAGGGACAACTGTGGTCAGTCATCTCTCACTCCTCAGCCAGTCCCTTGGGATTAGTTGCTGGCATATTGGGGAACACAGGTTGGGTGGCCACTCGCACTGACCACACCACCTCTATACAGATCTAGGAGATACAGATATATTAACATAGAGCCTGTGCTTAAACTGAACATCTCTGAAGTACTTTGGGTATATAGTGCAATTCAGGGCTTGGTTTAGCTCAACAAACAAACAAACATGTTTGGTTTGGAACACCTGCTTGTGGCTGAACCATATTATAGTTTTGTCCTAGTATCTCTGACTGCAATCTAATCTTCCTGTATACACAGGGTGACGGCTGTGTGTACACACAGGCAAACACAGAGAAGCCTCTGGAGAAGGCAAGCAGTCAAGTGGGGAATTCTGCATCTTGGGAGCCCACATAGTGCCCAGCTGATGAATAAATAAAGGAGTGCTGGCTTCTGACTGTGCCAATTTCTTAACCTTTGGGATCATTAACAATTTCTCTCTTCCACTGGAAAAAAAAAAAAAAAGCCAGCAGTTCCTGTATTTTTCTGAGACACAAGCAAAGCATTTAGCATCACAAATAAGCTCATAATTTGACAGGCAAAATGCCCAGAAAAGTGAAAGCAGATTTCTCCCTCCAAGTCCCTGAATATCTTAGTGATCCTTTACTTGGTTTTCAAGTGCTGTTTCCTTTTTGTTTAAACGCAGGTTTGGGTCAAGCCACTCTTCAAAATATCATGCCCTGTCCATGTGCATTTTCTTAACCTTTAGTATGTTCAGAGTTTCCTACTTTGCCAGCAAAACCAGACACCACACAGAAATGACTACACATGTCCAGAGCAGCTTCTGAGTAGCTCTCATTTTTAATTTACCTACCATCCATCCATGTGTTTTTTTCCCTTACATGCATCCACAGAGTTGGCATAACAAGTATTCAAGAAGCTGCATTTGCTGCGAAACTGAGCAAAGGGAATTAGTTACAGTATGTGAACAATAACTTTATAAAGAGCTGTGGCCTTTATCAGCCACAATGTTCAAGCCTCTTGAGAATGAAGTAATGCTATTTCTTTCCCAAGAGACTTCTAGCCAAGGAGCCCAGTGGATTCTCAAAAGGGCTGAGGAAGCAGGTGTCACCCTGGGATAGGGTCTGCCTGCCTCAGGTTCCTTGTTGGAAATAAACCTTTGGGTGTTCTCTTGGAACTGATCTGAGAGGATTATTATGCATCCCCAGCCTCTCTGAAGGATCAGACTTCCCTGTCACACATAACCATCCAGATAAAAATGATACTTCAGCACATTGGGTTTCCAAGGGCTTACATTATCTAGGGAGGTGGTTCAGGAAAGACAGTATCAGAGCATGAGGCTTTGCTGCTTTGCTGTGTGGCTGCTGCTTCAGAGAAAAGTGATAGTTGTGTTTGCACCAAGTCACAGTAAGAAATTCTGACTAAGTATGGGGATCAAAAGAGCAATGTGAGAGTAGTTAAGCAGGGAAGCAAGTGCCCACCAAGGCTGTGCACTTTCTGTTCTGGGACAGCCAAAACTCGACTGGGCAGGTCTCAGCAACCTGCTTTAAACTTACCCATGTTTCAGTGGAGTTTGGACTGGAGACCTCCAAGCCCCATACAACCTAAACTGTGCCATGATTCTATAAGAGAGGACAAGATGAGCCTCCCCTTTCCACCCCTCTACCCTCCTATATCCTCTCCCCCACTTCCCGCTCCCTGTGCATCTTTTGGATTAACGTTTGAATACTTTTCTGCTATAAAGGTGTCCAAGATTAAAAAAAAAAAACACGTTTTCCTATTTACCATCTGAGTAGGAGTTGCCTT
>QUSF01000038.1:4533624-4881257 GCA_003676055.1 Chloebia gouldiae
ATTTCTGACTTGAAGTCTCTCACTGGTTTTGCTTTCAAACCAGAACAAAAGGAAAGTTTTGAAGGTAACTCATCACATCCACACCTGATTTAGAGGAGAAATCCACATTCCAGTGGCAATTTTATACAAAGATTTCAATAATAAATGACTTACTAAAGACCATACAGTACATTGACAGCAGAATGTGACTCTGACCTGGTAGTCTGAGCACTAATGGTTTGTAGAGAGAGGATTCACACTTCCTTCTGTTTCTTGGAGGAAAGGAGAAGCACATTTCTCTGAGCAGCCTCTGTGAGGAGCATGCCACCATGGTCAAATGCCAGTTGTGATTATTCTGTGTAAACCACCTGAAATCCATGTGTAAAGGGGCAAAAAAATAACCTTTAATGTAACCCCTACTAATCACATTAAAAGGAAATGAATGGCATAATTAATTTGTTTGATAGTCATTAGGGAAATAATGGACTCCAGTCTTTTCAATTAATAAAAACTTTATTAATTTCCTTAAATAAAAGTTTTAATGTTTCACTTACACCTATTTCTTGGATTCCAGATGAACTCATCTTTGTTATCAGCTTTTGCATTTGCTTTTGGGATTCTTTTTCTTTTTCCTCCTCTTCTTGCCAGTAACTTCTAGAGAAGTTTTCAGGCTGCAGGACATTGCTGCAGTCAGGATAGCTGTAAGAGTGAGATGCTGGCTGAGTTGCGAGCAGACGCGGAGCTGTTTCCGCTTTGGGAGCCTCCCAAGCTGCTTGCACACCCCACTCGATGCTGAGCGGTAGCTAGCAGCACATAATTAATTAATTAATTAATTAATCGCGCCATAATGAGATGCAAGGATGAGGTGGCTGCTGCAGGGGTGCTTTAGAGAGGAAATACAAAGCCAAGCCCTGCTGCCATGCAGGCACAGCCTCATGAATGGGGCACTCACCCTGCGGCGATGCCCGTGTGCTTTGCGTGTCCCGGCTGGTGGCAAGCGATCTGAAAGGGCAGAGAGGGAGGAGAGGCGGGGCTGCGGCACTGCCCGGAGCCGGTCCCGCTTCCCCAAAAAGATTTTCTTGAAATGAAGGATAAGTGCTTTACAATGGGACACCGGGGGTTGAGAGAGGGAGGGTGGAATGGGGATTTTTTTTTTTTTTTGATCAGTGTTAATTTTATTGCAGAAGAATTTGTAAGCATCTTGTCGCTCTGGATTTTCATTTTTCCCCTTCCTTGAAGCTGTGAAATTCTCTGAATTGTGAAAAACACAGGTCCTTACTCAGGTTTTCAGGTCAGCAAGAAACCCATGATTGTCTAAGATGAAATCACTGTGAGTTTTCCTGGGATTTTAGTTTGTGATATGCCACATTTAGGGAATGAATCGCCTGCACCTTTGAAGCTGAAAGATGAAGTTGAGGGAATAGTTTTGGATTTGCCTGCATGGCAACAGCTTGTCAAAAGGGAAATCACAAATTATTTCTGAAGTTGATTGTATAATTCTGTCAGACAGAAAGGGGAAACTACAGGCCCACTTCTCTTTCATGAGATGTGATTAATTCCCATTGATTTAATCACTGCTGGGGTGTGTTCTATCAGGTGGGGATAGAATGGGACAGGGAGGAGAGAGGACTCAATAGCAGGCAGCCATTTATGATTATCTCTGATCATGAATTTTCCTCACTGGAAGTCACTAAAAGGTCTTGGCTACAGGATAATGTTCATACACCTATTTTCTCCTGTTGTAAACAACAAAACAGTTTATGTACAGAGTACAGAATATGTCTTGTCATGTCAGGACTCCAGATTACTTCACTCCTTATGGTAAAGTGCTGCAAGTTTGGATTTGAGAGATAGCTCATATCGTGCTGCAGGGTTTTGACACAGCAAACAAATCTCTGTAAAAATTGAGACACCTTCCCTGTGACAGGAGTGCCATTGCCTACACAGCTATTGTCAGCCTGCAAAGCCTGTGTAATTGGTCATGGGGATAAAAGACAGAAATATTCCTAGATGCAGCACTTTCCTGCTGATTTCAGGATCGTCCTACAAAGTAATATGACCAGCCTCACCAATTCAGCCCTTGCATAGTTCCCTTCTTCTTGGGAACTCTCCTTTCTTCAAAAAAGAACAGTATCTGTCAAGGACAACTAATTCCTATTGCTTGCTCTCAGGGGGTCCTTTCATGTGGCAAGAAAAGACCACAGCTTAGATGAGTGAAAGTGGACTGATGTTCTAATTTTGTTCTTCTGCTTTCCATTTGCTTTACAATCTATTTAGGATTAGAAATGTACTTAGGAGATGTAATTCTCCTGAAATGGAGTTTCTGTCAAAAAAACCCCAAAAATGTCATGACAAGGAACAATCTTAAAAAGTTTGAGACTTCTTGTTTCAGCAGTCTTTAATGGAATGGTGCTTAAAAAAATAGCCCATGAAATTGCATTTTTTTTTTGACATTTACCAAATGAAACTTTTGGACCTTTGGCATCAAAATAGCATTTTTCATTTCAAAAGTGACCTAAATGAGAAGGAAACAAAGTTTAAGAAGAAAACTAAATACCTGGAGATTGAAGCATTTTGGGTTGAATAGTTTGGTCTGAATTACCTCATCAAGAAACTCAAAATAATTTACTGTAATCAGAATGGCATTTTCCTGATTTGTCAACAGAACAAAAATAATAAAACCATCTCTTGTACACCTCAGCTTTAAGCTGAGGATGAAAGAAACATTTTTTGATTTGCAGCAGCAGCAGAACATGGCAACATAGTAAAAGAGCTGCCTAAGATGCTTCTAATTTCTTTGGTGAGGGGGAGCGGGTCAGTTGAAAAAACACACCAGCTTACTCAGCCCCGTAGCTTTTGTTGTACATGAGAACTGTAGCTGCCGATTGTAAATCGAACATTAAAAAAGATAGTATACAACTAAATTTCTGAGACAAGAGGCACTATCTATGGCCACCAAATCTTTTTAGCTCTTGTTTTCTTCCAGCGAAACTCAGCCCTAAGAACTCCCTAAGGACTTTATTTTTGTTGCTGAAGGCCTGCATTACCGACCTGGTTGCCTCAGCTTCCTTGGAGCTCTTACCACATGCTCCTCACTGCTGTGGCTGCTGCCCATGTGCAATGAGCCTGGGGGCTCAAAATACCCATTACAAATGCTACGGCATAGCAGCAACATTTTTTTCTCTGTATGAAATCCTTCCATGTGGATTGTGTTACCATCTCCCCTCAGCTAGCACATGCCGTCTGAGATTAACTGGCCCTTGAAACTCAGTCCTGGCAAGAACCAGTGCAAACCCTATTCTGCCCACACTCCAGAGCTCCTCTTGAGGGCATTTGGGAGGCTCAGAAGTGCTCAAGTGCCTCTTCTGGGGGGTTGTTCCACACAGTGGTCACCATCTATTTTACTTCCCCTCTTCAGGTATAGTCCAGACTTGGCAAGAGGTGACCGTCAGCGTCCCTCTCCTCAGTCCCCATAGTCACTTTCCCTGCAGGCTCCCTGATATTTGAGCTCTGTTGTAGTTTCCCTGCTTAGTGGTGTAACACAAACTCTCTCATGAGGACTTTTCTCCTGCTTTCTTTGGAAGCCTTTCACATCTTTGGAGGAATGGGAAGGGGACCTGGTGAGGCAGAAGTGTGTAGATAGAGCAGAGGACATGTGTGTAGGAAACTTAACTCTGTGTAGGTTATCCCATCCAGACACTTTGTCACACTTTGTCATTCCTTACCCTTTAAATCTAGAGTCTTACCAGCATGAGTAGAGGTTTCTTTTATATCTCTCCATGAGGTTAAAATTTGTAATGTAATCTGTCCTTGCCATTGTGTGTGTATGTGTATATAGATGTATAAAAGTAGCCATATAGATGCTTATAAACTAATGAAGTTTAGCAACTCTGTGAAATTAGGAACATACATGTCACTGTAGTAGCTTGGAAAAAAATTATGCAGGGCTTAGCCCTTTCAGGCTATCCTTTCTTGTTGCAACAATTTCTGTGAACAGGGTGGTAGGAGGGACTGGGTGACAAGAAGTTCATGATGAGGTATGGGGCCTTTCAGCCTCAGCTCTCTGGCTGAGGTGTGACTCCATCCAGCAGCGTCTGCAGCTTTCTTCCATCAAGAACAGTTTTTTATTTGTGTTATTTCTTCTGGAGAGAGACCTCTCAAAAACTGTCAGATCCTTTGTCCTGAGCTGTAGTCCCCTTTAGAAAAAAAATTCGTGAACAGAGTATAGGAAAGATGGTATTTCTTTCTTTTTTGTAGTTAAGGGCCAAGGTAAACTGGCACCAAGACCACAGCTTCATTTGCCCTGCCCTTTTCAGTGAGGACTTTGGGATCCTGGATATATTTGCAGTATGTCTCATGGACACTATCACTGGCTGTATAAAAGAGCAGTTCATTACAGCAAAAGCTCTGCTTATAGCATGGTGCCCGCAGTGAGCTCACAAGGATAGCTGGATTATGAAGGGATGTAAAAAAAAAAGCCTTTTAGAAGTGTCACTCCTACACAGTAGGGTACAGCAGGAGGTGCACAGCAGCGGTCTGTGTGTCCCTCACAGCAGGGATTGTTGGCACAATGGCTTCTGTTTTTGCTGCCTGTTCAGTATTATTTGTTTTATGTTGATACTGTCAATGCACTTAAAGAGATTATATATTTTTCCCATGGCATAAACAAAATGACTTGCATTTTGCAAGGAGAGTAATGGTAATGAGAACTCAGGCTTCCAGGGGAAATGATAGTAAGGTTGACAGCAAGGAGAAATAAATCTTGTACATTCAACTTAGTCTGAGCTGACTGTAATTTCCTTAAATAAATTAATAAAGTCAAGTCCCCCTGTTCTTACCTTATGAGGATGGGGAGAAGAGGGAATGAGCTGTGACCTTGTGGCAGGCAGCGTTTTTAGTAGGTGATCTCTTACCATTAGCTCGAACCAAGCTTCAAGGAAGACATGAATTTGGTGGTTCTCCTCAGGCCAATGTCAAACCTTTGCCCTCCCCCTTCCATCCACTACTTTGCAGCAGTCCAGAGTGAGACATGATTACAGAGGATGATGTAAGGAGTCTTCTGAAGCCAGCTGGGCTTAACAGGTCACTTCAGAAACATCTCCAGCCCTTCTCCCCTACCCACTGCCACCCCTCCCATTCCTTGCTGAAGTGTGTAGCCATGAGCAAGACTGAAATGGGGAGAGGGAGTCATGCTATTATAACTCTGAATCACTGCTCCCTGGGAGATGCTGAGCATTTGTTTATCCTTTGTTCCCAGGGGACAACATACTGTATGTTACAGCCATTTGTTGGTTCGGTTTTTTCCCCACACAAATGCAGAACAGTGGCAGCTGAGCCGCTGTATGAGAATAGCATTAAAATGTGTAATGCAACATAAATAAACAGAAATAGACGGCCAGGAAGCTGTGGTAATCACTGCTTTGATGTAGCATGAATTATGATGTGTGTATATATGTGAGCGAGTGTGCGGGGGCGGGGTTTCGGGGTTTCATGTTTCTGGCTGTGCTTGTTTTCACTCAGCTGCTGCTGCTTTGGGAAGAGAGCGAACCCAGTCTGTAATTTACCTATCTCCACCTTCGCACTGACAGCTGTGCATGTCCCTTGACTCAGTGGAAAGGGATCCCATTCTCCACTGCCCGTTCCCTTGGTGTCCCTCCCTCCTCCTCCTCCCTGTCCCCTTTGTCCCAGTAGCAGGGCAGAAGGGACAATCCTGGCTGTCTCCCAGGTCTGGGTCACTCTTCCTGCAACCTAGAGAGGCTCCTCTTACATCCTGGGCTTCAACATCACCTTCCAGGAGTAGCTGATTTATGTTTCTCGGGTCTACCTTAGGCTACTTTTTTTTTTTCCCTTGCTGATTTCCTGCTGCTGCTGGGATAGTGAAAAAGGCAATGGTTGTGTTAGCACAGACAGGTGAAGTTTTTAACAACTCGGTGTCATGCTTCCCTCAAGATACCGAAATTAAAAAGGTGGCTGTTGCAGCCTAGTGCTTGAGACCAGTAAGATGCACACAGTAGGTGAAAAGAGAGGAAAGCCAGCAGAAAAAAAAAAAAGGTAGCACGAGTGTCTCCTTGTTGATTATCTCCTATCAGCTTCCCAGGGACTCCTTTAGCTGGCACAGCAAGCTGCTTATTTCGAATTATCTCCTGCCCATCCCTGCTACAGCAGCAAGACAGCTTATTAAAACAGCCTAGCTTTCTTTTTGTGCTCTTTGCATTAATTTTTTACCTGGAGCCAATAGCCTCCCTCTGAAAAACTTGTTTGGTCTGAATAGCCACAAATGAGTCTAACAGTGCTTAAGTGCTGCTCGGGTTCAATGAATTCTCTGACCTTATGATAATTTTGGTGTCGCAGGGCACCAATAAATGCCAAAAGCTGTCCACCAGTCGGTAAGCAGGGATGGGCAGGAGATAATTCGAAATAAGCAGCTTGCTGTGCCAGCTAAAGGAGTCCCTGAGGAATAAAGATGCACCTTGGTAGAGCTCAGTTAATGCTGTAACTAATCTCTCCCTGACTCAGCAAGGAACTGAGGGATGTGCTTAACTTTATTCACAAACTCTAAGAAGTTTGTGAAACAGATGAGGTCTTGTTGCTGTGTGGCATAGCTGTACACTAATAGATGCATTAAAAAATGCTGTCACAGCACACCTATATTGCCACACACAGTAATTAGTCAAATTGCAAGACAATTATCATTCCAGTGCTGAGATTGCTGACTTGCACTTGCTTCACAAATGCTGGAAACACCTTCCTCATTCAGAACTAGCAGGCCTAATTCTGTGTTATGTTATAGCTCTGTTGCCCTCCAGCAACACGAAAGGCCTGAAGAGGCTAGAAATAGCCTCTGGAGAGCAATCTCTGACATAAGATGTTCATCCCAGCCCATCTGTTAGCATACAACAGCTCCCCAACACTAGCTCACTCCAACTGTCTCACAAACCTCTGCCTGGGGCCCTTGTTGGGAAGAGGCCATGTGTTTGACACATACAAGGAGAGAGCACTGCCTAGCAGTAGCTCAAAAGCAGCTTATGGTCCTAGGGGCTAAATTAAACTCAGTTCAGGAGACAATAATAATTCATGAAACGCCCCTTCCCTCACTCCTATCCACCAAATAGCATCTCCTCCTCCCCTTCTGTTCACTGCTGTCCCCCAGGAGATCCTTGCTAGCCCTCGTTCCTGCAGAGGGGTTGAGTTGGAGCAGGGGGATGGTGCAGGACTAGGCAAGGAGCCAGTGATGGTGTATTTTGGAAATGGTGGTAAGCAGGAGAAGGAAGGGAAAAGCAGGCTGTGTCTCCATCTCAGTGAGCATCTCCATGCACAGAGTGGCAGAATGAGCCCTTGGAAGCCCATGGTGAGGCAGCCTCTGTTTCTGGAGATAGCACAGTAAAGTGGAATGTCTCTGCCTTCATTCCAATGTGCCAGCTCACAGTGAATGGGCAGAGGGTTTTGGGCAACAGGTGGGATTCCTTGTGTTTTAGAACCACTAACCACTTCCTGCCTTTTGCTCAGGACAGAAATGCTCTCCTGTCTGGTCTTTCAGGCTGCCTGTGGCTCTGTCCTCCAGTGGGGATGGAGCTGTTGATTCTCTCCCACCATGGGGCAGTGATGGCCCTGGGCTTTCTGTCACTGTCACTGAAGTGCAGAGCAGAAGATTGCCCCACTGTCCACCTGCCAGGCACCAATAGTTCAGACACTGGGTGCCCACTTCTCCTCCTTCATTTGTATGTTGCTCTCAGCATAAATCCTACTCTTGTTATGCACAACATTTTCAAAACAAAAATTGTATAAGCATGAGAAATAGCCACTGCCCCTGACTTTAGATTGCTTTTCACTTGTTGTAAAGATAGGACTTGATAAACAGTACAAAATAGCTTCCCCTAAGTCATATCTCTTTTTATATTAGCTTTACAGGCTCAAGCCACCCAAGAAGAACATGAGGGTTTTTAATGCTTTCTTGATCAGAAGAAAAGACGAACATAACGGGATTCTGTAGTGCAAGAGTTATTTGACATTGCAAGCCTGATATAATAAATTATTCTGCTCATTTCTGTAAGTATGTAAAGCATATGCAAACCAGCCCAAATGTCAGTATATTCAGACTTTTTAGAGTTGTAAATTTCTTTTGCATTGCAGAAGAAAAATACATTTTATTAAATGAAAAATTATTGACAATTCTGTTCTCCCTAGCTGAAAATAATGAAAGCTTTGTCATTGTCTTAAATGAAGTGAGAATCACACCACTGCAGTCCTGTTTAGTGTCATAAAGTTGTCAAGCTGCCAGTTTCATGTTGGCATGTTAATGGCTTTTTTTAATGATATTTGAAGCAGATAAATTATTTTTATAGTGATTTATTCTCTTTTGCAATTAATTGCAGTCATCGAAATATGTTTTATCTTACACTGGGGTTTTATTTTATATGGTGACGCCATCGTATTTCCATTTTTTTTTGGTATTTGAGAGCTTTATATTTGCCCAAAAGATGTAAGTATGGCAGTTAATGTCTGGATGCAAATTCAGTGTTCTGCTTTCAAATAGTTTATGACATTCAGTCAGTGTCTTTGCTGAGGAGAGGTTTACACTTTAAGGCTTTTTATATTTAAATTTTAATCTTCTGACATGTTATTACTAGGATTTTAGATAAATCCAATATTTTTACACTCCATATTTTTGTTCTTATTTACTGTGATTCTTTTTTTTTCATTTTCAAGGAATAACAAGCATTAAATGTGTATATAAAACAACAATACATCATAAAACACATCACATTTGCTTGAAGATACTGCTAGCATGAAAATACTAGTAGTTATAAATCCATCTTCAAGAAAATTGACTATATTTCTCTGTGTTCAACCAGTCTGTTCATTAAATTGAAAGATACTTTCTCTAAATTGTCTAAATTTTAAGGTCACGTATCTCCTTGTAATGGTTCAGTCTTTGAAGGAGCATTCTTCCAGTTGTTAAACTAGCTCTCAAAATAAAGTGTTTTCTACTGTTTATGTGCATGCAGATGAAATTTGTATTCACAGACAGAGCTAAACCAAGGCTTATATTCTTTTCCCCCTGAAGATCTACTCTCCCACCTTTTAGATGCTTCTGCTTTTGCGGTGTGGAAGTGCATGTGAATCACAGCAATTGAAAAAGCAGCCAAAACTTCAGATTTCTCTGTCCTTCACAGAGCTCTCATTGGGCTCCTGAACTTGACAAAAGTTTGGCCATTTGTACTGTGAATACCTAAACCTAGGTAAGCTAGAAAGCATAAAAAAATATGTGCTACCCCTTGAATAACTGTTTATAATATATGGAGGGGAATAGAGCATTACATTGTGGGGGATCTTTACTAGAGTTCCCAAGGGGATTAAGTGACTGATCTTAGAATTATGGCAATACCACTGGCATTGCAATCCTGTTCAAAGGCCCCACTGGGCAAAGAGCTGGGCCTGGTATAACTGAAAGCACTTATGCTGATGCAGGTGACAGAAATGCAAAAACACTCTTAGTTCTGGCTGTCAATAGCCTGTCTATAATCATTCTAGTGTCTGGGTTTTATTTCCTTAAAAAATGTGGGATTTTTTGTGGTATTTTTTATGATAAATATTGAATGACAACTTACTCCCAAAGTAAGATTAGAATTTATTCAGGAATGCTCTTCAATTTAGCAGCTTTTAAATGAATACATAAATTATTAAATAAGATTGTTAACAACTCTGAAATAAAATTAATTTTTTGATGTAAATTGTTACTCAGCAGGAATTTCATGTCTGCAAAATAGCTGCAGTTTTAGTTACTGGAAGTCACAGTGCCTTAAATAAGTAATTTCCATAAGTTCCATGAAATAGCTTATAGATGTTTTTATTTAATGTTAATATTTTATATAATTTTAAGAACAACAACATCATTTATTTATATTAAAATTATATATTTGTGAAATTTTATATAATTTTGTATTTTTATACTTTTATATTGTTTTAATTATTTTAATAATTATTTCAATTATTTTAATTGCTCTTCTTTCATAAAACAAGTTGTTCTAGACACCAGACTCCTGAGAAAATTGGAAAGAAAAACAGAAAAAAGAAATCTCTCTAAAGCATCCACTCATCAGCCCTGTATCATAAGGTTAAAATTCAGAGATGAAAATAAACTTTGCTAAAAAAACATAAAGCATGTTTAGCCATGTGGCAATAACTGATGTTTAAACATTGTAGCAAATATATGAGCCCTGAGTTATAGAAATTAAAGGTCAATATACCACTTATTTTATTTGACTCACATAATTAGTGGCCATTACT
Organism: Chloebia gouldiae; assembly: GCA_003676055.1. Classification (NCBI taxonomy): domain Eukaryota; kingdom Metazoa; phylum Chordata; class Aves; order Passeriformes; family Passeridae; genus Chloebia; species Chloebia gouldiae. The sequence continues at coordinate 4,543,891 of QUSF01000038.1, forward strand.
ACCTATTTAAACTGACTGGTAAATGTTTATTTACTATTGCATCACATCCCCAGAGCAGCACAGTCTCAACACACTGATGTATCTAGCAGTAGAAAACGTCCACACTGAAATCAAAGGTGTCATTACAGCAAGGACAGAGACACCTCTGCCCTTGGGGTGCCACTAGAAGGATGCTCTGCATATGGTCCTTAGTGCATAACAGCTACCTCTGCATGCACTTGCCATTTCTAGGCAGATCTGTCCAATTTATCCTGAACTCCCAGCACCACGGTGCACTGCTGCCACTGCCCAAGCTGGTTTCCTCAATTCTAATGCAAGTATGTCTGTGCCTGCTGGCATTATGACTCTTGGCTCCATGAACATGCCCATAGAAACAAAGATGCACAAAGCCTCCCTTTTTAAAATGCTTACACAAGATTTGTAAGATTTGTGCATTGGAGACCACTGATCAAAGATGCTTTCTGTCAATGGAAAGACAAACCATGGAAGCATGGATGCAAGTACAGGAACTGCAGCCTCACCTGTGCTCTGGGGAATGCAGTGACTTCCCTGCTGTCCATACTAGCTTGCTCAGTGGCTTACCCACTGACAACTTGATTGTGCATATCCTTGTTTGTGAAGACAGTTCAATAGCCTCAAATGAGGCTGCTTGCAGAGAGGGTGGGATTTTCCTGATACACACAGCTGAACTTTAGGAATTGAATGGGATGCAAAGTCACATGAGATAGATCCAGTCATATGTCCAGTGGATGAGCTGGTGTGCTGCTCCTGGCTGGTGGGAACTTTCTATGAGGATGGAAGGACAAGGCACAAGTCAAGAGGAGGGATATAGGAACAGGAAGCCTTTTGGAAAGTCAATGGACTGAGAGATGATTAAGGTGCAAATAGGATACTCCAGGAAGCAGCACTGTGGTGAGAAAGCTAAATGAATTATTTGCATCAATGTTCTCTTCAGAAGAAATCATGAAGGTTTCCACACCTGAGCTATTCTTTACAGGTACAAGCCTGAAGAGCACTTAGAAATCGAACTGTCAACAGAGGAGATTTTCAGAACAATTCAATAAAATGAGTAGTAGCAAATCTCAAGGACCAGGTAGCATTAAACCAAGCATTCTAAAGAAGCTAAAATATGAGACTACTAAACTACTAATTTCTGAAATCACTCTTGAAAGCGGAGAAATTGAAAGTCACAAATGTGATGCTATTAAAAAGGAAAAGTTTAAGGAGCAGAACAGAAAAACTACTGACCAGTAAAATTGATTTCTGTACCAGACAAATTGGTAGCGATCATAGAAAATAGAATTGGTAAACACATCATTTTTTAGAGAGCAAACATGCTTCACAAATCCATTATCATCCTTTGGGGGAGTTAATGAGAATCAGACTAAGGGCATGCTGCCTGATATACAGGGGACCTGGGTTTCCACAAAGTGATTCACATCACCAAAGGTCCTTAAAGTAATTAAACAGTCATGGGATAAAAAGGAGGTCCCATCACATGGTTTAATACATGACTAAAAGAAAAGTAACAAAGCTTAAGGATAAACTGACATCCTTACAAAGAGGAGAAATGGGGCCTGGTTGAATCCCACAGGGCCCTTACTTTGACCCATGCTGTTCTGAATTAATTTTGATACAGAAATGGGGATGAAGCCAGGCTATGTTCCAACTTTCTAGCTTTCAACTAGAAAAAATTCTCTGATCAGGAATACAGTTTAATTTGAGTACAGACCAAACAGGTTGGTACATAGGCCTTTATGACAAGGACACCATTGCCAGGCTTGTGTTGAGATTTTGTGGGTTTGTGAGCAGGCTTGAAGAGAAAGGAAGAAACTCTTTCTTTCTTAGGTTAGAAACTACAGTAATGGCAGGCATCAGGCATATATTGTGTATGCCTCAGACTTGACAGAGATGTCAGATATTCCTCTTGCGTATGTCAGGCAATTTTAATGATAATATTGATCCACCACCAGCAAAGATATTTGTTGACTGAGGATGGGAGAAAATAAACAATTTGCCAATCTACAGACCAAGATGTCAGAAAAATGATACTACAACAAGAAGAAAATTTTTATCATTGAAACATCAGATTTTCACAAATTGTTACACTTAAGCATTTTTATTATTCTCTTCTATGAATCAAAGCTCTCTATATGTTAAATTTGTCTATCTGAGAAATTCAGGTATTTTTTTTTACTGCAGGTATATGAAGATAATTAACTGTCAAAAGCTAAGTGTCACAAATTTTCTCTGCTTTAATTAGTGAGGCTTTTCAGGCACTCTGAGTCCTTAACCCATGAGAACCTTAGGGCAAAAACAATCTTCGTATTGGCAGGTATACATCTGTGTTCTTTTTTTGATATTAAATAACTGCAACATTTCTCCTTTAGACATGTGATGGTCCCATTAAATGAGATGCTGTTTCAAAACTTATCTTTCAAATAAACTGCACTATAACTGTTGCATACAATGATTGTAACTCTGAACTACAAATCTATTCACAAAGTGCATTGATATTATTTAGGGTTGTATTTCTATGCCTTTTGCTCACATAACAGCTGTTTTGGGGCTTGGTAGTTAGTGCGGTTGTGTAATTTTTAATTCCAAGTAGCATAACAACCTAACAGCAAGTCTCTTGTATGAGAAATGTCTATATCTCACTTTCAGTGGAGTCATGAGTAAAGAACAGGTAAATAAACCTTTGTATGATTTGATATAATATACACTCCCATATCTTCATATGTACTGCGCATCTTGGGCAGCAGGGCGGGCTTAGGGTATATGGCAGGTATGTGGCAGGTACTGCATATATGTGTTGTGTTATAGGGAAAACTCCCATACGGGAAAATAATAATTTACAGACATGAAATTAGTGAAACTCCAAAGAAACCACAGCACAGCACTGTCAAAATAGCTGTAAAAACCAACTGTCCCACTCTTATTATGACAGTGAAGTTAGTGGAATTGAGGAATTGAATTAGATTGTCTGCTTATGCTGTTTGGCACTGCCTCGTGTTTTGTGGAATAACCGGCCCTGCCATCAAATTGCTTCAAGCTCTGGTTAGAACAAATCAGTTCACATCAATTCACATGAACAGTGCAATGACAGGTTACACCATTGAAATGTGGATTTAATGTGTAAGGCAATGCCAATCTGTTCTGACAGTGGTATATAGTGATGTTGAGCAGCTATCAACAAAGACACAAGTGCATGAAGACAGAAAGCCCTGAGCATCCAACAGATTCTTCTTTTACTTATCCTCCTTTTGTACTGAATCAGTGAAATTTCTTGCATTTGCAAGGATACCAGGAAAAAACTAGGTCAAATAGCAAAATATTGTCCCTGAAGCACTTCCATTGAAATAGGTAGAATGATACCCACTTCTTTCTTTCAGGGATAAATTCAGTCCATTATTATTTCTGATGCATTTTGCATAAAATGAATTAATCAGTTGACAGGTTTAGAGTAGGAAGAGATTAAAAAAAAAAAACAAACCCAAACTAAATCTGTTTCATGATGTCCCCAAATTTGCTTTAGGCTGAAAGAAACTTCTGTGAAGTCTCTTTCTATCTTTTCCTTGTTTGTATAGTCTTCCACAGATACCTGCTATCAATTGCTGTTCATATAATGAGGCTGGAAGAGCTGAATTTTGGGTTGAGCTGTTAAGTCCATTTCTATATATATGGTGAAAGTCCAACACCTTCCCCTCACATACAATTTCTGCATCAAGACTAGGATACTAGAACTGTATAACTTCAATTCTGCTTATCTTTCTGAGAGATTAGGGCCCTAGAAAATAACTAAAGCAAACAGCTGCCTGAACTGATATGCAGCTGAATTTTTCACCGTTCTTTTTCTCTTAGTATGTTTATTAATTTCCGTCTCAGCAAGACTAAAAATGAAGCTCGGCTGACCAGTGGAAAGTGACAATAAGTACTGAGTTTTTATCTAGGGAATAGAACATTTCTTCTGCTTGGACAGTGCTCTTATCATTTGTGGGATGAGGTGAACAGATAATAGGTACAAATAGTTGTTAATGTAACCATAAAGTTTTACAGCTAAAATTGAAAAGGTCAAGTAGTGCAAAAAATCAAGGTTTCTCTAGCAATCTTTAACTTGGCTTCATTCTACATCTGGAATATTTTCTTTTCTATTTTACGTTGTTAAATGTGTCATGCAATATATTCCTCTTTGACACTAAATGCATATGATAAGTATACAAGGCATGAGTTGTGGTAGAAGTAACTGTTGCCATGGGAACTTCAACTTTTGCATATGCCTAGTTTGAATCTGTAATAGTGAAATCATAAGACTCCAATGAATGGGGGTGTGGCACATCCCTCTCACCTACCCCTTGGAAGCAATCCCTTCCTATGTACCTCTCTACCAGCTCCATGCTGCCACATCTGATCTGCAGCAGGTCCCCACGCCAGGGTGGGGAAACATTGGACTGTTCTTCTGCCTCTCTTTTTCAGAGAGTCTATTGAATTTCTTCCTGATACTGTCCACTTACAGGTGAGCCTCTAGAGGCTTGCATACAGGATCAGATCTGACCTGTGTTGCTTTATTCAGTGAGTTCATTAGCATGTTCACTGCTAATGAACACTGCTAATGAACACTTATCAGTTCTCTGCCAATTCCAGATGCATTTTCCCTTAGCGTCTCACAGCTACAGTTATGGACCTATTTTATGCTGTGAAGAGCAAGAGTATGACAACTTCTACTGGACCCAGCCAGAATCTGGAACCCTATTCCAGGGGCTTGAACAAAGTTATTTGTTCCTTAAGCATTTATGCCATCAGTTTCCTAGAGAAATAGACTACACAGAAACATGCTTCCTTTAGAGTCTTTCCCTAACCTAGTCCTAAAATGGGAATTGCTGTCTTGCTGAAATTCTGATGCAGCAGGGTTTGTTTACTCCCACATAGACCTCTGTGGCAAGACGCGGCAGACCTCAAACCCTGAAATATCGAAAGCATGAACTAGAACTGCAGAGTGAAACATGTTTGTAGGTAATAAAACTGTTCATTTAGTCAGTCTCTGAAGATGCTTGTCACCTTGTGGGGATTTTTTCCAATATCCTGTATTTTTTTTCTTTCCTGTGGCCCAGAATCTCTGACTGAAATGTATCTCCTGAGGGATCTCAGGTTGTAGTGGGGAGAATCCCAAACTCTGTGTCCTTTGTGCAATTCTGTGGGCTTCATCTGACAGGAGATCCAAACAGAAGTGATATAGGAATACCTTTTCCTAAATGCCAAGCCATTGTTCAGACATTTTCATACATGCTGGTGAGGTAGCCTGGATGGCTCCACAACCTCTGTGTGTATGAACCATTTTGTTCTCACCACTTTTCTGGCCAGTGATTTTTCATAGCTTTAAATTCAGGAGGAAGAAGCATGTTGGGGGTGGTATAGAGAGAGAGAAGGAAAAAAGGAAAGAAGGTTGGTCTGTCTTTCTTACACAATACACACAATTACCAAAGGAAAGTGATAATCAACAGAAATTGGGAGGTAGCTCCCCAAGCAGCACTGTGTGCCATCACTTGAAAGAACAAAGAGTTTATTCTCTCCCTCTTGGGATGATCATCCATGCCAAATATTCTGGCACGTTCTTGAGCCTCCTATCCAAATAATATTCTCTTCCTAACAGGAGCATTTGTCTGTGGGTAATGATCTAAGTTATACTGCTGGGGTTTGCAGGGCATGAGAATTTTTGGTGTTGGAAAGAGCATAATAGGCCACCTCCTCTCTCTGCAGGCAAGCAGAAACTGCATTCTCTTCATGTAGGCTCTTCTTTGTCTTTAGGCCGGAGATTGTCTTAGATCCAAGTCAACCAGACAAAAGCGGATTATCTCACCTTTAAATAGAGGGATTACAGAGAAGTTGAAACTGGGTAACCAGTCTTGCACTTGAGCAGCTGAGGGGGACAAGCCTTCAGATGAAACAGATTTGAAGGAAGAAAGCGAAAAAAATTTCCAAGTTGAAGATTAATGCACAGCCATAGCTCCAAGCGTCGTGCCTGACATTTGACTCATCATTCACAGTTATTTGTAGCTGTATAAAAAGGGAGCACAAATAAATAGTAATTTTAATTCATTCTGCAGCAGAGAATCTGCTTTTCCTCTAAAAAGTTCACCACTGGGGAAACTTTCTTGTGAAGCATTAAAAAGAAGAAAAATGTCAACATCGACATTGACATCTTTATCTTTTCTCTTTGCATGGCCCCACCACAAATGTTTTGGGTTTTTTGTTAGCAACATATATTTCCTCTTACTTATTGTGGATGCCTTGACACTAAATGGGCTGCAATTAAATTCTTGAAAATACCTTCCCTAGAACAGCTATCTTCTAGGAATACTGTAGAACAGGCCTCAAATTAGTACAAAGAAATGCTCAACAGAATTCAGATATTACATCTGTGCAAAGGTGATTTTAAGCCACCCTTTAATTTTCTCAGTTCTTGTTTACTTATGCTGGTATCCTGAAAAGTATTTTTCATCTACACTGTCGAAGCACTGTTAAGGCAAAAATGCTAATGGTAGCCTGGGCTTCCTGAAGGAGATTTGGTGGCTCCTGGGTTTCCCTGAGGCACAGGAACACATAGACTTTCCCTCTGTTTGACCGCAGTCTCTCCACGGTCTGTGTTAGGGTTTTGGAGTTATCTCAGCATTAGTGTGCTCATAAAGGGTTTTCCTCTGCTGGTACAAGCTCCCTGAGTTGCCATGTTGCTTCAGGCTAGCAGAAAGATGGAAGTCAGGTTTTGCCTTCAAAATACACTAAAACTGAAAGCAGTTTTCTGGCATGACCACACTAGCACTGTTTTGACGCTGAAATGGATATATTTTTGAAGATCATATGGATTAAGAATTCTGGATAAGATAAACTGGATTCCACAGGAGCTTATTTCTGTTTTTTATCTAGCCTACAATATTTAATACTTGGAACTGTAACTACTGAAGATATGTTTTTCACCAGATCAACATATGGAATATGGTTCTGATTCTGCTTTAAGCTGCTACAATTTCAAGGAAGTGATCCTGATTTATACTCAGGTAACTGAGAGGAAAATCAGTTCTATTATATCCATAAGAGTGCTCATGTTTTAAAAGGGCCAGAGTTTTAAGCTGTCATTTTAGCCAAGGCAAATAGATTTTCTTGTCACCCATCCTCAGAGTCCATGACAGCTAAGAGCTCTTTTAGATGGATTTTTGAGTTGGCAGAGGATAGCAACAAGCTATAACAACACCACAGAGTGACTTTCTAGTATTTTACCTTTTCTTCTGGTCTTCTTTATATCATCATAAACTAGATAAAACAGCAGTGCACAGCATGAGTAACATTTTGATGTCATTCAGGCTACCAAAGAAGTGGAAGATACAGTTTAGTTCCAAGTGCCGGACATGCACTGGCAAGAGTAATTTACAACCAAGTCAGAAATCTGAGTAGGTCTGAATTATGCTCCTCCATAGTGCAAAAAAAAAAAAAATTGCACTATGGAAATTAATGTGGCATACTGCACAGGGGAAAGAAAAAAAAACATTTTCATTCCACTTTAGAGATAGCATCAGAGTCTAGTATTAAGACAAGCTAATGACAATATCTAACACTGGCATTATAAGAGAAAGGTATTTGTCTTCTCAAGTCAGGACAAATTCTACTTTTTCAGTTGTTCTGGGGAAATACAGATTTACACCTGAACCAATAAAAGCAGGATGAACTCCTTTTCAGCATGCAGGAAGAGATACAGATCGCTCTGCAAAGCAGAGTGCGAAGAAGGAAATAATGCAAAATTATTTGCACCACCAAAACACATTTCCTCCTCCAGTATGAAGCAGTGGGGAGCAGCAATCAAAATTGATTGTTTCAGTTAAAATTCTACATCATGGTGTTACTGAAAAGGTAGCATGATGAGCTTGGCTTTTCTATGGGTCACAAAAAATATAGGCAGGAGCCTGTTAAGATTAAAGAGTCCTTTGGCACATCATACATTTTCTTAATTAATTGTAAATCATTAAAATTTTTTTAAATTATATTTTGTTTACTTCATGGGCAAACCATTAAATTCAAATTACATCTTGAAGGAAGTTTACTTCATTTGGGCCTTACCATGGAAACCATGTATTTGTATTTCTAATGTGGATGAATGGATCAGATCTTAATAGCAGGTTAGACAGGTGTGATAGTCAAGATGTATCAATAGCACTACTCTTTTTTTGCTTTAGCAGTCCACTTCTACCTTTTCTATGCAGAAACTCCAAATATTTATGTCAATATGTAAATCAAGGTGATAAAAATGATAGAAAACCTTTTTTTTTCCTCCGGCTCCTGAGCCATAATTTTGTGTTTATTGTTGATTACAGTGACTTTAAAGTCAGTAAAACAAATATATCTGCATCACACAGTGCATAAACAGCATTTTGGATGACTGTCTAAGTTATTTAAAATTTTTCAGTGGCATGATATTTAGAATTGTACCCTTTCTTAGAAATCCCTTTCCTTTTTTGACTTCTCAATGGCAGTGATTTTTATGAGTAAGAGGTTAGAGCTCTGTAATCTAATTCATTACATTGAAGTAGAAAGTCTTTATTTGCCATTAATTTGAAAATAAATTTTCTCACTAAGTCTCTCCCTTCATTGAAAGATAAGCATTTTGTAAAATTAAAGTGCAAAGTTGCATACTCAGGGAAGCTTGTGCAGTTCTTGACAGTCTTCTAAAGATGCTCACAACTTCTCTGATGATTTTCTAACTTATACTCCGCCATGAATCCTCCTTCTTTCCCGTCCACCCTTACCTTAGGGTTTGCCTTATGCAAGCAGGACAGCAAATCTACCTAGCTTAAAAATGAAAGTAGTTTTTTGGGTTTTGTTGGGTTTTTCTGACAGTAGAGTTTATAGTTGCAGCTAGTTCAAATCCTTGCTGGGTTTTCAGAAACCAGAGACAGAAATGGCTTCTGATTCATGACTTTGTTAACTTTCAAAACACTTGTGTTTGTAAGCTCTACTCTTGCTGGCTATGTTAGTGTTTACTACTTGCAGATGCCATTATGCAAGGTTTTGATATTCCTCAATGTGGACAGGAGGAGTCTAGCATCTTGGAAGATGTCCACAGCATCTTGCAGGATCATGTCTAAACCCTAGAAACAGTCTTAATTCTGTTGTCACACAAACCATTGATGCTGAGTGGTCTTTGTGATAATGTTAGGATTTCATTTTAGCTTGCCTGCAATTTTTATTTATTGTAATGTTTTGCTGTTAGCTGAAAGTCCAGTAAGATTTTACATTATAAAGATAAACCTTTCTCTACCATCATATGGTGTTATTGTGTCAGAAAATGAAAACATTCCAGAGTTGCTTTCCAGTATACATAAAAATGTTTAACAGAACTGCACATGGGCTAATTATTTCATTTGATACATTACCAGCATGTCAACTCAGCCTCAGCAGGAGCCTCTGGGAGAAAAACAGAATTACCTGTACTTATGCAAAAATGTTCTGGAGATCAGCTCCAGAAGGCCATTGCTCCAGGAGACCATGGCTCCAGTAGCCATTTCAGAAGAAAAATAAAAAGTATTCTCATCCTTAGCTGGTAGATTCCTCTAGTGAAATTATGAAAATACATGAGTAACTGTCAGCCCAGCAGGTTGATTAACATAGCAGTTCTTCAGATAGACACTGATTTTCATTCTGGTAAAGTCATGCACATATTCTCCAAACTACCTTAAAAAAACCAAAAAAGCCCATGTTATAGTCACAGATACCAGTTTTCACCTGAACCATGGAATAATGTCTCTCCTTAGAATCAGTTTGGTGTATGCCAAGTAGCTTAGTAGCTGTAGGAACACAATTACTACCCTTGAACTTAACCACTATAAAAAGAGGATTCTCCACTGAACTACCTTCCCCTCACACCTGGGAGCTGCTAGTAAGCCTGTCTTTCATAGTACAGCAGATAATACAGTTCCTGGAATGTGCCTGTAGTCCAGTACAACGTTTGGAAAGGGCACCTTAAGTCTCTGTAGTTAGGCAGATTATCATATTCACAACATTCCTAAACTCCACCTACAAGAATGATAAGGACTTTGGTCTGCTGCTTCAGAGAGAGCTTCATTAGTTAATTTCTTGTAACGTCCTCATCTGCTCCAGAATTTGGCTCTTCCACATCCACAGACAGACCTAGCTTCTCCCTTGACATGGGTTGGGGTATTTGTACCAACCTTGATATGCTTGCAAGGAGATTGATGGTGACATCCCCATCAGAACTGGATGCTGTGGAAGGTATTCTGACAAAATTTCATATGCCTGAAATCTTGTCAGTGTGGCCAATAAAGATGGAATTTGGCTCTGCTGTACACATTTTTGTAATAAGCTGTCTTAGTGGGATTCCTGTCTCCATTGAGCTTCCCAAACCACAAAGGCAAAAGCACAACCAACCTGCAGATGTGTATATGTTTTGTTTAACACTGTGAATAAGTAAGAGGTCTCAACACTTTTTGAACATATGTAGGGCAAATATTTATCTTCTGGGGAATTATAGGCTTACAGTTTATATATACTGAAATTGCATTTCTTAGTACTCAGGAAAAACTTTTCAGTGTTGATCATATTTCGTAAATTGTGCCTCTGAGTTGAGATGCAAACAGCAAACTATGTCAAGGTAAACACATGTTTAGGCACAATTGGAAAGAAGGCCAGTGTTTGGGGGAAATTGCTATTTTAAATTATGACATGCCACTGGCACTGATCTAGGATTTCACACCAGAGTCAGTCCACCTGCTTCTGAGATTCATCAGGCTGGTTCTCTTTTCATAAAATCACAGTTTGTATTCCTTCATAAGACCATCATGTAATATATATATTTCAGTAAAATCACCAGCCCTTAGAGACTCAGAGAAGCTTAGAAAAAAATCATAATGGCTTTTCTCTTGCTCCTAGATTTTCCAAATGTGCTTGATTTCCTTTTCCAGCACCCAGAATGCACATCTTATTTTACTACTAACTGTTAGTCAGAAATGAGCTTTGTTTAATTCAATGGGCTTTTTTACAAAATTTTAGAGACATACTAGACTGTTTTATAACACTTCTACTGTGGCATAAATGTTTTTGCAAGTGTACTAAAAACCAGATTGCTTCTCCTCCTCTCTTTGGCTTCAGAGAGAGTTTTTTGTATTTTTCTGAATGTAGTAGCGTCTTATTTCTGAGGCCAGTGGTTACAGACATAGTCACTCATGCACATACACATACACACACTCACAGATGCAGTCATACAGCTTTACAAAAACTTAGTCTGCATGTAGGGGCCTGGATTAAATGACCTTTCATGGAGATTACAAAATTAATCAAAATAAAAGTAAACAGAAAACTTCCAAGTTGGTGAGAATTTGGATAAATATTCTTTATCCAAATCAAAATTATAAATTAAAATCTACTCTATTTTTTAATATCTCTCATTCAGAAAAATTATACTGATGTAAATGTCTTGATTTTGAAAGTACGTATTTTGGTTTCTATTTGCTAAAATATTTTGAAGAGAGTTAACTGAGAAATCAACAGTGTCCCAGAAATAATCCCAAACTGAAGAACACAATGTTTCCTTTAGTGGTGTTGAGGCCTTAGTGCTGCTTTCTGGATTCAGTTTCTGTATGGAGTTAGGATTTCTGTCTGAAGGGATACCAGAATGGGGATGCTGGTTCCTCACTCCAGATTGGCCCCTGCTTCTGTGGCCACGGACGGCTTGATGAAAGTGCACACACACACACACACACACACTGTAAAGAGCAGATGATGGAAGTCCAAGCTGTCCCTATCTTAAAATGCCCTATGCATGTGTTTTGCCCTCATGCCTCACGTTCTTATTTATGCTGCAGTTCAGCTCAAGAGCAAGGACTTAGAAAACCACCTGGCCCAAAGTATAAGATCCACTGCCAACACAGGTCTGAACCTCTCCTAGATTTTTTTCTTCGATTTTTAGTTCTTCTATTTTTCTGAACATAATCCAGCACTGGAATAGACCTCTGGTGAGGTGGTAGAATTATCCAAAACCTTCCAGTGCTATCAGGGACACACTGACAAAGAGGTGCCTCTGTTGCCTCAACTTAGGCTATACCAACCTTTGACAAAACACAATTAAATGGATGTGCCAGCCACACTGGATGGACATCTATTAGTGAGATTAGTATGTCATTGTGTAGTGTTCTACAGTGGTTTGAGGTGTATAAATGTTTCTTAGGCAACTGTGGAATGGTACTCCTTTTTACAGAGTTTGATTCAATGAGCACCAAAGTCAATAGGATTCTCAGTATAACTTGAAAAATTTAGACCTGGCTCACCAGGTGTTTTTTTTTTCCCCTCTGTCTGCTTGGATGTAAATTCAGCAAAAATGTGTGTCTTTTGCATTGGGAAATCTATTCTCACAGGTAGAGATCTTTTCTGTTAAAAAAAGACTAAGCTTGGAAGAGAAGAGGCTGATCTAGAGAACAAAGGAAGTGCTGCACTTTTTGTGGAGTTTTCAGCAGTGCAGTGAATGTTTTCCTTTTGTTAGAGTGCCAAATTTGTGCTCTATTGCACAAAGTGAAATATGGCCCTCTGCTCTTCTTTTCTGCAGAAAGCTACCTGTAAGATATCGCACTTTCTTGTTTACTTGGAAGCTCTGGCTGTATATGAAATCAAACTCCAGTCCACTTCTTTAGTGTATGAGTAATGTGTAAATGTTAAATTCAGAGACACAGTGGAAAGTCTTGATTTCACATGAAGGAGGATCAAGCTGAAGTGATCCCATGCTAATTGCCGTAATATTGTGCAAGACACCTTGAAATTTCTCTGTAATGCCATTTTGTTCCATCAACCAAAATAAAGTTATCATGAACTCTCACAGCCATCTGTAGCATATTTTTTTGATGACTGTGCATCATTGATATGTATTCCCAGGAAGGATGAAGTATAATAATTAATAGGCCTGATTCCATACTACTGAAGCACCTAGGAGGATTTCCATCAGCTTTCATGAGAGCTGAAAAAGGCTTAGCTGAGCTATTTGTGGAAGAAGAAGCTTTCTAAATTACATATTTCTCTAGCTCTGCAAAAGGTTCTTTGGGGTCACTGTCTGCCCTGTGTGGAAGACACATTTCTAGCCACAAACAGGACTGCTCATCTCACCTGACTAGCATGTTGGCAGGGTAAGGAGACAATAAAATAAACTCCATCCTCTCCAGTTCTCAGACTCTTTGTTCTGCAAAATCCAGGAAAAAAAGGACATAGTTTGTGACATATACAAAGGGTTAATAACTTACAATGGTCACAGTCCCAAAGGCATTGAAGAAGAAAAAAATTACAAACTCAAGGATGCCTACTCCTTCAGCAGTTTCCTGCTTTTGTAGCAAAGGAGCTCTAGGCCAAAGGAACCATTTAATAGCAACTAGGGGCACAGGATCCCTCTGTGTAAACCAGGGATAAAAATAGCTGTAGAGTCTGCAGTGAGTTATCAGGCAAGATTATAGCCACATCTCCAGACATAAGAGATGCCAATACTCATAGGAAAGTCTAACAGAAAAGAGAAGACCTGTGTCTACTCCTCACGCAGAAACTAAGATAGATTTTTTAGGCAATGTCCAGGAGAAGAAGCTCAGTCTCAACACAAGCCTAAACTGAGCTAATGCTCTCTGCCTCACCAACAGCAGTTGTGCACTGCCTCAGTGAGCAGCAGGGATGGAAATTTTGGCAAGACTTCTCCCTGCCTCTGTTCATCCCACCAAGGTTGTCTCAGTCTCTTCCACACTCATTTGCAAATAGCCAGCTCCCCTGAAAGCCTCAAGCGTGTCTAGACATTGGCTAATCCCTTCCCTTGTGCCAGCTGGGTGACATCAGCATACTGAATATTGCTACCAATGTCTGCACAAGCCAGGTCTCTTGGCACACATTATCACCAGTCTTTCCCATGCTACTTCACTGGAATTGCTGCAGACTGAGGAACGCTGCCAATGGCTACCTGTTAGGGTGCCGCTGGAGCATTAAGGTGACAGCTTCAGAGAGCAAATCCATGTACTCCTGGGAGACTCTGAATAAGTAATCAAACCTCATGGTCATGGCTATCCTCCTCAAGGAACCACTGTGGATTCAGTTTCTTTGTACTTAGTGGGAGTTAATCTAGATATTCCAAACTTTTCATATCACTATTAATTTCCTTTTGAGGTCTATAAGCTTTGATCCCATCCAAGTAAACCTGAGGATTCAGGAAGTTGCCACTTTGTACAGCAGTGAATTCAGTGATCTCCTGCCACCTGGCTGATTGCTTATCACTGCACAAAGCTGTCAGGATCAAACAGGCTGCTGAACACTTGCTTCCTAAAAGATATGCCAAGTTCAATGACATTCTCATTCTCTATTACATATAAAAGAAACAAAAGAGATTGCCAGAATAAAGCCATTTACTGTATACTCAGAAATACCTTTAATTGTTGCATGGCACTTAAATAGTTAGAAAATGTTGAGATCAATAAATTGATTTTACTGAGTCATCTGTCTCCCACCTACTCAAATATTCATATTCAGCATTGTAATTATCTCAGAACCTTTACATTGGGAATTGTATCAGAGTATCAGAATAAGTATGAAAAAATCACAGTTGCAGAATGGTTCAGGTTTGGAAGGGAGCACTGGAGGTTTTCTATTCCAACCTCCCTGCTCAAGCAGGATCCCTAGAGCACACTACTCAGGATTATGTTCAGATGACTTTTGAATATCTCCAGACAAGGAGACTCCACGACTTCTCTGGGCAACATGTTCCACTGCTCAGTCACCCTCACAGTAAAGAAGCTCTTCCTCATGTCCAGAATACCAAAATGATGTCTGCATCCCTTTTTCTAAATAAGGCTATTCTAGACCTCTTCACTGTGCAAAGTGCAGCAGGGAGCATGCTGCAGAGGGGAGATGCTTGGGAACAAGGTCATCAGCTTTCACAGGCATGGGGTTGGACTCTGTCCTTCTGCTGAACCAATAAAGATTGCCTTGTTTTCCAGGAGATTATGTTCAGCCAGTACCTGAAGCACGTGTATGTTACACAGCAAAATGGAACTTGCCGCTATCTGCTCAGCACATTCATCTGTCTTTTAGTCCAATGTCCTGGCTGCAAACATTGACAATATTCAAACTTTTCAAAGATGAAAGATCCGTACAATATGGATCTTCACCAATTGTGCTGCACTGCATAATGAGATAAAATCTACTAGCTGATCACCTACCTGGTCATTTCATGCCTAAGGACATGAGATTTAATTGCCTTTAACATTGTTTGTAGTTTAAAAAAGTATACTTTGTAAAAATTATTTCAGCTTTGGTCTTACTCCACACTCAGAAGTGGTAGACAGTAGCAACAGAAACACCACTCAAACACCAACTTCTGAGGGGAGTTAATTAAGTTTTAAATGTATACCATTTTAGTCAAATAAATAACAGCTGACTTATACATCCATGTAACAATAAAACAAGATTTTCTATAATCTTCTGCATTGTTACATCAATTAAAAGTCACACATACAAATGACTTAACACTGCAGTTTACAGTATTAATGAGTTTTTCCCCCTTCCTTTTTTCATATCAGGTTCTCAACCCTTTATTCAAAATCTTCAAAATAATATATTTTAACAAACAAAATTAGGCAGATGTATCATCCATTGTGGGATTTGAACCCATTGTCACTGGGGAGAAAGCTGAAATTTAACAGATGAAGATGTCAAACCATGTTATAGAAGCACTTGTGACTGCATATTTATCACAGTGTCATAGAGGTCCCTGGCAAACTGAAAGATTTCACTGTTTATTCACAGTGAAGACACTTAATTAATGACTAGGCCTAATCAGCCTGTTTTATTATTTGCAGGGATTCCAACATGGCTTAGGCAACTGATATGCAAACAAACCACCCTTAGCCTGCTCTAATTAATAATTCTGAACCAGACTCACAGAGTGCCACTGTCAAGTAGCTCTTTGGTGATTTACAACACCTCCTCTGTGAGATTCACATTGCTGCATGCAAATGAGCTGCCACCCCTGTGAATCCTTCATTTTAAAATACAATGTGCCGTCTTGTTGACTACAGGAATGCCCTTATCTTCACATATGACTTAATGGAGACAAATGTCTGACTTGGGCAGGTTTGTGGAAGACTTCATGGACACAAACCTACAAAGGATTTCATTTCAGAAATGTTTAGGAGGTGAGGAAGAAAAATCCCCTTTTGCCTCTGGCACAGTTGCTACTGCTGAATTCTTCAACCAACTCGTCAGCCTCAACTTCCCCAAAAAGAGAGGGATTACCCGTTGTCTTGCACTTGATAAATTATTTTCTATTGCTGCTAAGTACATGAAAGGTAAGGAAAATGTGCCAGAGAGGCAGAAAGGTGTTATGAAATAAGTTGACTCCAATGCCACACATAGGTACTGGGTAATCTCACTGGATGGTTATATGCTATAGTGGTCTGAAGATGAAAAGAAGCAGATTTTCTTCTCCAGGGCATTAGGGAAAAATTACAAATAGGAATTAATAGGTGGTAATTTGCATCTACAAGTGAATGAAGAATGTTTCATGTTTTTAGGTGAATTTTGTGTTATCAGTGGAGAAACTGAGGAAAAGAGAAGGTCAGAGAAGGTCAGGAAGTTATGCTACCAGCTGGGGTTGGCAGCAGTAGATTCATAGCAGCAGACCTCATTTTCTATGAAAAAGACTTCTAAATACAGAGGGAAAACATTATGAGTCAAGCAATATAAGCCAGATGAAAATAGCTCATGAGTGTGAGTCATCTCACTTGTGACTGCTGTCTTATTCCATTGTGAGCCACACTTGAGAAACACTGTGAAGCAGCACATCAGGAAGAGAAAAGATCTCCCTCAAACCTATTAACTGAAATGCAAACCGAGTGGCATGTAGCACCTGCCATGTTTGTTCAGCTTAGGGAATGCATGTGGGCTTGGGTCTGAAAGATGGACCTTCTGTACCAGAAGCACATGCCTACAGTTAGCCAAGAGTGTACATGTTCCTGGGCAAAGCTGGCTTTACTGCTAGAGCAGGTGCATTAAATTGCTAATGCAAAATAAACCTCCTATTACGCAGTACGCAGCTGACCCGCCCTGAAGGGCAGGAAGCTCTGCAGCTCACGGAGGGCAGATGTTTCTCCAGGCTCCACGTTGCACCTCATCCTTCACAAAGATGGTACTGAAAGGAAGTAATTATTAAAGGCTCACTGTGAATTGGAAATTATACTCCCTGTGCTGGTGCCACCAAGGTGTCTCCTATTCAGTAATCTCATTAATGAGATGGATAATAGAATGGATTAAATTTATTAAACATGGGGATGATGCAAGCTTGGGAGAAGCTGCAACACAGTGGAGTAGAGGATGAAAGCTCAAGTTTATCATGACAAATTGAAGAAATGGTCTCAGAAAGAAAAAAATCAATTAAGTCACTAAAAGTAAGTGTGGAGTGCTACATTTAGAGTATTGTACAGAAATAATGAACCACACTAGTACAAGGTAGGAAATTAATTTCTCTGCAGTCGTTCCACAGAAAAGGATCTGGTCCTTATAGCTGACAAAAATGAGGCAATAATAGCTGCAGGGGAAAAAAAAATGAGGAGAGGAAAGGAAAGGATCATGGCTTTCTAACCTCAAACTGCTAATGATTCCAGGGTTTTTGTCCAGAAGATAGAGCATTATTTGGGAAAGACTCTCATGTGTCACTGAAAACTTCATTTGTTTGTGCTATTGATGGCACAGTAAGAGTGGTTTTCTAGAACATATGAGATGGACTGAAATACCCCACAAGAGCCAAGGGGTAGCAGTGAAAGATACTTGTAAGATAAAGGTGTTGAACAAAATTAACGATTCTAACAACATGAGAAAAAAGACCAAAAACAGAATGAGGAAACTATCTATAGTTTCATACATTCATATTCAAAAATAACATACAATGTTATTTTTATTCAGAGGCTCAGAAACACTTATAATAAATTACATGAAAAACATTGGGGTTTCTGGGATTTTTAGATAGCTTCTTCCATTAGTCAATTTATGGACAGAGTTTCCTTAGATTTAGAAAGGAAATAGGGCATAGCTGGATAAAGCAGACAGGCAAATGGACAATTTATCAAAATGCTGTGCACTCAACTAGATAAAAAATTATTAATTTGTAAACTGACTATTAAGAACTGTCAAGCCTCAAGTCAGGTTGGCAATTCTCAAATTG
Source organism: Chloebia gouldiae (assembly GCA_003676055.1). Lineage (NCBI taxonomy): Eukaryota > Metazoa > Chordata > Aves > Passeriformes > Passeridae > Chloebia > Chloebia gouldiae. The sequence goes on from QUSF01000038.1 coordinate 4,562,123, forward strand.
GAAAATGCAAGTTGAAGTCTGCAACATTAAATTAAATAGTCCCTCTTTGTGTCAGTCTTCACTAATGTAGCAGGGAGTTCTGGCATCAGTGAGCCTGCTTCTCAGTTATTATTCTTCTTGGCTTGCAAGAAGGTTGAGAAGGAAGCAGAAATGCAAAGAGATCTCTTCTGCTTGAGGTTTTTGATATTCTGACACACTTCAGAGGGCTGCCTAAACCCCCAGTCAAACTCAAAGTCTGCCATGCTCACATTACTGTCCCTGGACACAGCTCTGTTTCTCTCTGAAGACAAGACCTGAGAGGGTGACATGAGCAGTTCTCTGCTGTCAGGGATGTCTCATATCCAGGGTGTAGAAATAGAGAGGCAAAACTTTCCAGCTGTTTGTTGTGAAGAGGTAAATAGCCGTAGGTCCTCCAAATCCAGTGACAAAGGCAGTCCCACATGTACTGTCTACACTGAGTAAGTGGGAGAGTAAAGGAAGCAAGAGGGAGACTTTCTCCTGTGTGACTTTGTGATGAGTCCTACTACAAACTGGTGAGCTGTCTTTAGTAGAGGTTTGGGCTATGATTGAACTCATCAATTTCTCTTGCATAGTTGGCAAAAGATGTATCCCTAGGTATACAGATTAGGTAGAGAGTTGCAATATGAAAGTATGCAACATAGCTTGCATTTGTAAGATCTGCAATTATGTTGTAAACATGTTTAGGGTCCTTGCTGAGTGTCAAGATTTGCATGCATAATTTTAAAAAGCAAATTATTTTATTTTTATACACAGAAAACAACAAACAAGGTGATAACAAGCTCTTTTCTACTTTTGTACAAAATATGGCATGGCAGCTCTAACTCATGCTAGCTTTTGCAGGGAGTCTGGGAGCTTTTAATACTTCACAGAAAGTGAAGTACTTTCATAGAAAGGCAAAACTCTTTCATGTGTGCAGGGATGACTCCTTCCTTGGGAATAATGGGTCTAGCCCCACCCAAAGCTTTACAAAATTCTCTAAAATATTTTTTATCCATTTTGCCCCAACATGCTGTGTATATGTTTAAAGCACATAATCAGTATCATCTCAAATGCTTTTTAGCTGGTGGAGATCTCAGCATAAAATATTTGTTGTACATGCATGCTTCCACATACAACTAATTAGTTGTTCAACTAACACAATGAAAGCTTAAGGGAAGACTCTTGCATGAAACAAGAAGAAGAAATGTAAGGTGTTCAATACTTAGATAATATTAGAAGTTACAAATATTCAATTGTTATGCACTGAAAAACAGAAAAATTAACTTGAAAAGGTTGCTATAACTTTTTCAATCGAGATCACAGACAACAATTTCAGAATGAGGTTCCCTGCCAAAGAAACTGGTGCAACTACACTAATTTTAATAAAGCTCTTCCAGTTGGAACCAGAAGGCTTGATGTATGCTGGAGGAAGTGGTGAGGCAGAGAACAATTATTCTTAGCTCGTATGTAATTTCCAACATGAATATCCAGGTTCTAGGTCCTCACACAGACAAAAAAGCTCTGTGTGAAAATACCCTCCTATAAACTTTTAATTCAATATATGAAGTATCACCATCACTTTTTCCTCACAGGCTTTTATATATCTGATATGATATAAAGATATACAAATGTATGTATATCATAAATAGGACAGTTGTCATTAAAATATATAATCTGATTATAGCAAAAGTTAATTTCCAGGGGAAAACAATAATAACATACTAGTTGAAATATGTAATGCAGTTTCCAAAAATAAACAGACATTGAAGAGACAGGAAATTCTGAGTTAAGGCTTTCTCTTTCAATCTTTAAAAATCAGTTATTCTTTTATGCATAAAATTCAATATTAGTATGAAAAGAAAAATTACATAGCAACCACAACTGAAACTGTATCAATTCTACTTTTCTCTGCCATGCATGATGATAGTTGCATGATTATGCTTAATCATTCCTAAAGAAATGCTGTCTTAAAAGCTATAGTCTTATGGAGCCTTTCAAAATTGCCTAAGTAAAAATACTAAAAATAATGACCCAAAGAAATGGCTGTATTCACATAATCCCACAAAGGATAATAATGCATCAAATGCCTGGTGAAATCACAAGATGAATTTGAGAATTGATTTCATAGAGATTAAAAAATACAATGATAATTTACATATAGTCTTTCAAATGTAGCCCATACATTTCTTTTTTACGTGATTGATTACAATTTAAACTTCATTTCTCAACTACCCATAATGAACTGTGTAATATTTGGCTGTCCTTTGGAGGGGTTACCCAGAGGATGGGAAGGACTGAGCAGCAAAGCTTGAGGCGGAGGCAGAATCTCTGAGGAACCCTTGTTCTCTGAGGGGACAGTTCCTGATGACCTGCCAAAGAGAAAAGGCTATGAAGTCATGTTAGCAGAGTGCAAGAAGCTGCCAGACAGCTGGCAGAGGAATCACAGAGTAAGATTAAGAAGGCTTGAAAGTCAAGGGGTAGGAAGAAGGAGCAAGCAGGAGGAAGAGGGAGGAAAGAACAGGCTCTAACAGCTCAAGAGAATAATAGAACCATGCTGAGCTGCATAAATCAGTCTGTCAGCAATGGTCAAGTAGCCAGTTAAGTCCTTTTCTCCTCCCTAGCATGGGAAATGATTGTCAGACCTGAGTGGCTGCGATGGGTGACTTGAAAAGTGCTTCAGAAGGAGAAAAACCCACTGCCCAGGGCTGCTATATCCAGATACTGGGGGCACTACTCTGCAAACTGGGAATTGTTTGAACAATTGGGAGAACCCCATGTGTGAGCTGGAGTATGAGCTAGCACATCACAATACAGCGATTTTGAAGACTAAATGCTCCTAAACTAGGAATCAAATGAAATCCAGTGTAAAGAAAAAAACAACTATACCTATATTTAAATAGTTTTATTTTTGAGTCCATGTGAGAAAATCTATTTACTGTGTTGCCCATATTGAGCTGGATCATTAATAGCAGGTGGTAGGAAATGTAGATTGTTTTGTTATAAACTCTATGTATAAAACTCTGATTTCAAGCACATTTTCTCCCATGCAGGGTCAGGAGTTATGATTACTTCAGAAATTTAGGTTTAGAGAATGATGGAAAATTTGGATGTCTGTATGGTTTATTAAAAAGGCAAAAAGCAGCCTATTTTAATAATTATTCTTAAAGACCAAAAATTAAAAATAATATTTTAAATAAAGGATTCAGTTGAATTAAAATGAATATGGACAGAAAGAGCATGTAGTTGTACAAAACTCCAGGCCTTAACCGTACCTGTCATGGCTCATTTCCTCAACAGAAGAATAAGTGCTTTGTTCCATGGTAGCTCATTATGTTTTCTATCTCCCTCTTTTTCTGTACTGTGAGTGTCATTAGTTATGTTCTCCTATGCTGTTAGACACTGTAATACACTGAGGGTGGGTGGGTGTGCAGGTGGAGAATTGTTAATTGTCCAGCGGATATTTTGACTGTCCTGTGAGAAACTGAGAGTAAATTGCTAGAAGGAAGCTGGTCATGGCAATATAAAGACAGGCTGCAGGTTTTTCTAAGTCTCACCTGTGATGAAAACTCATCAGAAGAGAGAGGGTGAGAGAAACCTTCCTCTGTCAGACAATTGCCTTTTAGAAGTTGGCTAAAGAGTTGAGAGACCTGTGATCTTCCCCCCTGAAAATGCTGCTAATGGACATGGGATGTGCTTGTAGCACTTTGAAGTTGTTGCTTGCAGATTAGATTTAAATTACTATCCTAGAACAAAGTGCAGACAAAATGTTTTTACTGCTTGGCCCTGTATCCTGTGGAGTCTTCCTTTCAGAAAGGCAATATTTCATATGGTCATGTTGAGACATTGAAGTGGCAAAAGTGTTTGAATCCCTGCTGGGAAAACATCTAAATGTGAAGATTATGTAGACACCAGTTTAGTTTTTTATTTTAAAAGAGTTTTCTCTGAATGGCCAAGAGAAAATGCAATTTTGCACCTTCTTTAATGAAGACAAGGAAATAAGGTGCAAGGTCATTTTTTCCTTAGCAAAGGAAGAGGATAGAAAATGTGAGAATATTTTAAAAAATCACACAGCTGATAGTGACATTGCTATTGTTCTGGCTCCCAGTCCAAGTAAGGTTCAATGATGGCTTAATCAAGATAAGCACGATGAGTTCCCTGGAGAGTGGAAGAGAAAATAATAGGCCAAGTCATCTATATATCTAGTTTTGGACATATCTAAAGAGCATCAGCAACTTTTGCTTAGACAGATCTCTTTGGAATGGTATAAGATTAGGCTTATACCTTTTAGGACACATCTTTAGTAGCTGACAGTTATGACCCTTTGGTGGATAAAATAGGTTAACTCTATAAGGAGTACTTGGCTGTGCATATTGCTGATATTGGCACATTGAATACATCCTAAAGCACACAATCAAGTGCACAGCACTCTGAAGCACATCTCCCTTTAAAACACTGGATCAACCACAAGTCTTATGGGGGAAGAAAGATGTGTATCTGGGATAGGATCTGGGTAACATTTCAAGGAGATTACCCCTACTACCAGAAACCATATCTACTCTATGGACAGCCTAAAGAGGACTAAAGACTGAGCAAGGCTGGGACATGCCATGCCATCTCTGGGAGATGGGTATGATACCTGAAAACAGCCCTGAAAACATGAGCACTAAACTAGAGTGACAGAGGAGTTTTTAAATGTGGTTAATTATCAACATCAGCATCAAAACAACATAGAACTGTATTTTAGGGTCATGGAGAAATCATGGTTGAGTTAGTAAATTGATAAATGTGGAGGAGGAAAATACTATGGAAGGAGAGATCTCATCTCGCCATACAGTACACAACGTGTTTTATTAAGACTATGAATGTCAGTCATTATTTATTTATTCATGTATTTTGCTAAAGGGTAAATTCAGACAAGTCAAGATTGTTTTGTCACCATTAGTGGTATATTAATTGAAATGTTTTGTTTTGCTTCTGTTTGCTGTCTGGATTATGGTGCAGAGAGCTGTATGCTTGTGCCAGGATGTTTGATGGGACATTGAATTAGCTCAGCATTACAAGACAGCAGCATCCCACTGATCTTAAATCTTTCTCTTTCCTTCAGTACTTCCCGCTACATTTTTCTGAATCTGCTCTTGCTCAAGGTATTGACACAGAAAAACAAGTTTTGCCAAGGTTATTTCTCTGCACATAATAAATTTTAAACCCTCTAAATGGCTTATTCTTTAGGTGAGTTTTCTTTCCTCTGGTTAAAGAGAAGAAAAAGCATTTCAGGAACAAATCCTTCCTCTTTTTTGCATGGTATTAATTTCCTTCTCAGAGTAAATAATCTCTCCATCCCACACAGGCACCATCAAAATAAGTCTTCACCACTGTTGAAGACAGTGTATCTTGGAGTCAGTATCTCCTGCTCAGTTTGGCATCTGCATGTCTATGTTAAGAGGTTTGTGAAAGTCTCAAGGAAAGGAGGTTAATTTCAAAGTGCCCATTCATAGAGTAAATAGATCTGAGTACCAGAAAGCCAGTTCTGCCTACCCCAGAATCATTTCTGCAATAGCTGACATCTTTGGAAAGGAATTTGTTCCCATTTCAACTCTCATCTTGTTCAATTCAATTGTAGTCCAGTTAATGGTATGGTGAGCTCAATTAAGATATAGGAGGTCTTCAGTTTTGAGATAAAGAGTTCTTGATCAGGTCTAAATTACAGTCCAAAGAAATGGACCTCAAAACTTGCCACTGATCTGGGTGCTCAGAAAATGTTGTTTCAAGTCCTGCAACCTTCATCCACAGTCAGCATCACACATTAGCATCCATGGTCCATTTAATACCAATTTTTTCTCTGCTTTCGTAAGGGAGCACAGAAAAAATGCTTCCCTTCCTTCCATTCCCCTCTTGCAGTCTTGCAAGGTGAGACTCTACTCATCAATGATGAGCTACTGGTATAAGTGTAGTCATATTCATCTTTAATAAAGCTATACTGTTCTACTAAAGATCTGACTTCCACCTGCATTTAGATATTATAGTTTTCTGCTGGAAACAGTGACTTTTGTCAGTGGAAAGTACACCTGTAACAATTATCAGGCTGTCCTTGACTTGGAGCTTGCTTTTTGGAACTGATGGACTCTCAGGTCTCTCATATAATCCAAAACATTGGATTTTGGTGATGGAGAAACCATGACAAGAAATGGAAATAGGTGTAGTGGGGGAAGGGGGTGTTGCACACATAAAGACGTGTTTCTGTGAGCGAGGTCTGAGACACGTACATGCCTTGGCTGACATCCCAACTAAAATGAAATAAATTATAAATTTGTCTTTGTTTTCAGCAGGAGATGTTTTTCATCTCTGTCTGCTGTATATGATCCATTTCAGTCTTCACTACACATTTTATTGTTGGTTTTATTTTGAGAGAATATGTGGCCAAGCTGTATATCCATGTTTTTCAGCCTAGCCACACAGATTTTAGAAAAATTGTTTCTGTGAAATTAAAGAATATGAGCAAGCAACATATCACAGGAAAGACATGTTAAAATTGCACATTTATCATTACTGTTCCATTAGCCAATCAGATTAACATTTCTACGATGTTTTTATCTCCAAAAATGCCACACAACTCAGTTTAATACTGATCAAAATATCATATTCCATAATGAATATCAATATGTGGACTGGAATCAATGAAAAATATTAAGAGAGAAGATTATGATTCTGAAAATCCTGTGCACAACAGTGAAATTGTTCTCTCAACAATGAACTTTGCTAGTTGGAGTATAAGACACAGAACTTACTCAGTGGTCTAAAAGTAAAAGTGTCCAGAGAGCAAATTTTGGGTCTTGTTCCCATAAGCTCTAGTAATTTTTTGAGAGACACTGTTAACCCTGACCTCTAAAACAGTTTTATGGAATTTTCATTGAAACCAGTGAAGTATTACTGAACCTGACCAGATGCCCAGATCTAATGCTGGAGAAGAAAGAACTGCGCCAAAGAAACTTGGGAAGCATGAAAGGACCCTACTTTTAAGGAAGCTCCTTTCTTTAAGTGAGGTATTCATGGGCTGTCTGGGTTTTTTTTTTAATTTCTGGTGACAAGTGGAAACAGCAGAAGAGCAGGCTATCAGGAGAGATGTTAGGCCCTTCACAGTAAGCTGAGATTTTTCTCAAAAGGTCTAAATTAGGACAATTCAGTATCTACATAGTGAGGAAGTGATGGGTCTGGTTGTGGAAAGAAATAAGAAGAATCATGCTAAAACAAGGGAAGCATGAATTATTATTCATCTGCTTTGAGTAGAAGGGACTCGAGCAGATAGCAAAGGGACCTATTGTTTCTTTGTGCTGTTCTTTTCCTCTTTGCTTTTATGGTCTCCCAAATAATGTGCTCTTTAAATAATCTTGTTTGATTCACTCCTTGTGAGCAGGAAATATATTGTTCACTGTGTTCTCACAGTTTGATTTGTTTTCTCTATGGTTTTGGATGGTGTCTCAAGATGATGTTAAAAGTGGACATCTAGATGCAGAACCTGGTGCATGTTGCTGCCAGTTGGGTCTTGGCAAATGAGCTACCCAATTAAGCTGTATACATTAAATGATGCTGTCACCAATGTGCCAACTAGTTATACTAAATGTCCAATTAGAAATCCATCCAGTATCTTTAATTCCAAGGAATATTTTACAAACACATTCTAACACACAGGAAGGCATTCACCTAATGTAATGAAGTCACCTCTGGGGTGCAACATGGGAGCTGTAACCACATGAAACTGCAGGAGGAGAAAATATATCAGCAGCACACAGTTAATTCCTCTCATTTTCCATACAATGCCATGCCAAAATATCTGCAGCTAAGCAAATAATGTAAGACAACATTGTATGGCAGCTCCTTCACGTGGGTGGCAAGAAGCAGCATAGCATAAGGGTTATTATAAATATTGTGAATCTGTTTAAAAAAATGTCTCTTGAGTTAATGTTCTGAGGCATATCAAGTTAATAGTACTAATAAAATTTTTAATACCTTTGCAGCATCTTGAGAAAAAGCCAAGAAATTAGTTGTTCTCATTTTGTAGCATTTGTCATACACTGAGGTCTGCAGGCATCTAGAAATATCCTTGTAAATCCTGACAGGTCTGAGTAAAGACTCTGTGGAAACAAAGTTGCCAGTACAGCCCTGTGAAATCCTGTGTTGGTTTCACATAGTCTTTCTAATGTAGTCGACTGGTCTCAGGTTTGCATTTTTTTCTGCAGGCTTCAAGCAGCCACAGTAAAAATGAATTTTATTTGGGGCATTTTTCTCTCAACTTGCTATTGTCAACACATACCCCAAAAAGCTCATTTCTACAGTTTACTTACTAGGACCTCTTAGGTTTTATCCAAGAGGCCTTTCAACCTCCTCTTCTCAGATCTTGCCACTTGTGAGATTTTCCCAAAAATTACTGTCAGTTCCATCCTTGTGTCCATCAAGAGTTGGGGAGGACTGCTAGGCTTTATCCACAGTCCCAGAGCTACCTCACTTGCTTCCTGTTTCTCTGTAGGAAACGCAGGGATGGGTCCTGCTGCGGAAGAGTCTGCATTACCGTTCTTTAAATTCTCCCTCTGGTGTGAATATATTACTTTGTGTTTTTTCTCTGGTTCTTCTCTATTGCTGTGTTGGGTAAAGCCATTGAAGTCAGTAAACATAGTTCTGTGTTAAAAGTCTCTAACTTTGCAGTGTCCCAAACACTGATTTTATGTAAAGTTCAAGAAAATGGACAGTCAGTGATAAACACAGTCAGTAGTATAAATCAAATGACAGCTCTGTATTTCATACCCTTTGTTCATATAGATGCTGGGTCAGGGAAAGGAAGGAAAAATAACATTGTGGTAGAATTGGATTAGAGCATATTTCTTGATTAACACTCACATGTAAATAGCATTTAGGTAAAGTAGCCACTTGCCCTCTAAAAGCATGTGCTCTCATTTAATACATGTATCAGCAGTACTGAAGCACTGTGTGTTTGCTGGAAGCCTTGAAAACAGCCTCAGTTCTGAACTGAATGGCTGCTTTTGTCTCCCTTAGGAGCAGAAGGATTTTCCTTATCCAGGGGAAGAAAGAAGTCTTTTCAGAGAGCACGACTTTGCACCAGGTTCTCTGCCAGGAGTCATGGGGTTTTTGGATGACCTGGAGAGGCCACATCACATTGGTAAGCCTAGCAGGCAGTGAGGGCTGAGAAGACAGGGCACCTCTCTGCAGCTCCAGGTATTGGCATCCTCATTGCCATGCCAGACAAAATCACCACAGGCAACAGGCTGTTCCCTCAGGAGACACAGCATCCTCCTTTGCTCCCTTCCACTTCTTCTGTTCACTTTCACCACCTGCTCCAGACTTCTCTGGCAGTCCCAGTTTAATACCCTTGCCCCAGTAAAGTCCCACTCTGAAGGCAAAAGAAGCATATCTGAACTTTCTCCTAAGCCAAACAGCACTGCTTATTAATCAGCCAGACAGTTCATGTCTAAGAAACATAAGGGCATTCCTCTTGGGGGGACAACGTGCTGCTTCCAGGGAGATCTCTTCCACCATCTGCCCACATCAAATATAGGAAGCAGGATATTGGAAAGCAAATTCAGTGCAGATGTATAACACATGAAAGTCTGTTGACTTCAGGGCATATTTGTATTGCATTTAGCCTCAGGAATCTAAACCACAGACAACCTTTCCTCTCCTGCCCATTGCCACTCCAATGTAGATATCAGCTGACACATACTGTGACACCTAATTCAGATTTCAGTATGATCATCAGTGGAGTTGCATTATGTTTTTCATTTGTTATTTGGTTGTTTGCTTCTGCAAGGAAAGTTTACATGGCAATTACAAGACAGGCAACCATTATATAAACTGTGTTATTTTACCAAATTGAAATTCCCAGTCACCTGTGTGACTTGGGTCGCTAAGCTATTCATGCTCAAAAGATATATATCCTTAATGAATAACTTCTATCAAATACGTTTGGAAAAGTATTTCTGAGTGACTTTTTACTCCATGTTGCAAAGGGCCATAAAATAACAGCCATAGCAATGTCATGCTGTCACAGTTGGGTTGTCTGGGTTTGATGTAGAGTGTAGCAGGTCTTTGTTAACTAATGCTAGTTTGGAAGAAGAATGAGGAAGACTGCAGTATCTTCCCTCTCTTAGGCCCTTCCTATTCAAGGAAGCCTCCAGCAGATAGCCCCTTCTAAAGGAAAGGCTCCAGGGCTGTGCTCATTTACTCCACCACATCTGAGTCTGTGCACATTTACCTAGTGCAAAATGTTCCTCTTTTATTTGCCCTTCTCTCAGACAGAGATGTTTTAAAAACAAATAAAGGAGAAAATAAGAACTTCTTCCATATAAACCTATCCTGAGGAAGGCAAAAACTCAAACAACATGTGAAAATGTTAATTATGTTGTCAGATACACTTCTGGAAAGAGATCATGATGATAGGGCTAAGTATGGCACAAGTGCTTGAATAAAATGTAACACAAAGTCTAAATTTAAGAAAATATGAATAGAAGTGTTTCTTTTTTTCTTTTTATTTTTTTTTGAAACATCCTCAACATGCTGAGTTTTCTTTGGTTAGCACCCACTAAATTAAAATATATGGAAACTAACTAGGAAATACTGTATTTCTATTATAGATTAAGCCCCTTTCCGCTGTAATTAAAGAAAGTGCTTTTCCACTTCAGCAATCCTTCAGCAAAAACAAAGATAGAACTCAATATTCTTGATAGATCTTGGATAAAATGAAGACGGGTTTTATGGGCTGGAAAGAAACAGGGCTGCATATCTTGTCTTATTTCAACTCTTAATAGCACATTGTGACCTCTGGCTGAGTCTGCTGAAGTCAATGGAGTTGCACCAGGGATTGGTACCAGAGCTCACGGGCTGAAACTGCCAGTAAATAAAAAGCCAGATGTATAATTTTTTTCACCGTTTTATGTTAAATAACTTATTGTATATGAAAATAGAAGAGGGAAGTAATATTCTTACATTTTCCTGAAAGTTCCTACAAGCACAGAAACATTGTGGTTTGGTGGATGTTCAGTGTGGTTGCCCAGAAGATGAGTGGTGAGGGGCTTCAGACCTCCACTGGGCAGAACAGCTGTCCTTGGCTATTTCTTCCTCAGGGGCCAGGAGGAAGGGAGCCAGGAACCTGTTTCACCCTCTGCAGATGGGCACATGGTCACACAGTGATCGCCTCCTTGCCAGTGCCTGGGACAATTTAGCTCATACAGAATATGCACTAGCTGTACATGCAGTCTATTTTTCTGCCCGTATCTCTAAAGTTTTGGGGTTTCTTCAATATGGTTTTTGGCTGACTGGCAAGGAAAGTGACACTTGAACTTTAAGAAAAGGATCAAAAAACCACAAAAGGAGTTTAACTTCCAAAGTCAGTATAATCGTGATACTCTGGGCTTTTAGGGGGAAGTGTGCCATTACATTTCCAGAAAAACTGGGAGTGGTGCATTGCCTCAAATAACTGTAAGAGGCAGCAGAACAAGAGTGAATTTTCAGCACCTAAGATTTATGTGTCAAAAACACCTCAGCCCTTGTACATGTTTTATGAGTGTTAAAATAAAAAGTACAGTCCCAATGTGTCAGGTGGTGAACGAGCAATACTTTTATAAGATTTAGCTCTTTGCAGGCAGTTCTTGAAACTCCTAAATCCCTTAAATTCTCAGTGATTGCTCCAGAGGGATGTGAAACCTATGTCTGGACTTCAGGCTGAGTTTCAGTTGTTGGCTTTAATTGCAGGGGAATTTTTGGTGCCAGAGAGATCCTAGGAGGCTATGGGGAAAAAAGAGAGAAAAGAAAAATAAAGTTGTGTTTTGAAGCATGGTTGTTTAATAAACATGTTTTTCCAATAAATAATAAATAAGTCTGGGAATGTCTTCTGCTGTGCTGTGCCAGTGGGGGTAAGCCTGCATTTACATATGGAGGCTTGGCAGAATGGGTGATTGACTCACCAGATATACAATATAAAGTCTGTGAAATGCTGAATGTGCCAAAGTGAGAGGCAGATTCTGTCAACGTTTCTCCTGAGGAGTAGGACTGTGTTCTGCACCTGACTATTTGAGAAGGAAACTACTACACAATGGAAGAAGGTTGTCAATGCTGACTGAAATAAACATGGGTCTTTTTTTTAAACTGCTAATGTGGGCTGTTTCCTTCAAACGAAGTGGTTTTTCAATGGTCTTTGAAGACTCTTTCTTTTCCATTTGTTTCCCATGTTATTTGTTTCCCACGTCTATCTAATTTTAAGCAAGAACCTGCTTGCTGCTAATCTTTTGCAACCGTATTCTTTAACATCCTGTATACAGCACTTGTCACAAGCATGCTGTTCTGGCTATATCATTGCGCATGACCACGCAGAGATTAATTTTTAGATCAGGATGGTACTCCAGGAGCTGTTCTTTCAGCTGCGTGCGTGGGCTAAGCAAAGAATATGCAGGCTAAAATTGGAGGGAAGGCTCAATTAACTGCCTCCAGGGTTCTAAAATACACCATTGCACCCATTTACAGCAAATTTCGCTACAGCTAAAAAGGCAATCTTTTCCACAGTTTTATTCAAGATCTTGAGTAGAATTTTATGGAGAATTAGATCTGTGGTTCAGCATTTTAAATATCACTTTAAATTCTAATTTTAACAATACAATGTTTGGTTTATTTGTACTAAGATCTATAGCACCTTTCCTTAGTGCTCCTTATTCCTGGTAAATGTAAAAGACTGTTAAGAGTAAGCATGGAGAATTCTTCTTAAAAAATGTGTACTGCAGCTTCACCTGAGGAGCAGAGGTAGAGGAGGCAGAGGTTCACCCAATCTGAGTGACTTTCTCATGAATGTGATTCATCTTTAATAAGGATGTTAGGATGACTTTCTGGTCATACTTCAGAAAAGATAGAAATATAGCAATTTGAACAGAATTTGTTTTTCCTTAATGGCATACAAAGAAATAAACCACATTCAGGCTTCCTTTCCGTGGGTCCCAGGTGAAAAAGAGAAGGCATCCACCTTTTCTACTTCATGTCTTCTCTTTCCTTTGGAAACCAAAATCCAGTTATGTCAGTACTGCAGCAAATGGTGTTGAGTTTTACTAGATCTGTAGATCAGATTCCTTCATCTACAATTTTTCAGACAGTAACAGTTTCTCAAGTGTCTTTGCAAATGTGATGACATGCCCTTCTGTTTGTATGAGGTGATCAGAAAAGGAAACACCTCAATTAAAAATCATCCACTCCTGTGCTCAGAGGCTCACAGGTTTGGGCCCCTTTCTGACTGCAACTCTTTCTGTGGGGTAAAAAAAAAAAAAAAAAAAAAAAGGAGGCTTTTCTTGCATATAGTAGTGTTAGTTACACTTGGATTGAAGGGCCTAGGAGATTCTTTATATTCAAAGAGCAAACGCCGACACTATCATTATGAATTACTGTTCCTGATGAGTCTAATTCTTTTTACTGCCATTACAGCAGATGCTCACATATCTATCCTCAGTGGACAAATCAATCTTTCTTTCCAAACTCCGAATAAATATTCCAGGAAGAATACTAGATTTTATGACAGTGTTTCCTGGCCTTGGCAGAAGATAGAGCTACCCCTTCAAGGTGGCTTTTCACACAGCTTACCTGCAAAGCCTAAGGGACACCAGACAGGGATCCCTCCTGAACATTGCTTTTATACAGACTTTTATTCACAGTGACAGCATTTTTCCCTGTTAACAGCCTTCAGTACAATATTTTCCTCTCTGTGGCTCTGTCTCTTCTTTCAGCTTCATCCATCTTCAAGTGCATGAGCTCTGTTGTGGTTAATTATAAACTTCAGGGACTTTTGACATGAGGAATTTCTCAGAACACAAACTAAGTGAACAAATAGGTTGTAGTGGTTTGGTTTCTCAGATAGAAGCCCTAGTGAAATAAAACATATGGGTTGTTCAAAGCAGTAGATGTTTAAAAGATGTTAGATTCGTAATCTCCCAAACTAGGTAGGTTGTCTGCATATAGGTTTCTTCCTACCTAATTTGTTTCTTGCTACCATCTAACAGATTAGCAGCTTTGAGCTGCTAATCATCAGCAGCTATGTCTCCTAGAATGGCTGTTTCTATTTTCCTGTCTCTTCCTGGAAATTCTGTTCCCTATGGTCTTGTTTTATTACATAAAAAGTTACAGAAAACTAGGAACAAATAATTTCCCATAGCCTTATGGCTTTGTGACATTAGCTTCTACCTTCTACCCTTCCTGTCACTCTTATGGATAACTTTTGGATCTCACATTTCCTCTGTTCTTATATTAGCTCCTCTGTTCCATTACTGAGAGAAACAAGAGGTCTTACAAGGAAAAACGGTGCATACACTCTTATTCATTAGGAATGCACCTATGGACAGAGCACAAGTACATGAAAATAGGCAGTACCAGCCCCAGAACGTTATCAGTCTGTGTTGGTGAGTCTGGAATAGAGTGGGACAGGTAAACCATGGAGTCATTTGGCTACGGGAAGGTACTGCCAAGTGGCTGAGTCAAGCCCTGCTCCTATTCGTGTTTGTGGTTTCCTATGCATTAGACAGAACTGCCTCTGAAATACTTGGAGATAAAATAGATGGATGAAATGTTGCCTTTAAGAACAATTTTTTCTTATATATCTCCCATGTTCTTCTGGTTTTAAGTGTTTTTCAAGGCTGCCTGCCACCTTGAATTGGCTTTTTTGGAATGGAGTTTGAACAAGACTGAAATCAAGTTAAAAATGTAATGAGATTCTGAAACAGTTGAGTTATTCTTAAGATTTGCTCATGTTTAGCTATCATTCCATTTATAGAACACTTGTAGAGATTAGCACACAGCATACCAAAAGAAGCATATACTTTATGAAATAGCATGCTTCAGGTCCCATAGTTGCTGCTGGGAGATTTCCTCCCTCAATAACTTTTTGTTTTGCTGTACTTTCTTTCAGTCCAAAGAGGGGCTTTGCTGGTGCCAGTGCTGTGTTCAGAAAGTAATCTTACCCAATGTCCTCCTACAATTGGAAAGCACAGCTCACACAGCAGGTGTGGTTTACAACGGCATGACAATATGTGAAGCAAAAAATATCTGAGTCCTCTCTATATATCTCTTAAAAGAAGAAACATAATTGGAAAGCAGAGAATTAATTCAAAGATCAACTAAGACAGGTTGGATGGATTCTTGGTCTAATGGAAGGTATCCCTGCTCATGGCAGGGGAATTGGAACTAAATGAAATTTCAGGTCCTTTCCAGCCCAAACTATTCTATGATTGTATGACTTCTGCCACTGTTAATATGTAGCAAGGCCTATGCATCTGGAAACCCATCCAGTTTTGGATGTGGGGCAATTGGATTAGTACAAGCACATAGTGGATATCCAGTGGGTCTCATAAGGACAACTCTTAAGTACCAGTTGCAGTATAGTGCAATTTTAGGAATACTTCTAAGTTACCAGTGGCCAACAATTAATCATAGCTCAAATTTAAATATATAGGCTTCTTATAAGATATAAAGACTTTCTATAATAATTAGATCCACAAAAGGCAGCATACTGAAGGGGAAGCAGGACCTGAACAAAGAGAACATGACACAGAGGAGGTAGTGGTGATGTCTTTTAATTCATAAAATGGAGAAAAAAGACCGACTGAAACATTATAAACCAACAGCAGGTTACCCATCAATTTCAAAACATCCTCACCATCCAAAGCTTCTTTAAATGGGGGCCATTTTGGGCCTTTAGTGTCTCAGTCTGTTGCTGATCATAATCCTCTTCCTTGTATTCATTTTCGAAGAGTGATGGTCCTCTTCTGTGGATTAGAGAACTAGAACCCTAAGAAGGTGTACTGCCAAACCTTGTGGGGTGAGATCCCTCTTTCTTTGCAAAAGCACAGCTCCTTATACTTCTCAGTAAAGCTACAGAGGCCAGTTGAATAAAAGCCAGGCCCCCATGTTTCCCTGGGTCCAGAGAAAAGCCCACTGCCTGCAAATGAACTTTCCCATACCAGCATTACAATGAAGAGGATAGGTTATATATACATCAAGTATCCTATCTAAACAGATAGTTAAATAAAAAAAATAGCAATAACAATACATCTATATTTTAAAACCAGTAGATTTTGTGTGGTTTCAAAATTTTTTCATTCAGTTATTCATGGAAAAATAATGTTTACAGAACAGATAAAGGCAAGCAGAAAGCTGTAAGTAATGAATGTCTAGAAAAGCTGTCTTAAAAACAAGTGTACCCTATGAGGAACAATTGGCAGACTGTTGGGACTTTTATGGATAATTACATTACACAGGCTCTCTTAATGTCAGATGCAATATAATAAATAGGCTGCTACCTTTGGTGTTCCCTGTAGTCAGCTAGAGCTATCTGAGAAGCAACTCTTCATTTTTCTGGTTTGTGTGAAAATTATGCCTTTTTGTCGGGAGCTCTTTACTTTGCAGAACACCACACCACCCAGCAGTTGCTCATGGCAGTTGTAAATCAATGATACAAAACTGCCAGTGTGGGAACATTGGTGCTTGCGTTGTTTTTCTCAGCTCTAACTCCTGAGCTCCTCCAAGGACCCAAGCTTGCCACAGTGATGCTTGCTTGGGGTGGATCCTACACTTGTCACCAGACATCACCTCTCACCCAGTGGCTGCCACATATGGTTGACGGTGCTCTGCACCTTGCAGAGGGAACTTAGGATCTCTCAAGACTGGGTATCTACTTTGCTATTTTTCTGGGGAACAAATTAAATTCTGCTGGGAAATTTGTGGGGGGAGAAGTGTTTTGTTTTTTGGGCGTTGGTTGTCTGGAGTTTTTCTGTTCATTTAGAGTTTTTTTTTTTTGTTTGTTCTGGAAGGGGTTGTTGTTGTATGGTTTGGGGTTGTTTGTTGTGTGTTTTTTTGTTGGTTGGTTTTGGGTTTTTTTAGCAGTATAGGAATATAAGTCAGAAAAAAAAAGAAAAAAAATACATATGGATCTTATATGCATTTTGCCCTCCACTGAGCACAGAAAGATCCTCAGGTATTTCAGAAGAGCATAAAGGGAAAAGAAATAGCAACTCTTGAGCTGCTTTGAGGTAAGGATTGTCTTGGAGAGGCAAATCTCAGGCCCATGCCTCTCACTGTATACTCCCCTGTATGCCCCAGTGGTGGATATCCATGATAAAAAGGCGTTGGTCAGCTCTGCATTCAGCCGTGCTCTCCTCACCTGGGTGCTAATAGCAGACTCCTGAAGGTGTGCCTATCCCTGCAGGAAGGAAAGTGCAGCATCCAGCTTCAGCTGGAGGCCAGCCAGTATCTGCTGATGCTTGAATTACTGCTCAGACAGGCACACACAAAAGACAGAATTTGGGAGCAGAAGCTGGGGTAGATTTTCTCCACAGTACTCCCTGTTCACAAAAGGCAGGGATGGCAAACAGACAAGCACTACTTCCATGGTCTTTTTGTCCCAGCTTGTCCAACATGGTCATGCCATCATGAGGTGGAGGACCAGCTCTTTCCTATCAAATGTCTCCCTCTCTTTGAAATGATGCTGCTGAGTCTGACAGATTAGAAATAAGATGGACACTTAAACATGGAGAATTTCACTTCATTTATGGCTACAGCTTGAAGCAAGTAGGTTTTTCAAGAAGTGGGACAAGGAGAGTACTGGTGAGGTTTTATTGATTTGCACTTTTTTTCCCCCTTGTGTATTTTTTATTCCTGCCCCACCCCCCATCCCAAATCTGTGGGATGCATGGGATAGATCTGCAAACAGAGAAATGTCCCAGTTTGCTCAATATTTACCAGCAACAGAATCTTGCTCTAGGCATTTCTGGTTGTAATCTGAGGCAGAGAGCAAAATAAATGCAGCCATCTTTCAGAGTCTGCTTGAGGAGCCAGTCATTTTATGGTGTAATGACATGTGCATTTAATAAAGATATAGAGTATTCTAAGGAGAATAAAACTGCACTCTTATCTTAGAGACATATAGACATTAAGAATGAAGATTTCATTTAATTGTGGCTTGCTGCTGTGCACAATTTAACAAAATGGCAGTAAACTGCTATTGAACTGTAACATCTAAAGATGTCTAAGTGCTTGGATAATTTGTTTCTTTTTTCTCCTTTGGAAGACAGTAATAAAATAGCTAAAAAATAGGAAGAAAATATTGCATCCAGACTTGCAAAAAAAGAGGGAAGTAGTCACATACTCAAGGGCTCTAACACAAACATCATCCCCAGGAGAGGCACACCTTGACCCCCTTACCTTCACCATTACAAATAAATAAAATGATGGGCTTGTATCCCAGAGAGATGCAGTCTAGGAATACTGGTGCTTTTGTAAGTTTGTGAGCCCTTTAAGAAAGTTCCCATTGGTAAACTGGATTTAGCTTTCCCTAACTGGATTTTACAGGCCTCTTAAAAGTAGTGTGTGATCCTTTCCTTTCCTTAGCCCCATTACACAGTCAGAGGTAAAACCCAATGGCTGCAGTTGCACAGGATTTTGGTCCATAGTTGAATCCCTTTATTGTCACTTAATACTATTCTGAGGGTCTTGGCTCTGCTTGGGTGGCCCAGGAAGCTGCCTTTGATTCCTGCCCATTCCTGGAATCCCTTGGGGATCAGACCAACATCCACTGAGTTGCCTGTGATGATTATCTGGCTGAAATACCTGAGCCCTATGGGGCTGAGAGAAGCATTTGAACATCTTCAATGTCTCCTGTGGGGCCTTTGGTTCAAAATGACTATGACAGGACGTAAGTCGGTGTAGCTGGCTGTTCTGTTGGAGTATAAAATGCAGAAGAGGCACTTCACACTAGCAAAGAGAGCCTCAGCTGATGAAGAGAAGGCATGGCATCCAAGAACGGGACAGCACTGGCCTCCTCACTGACAGAAGTGGTAACAGTAGTAGCTCCAATGTAAGAGTTGGAGAAGATCCAAGCAGGCATTCAGGAGAGGAGTTTGGGAGGAGCACAGACAGCAGAAAAGAAGTGGGAGAAACCAAAAGGAAGATTCTGTGAAAGAAGGAGTGCTGAGTTTTATTCAGATTGTTCTTATCTATGAGGATTTTTGTTTCTTTGGTATGGGGTTTTGTGGGTTTTTGGTTTTTTTGTGGGTTTGATGCAATTTGTGTGCAACTGGGCATGGCATGCATTAGTCCCAGCTGCAGAGATTTTATTAGGCTAAGCAATGGACTCCTGTTCCTTAGATGGGTTCCTTAGAAGGATAACCAGCAGCCAGCTTTCTGCAGGGATGAAGCATGGGGAGCAGAGATTTTATAGATTGCAGTGCTACAGCATCAGTGTTGACCTACCTGTTTACAGAGACAAAGAATATTGGCACTTGGGTAATGTTTATCAAAGGTATTCTGTTGAAGCAAAATCTCAGGATTATGGATTATTCTTATTAATAGAAAATGTAATCTGCCTCTAGGAGATAACAAATAAGTAAAGTTCATAGCTATTATTACCTCCAGATACATTCAGTGTATTTCATACTGAAAGTTATCTTGCATTCATGTAAATTACATTGACTAGAAAATACTAATGCTCTTCCCAAGATAACAAATGTAAATGTAAAATATTCTAATCTAGTGGTGCTAATGTGTCTAGGGAAGGTTTATTACACTATGAAATTTAGATGAATCACAGAAGTGGAATGTTGAATGAAATTGCCAGGTAGTGATGTCTTCCTCTGTGTACCCAGGAAGGTAGATGGCAAACTGCAGAAATTAAGAATACACTCTGCAATGAGAATCCCTCTTTCAGCCATCATCCAGAGACAGGACTGTCTACTTTCCTCTGGATTTGCCAGTGGGATCAAGGAAACACAATAAATTCTTTCTTTATTTCTCCTTACCTTCGAAATTTTATTTTGCGTATTTGTTTTGCTATTTGTATTGAGTTGCTCATTTCTGACACATCTGCTAGCAAGGAATGAATAAATAAAGTCAAATGAGCTGAATGAGTTGTCTGAAGAGTAGTGTGAAATTTACTTGAAAAATCATTCAGAAGTTGCTTGAGACAACGAAGAAAACTGTGGAAAATCTGTTGCATATTTATAGAAATGTTCTCAGCATCTTTCAGATCAGTCTGCAGTTCCTCTCCCATTTTGCCCACATGAAAGTGGGAGAGCTTGCAATTCTTGTCAGGCAGCTGTGCAGCCATCCATTAGCCAGGAAAGCTGCTCCAGAGCTCAGGGGAAAGATTTAAAAATCATTTTATTAGCTTAACATGCTGCTTTCTAAAATTAGTTTTTCACTTAGTTTACCCCAGGGCCTGAGAGTTCAGAGCTCAAACCCCCTGGCCACATTGTAAGGTAAAACAATGCCCTGCCTGACAGCTGAAGCCCTTTCTTTGTGTGCAGCTCGCTGTGTTTCTAGTGGAGGTGAAAGGTGCTAGGCTGGCATCCTGGGACAATAAAGCCCTTCACCAGTTTGTGTTGGTTCACTAAACGATTTCATACTAGATTCACCAATGGTCTACACTACCAGCCAAAGGGGCTATCCCAGAGGTGCCTGAGTAATTCTGTCAGCTGCAGCTCCCTCAGTCCTTTGCCACATGGAAACTCATAGAGTCGTTAATGTAATTTCTGGTCATACTTCTTGTATCATAATGAGCATCTGCCCAGGACTGCACTGACCCCATTGGGTGTTTCACACAGACCCCAGGCAGTGGTGAGATGGTGACAGTGTAGAGTCAACACTGAGCTTGACCAGATTTGAGACAATAACCTTGAGTGCGAAGGCTCAGTATGGATTTGCAGCCTGGTGCACAGGAGACAAAAATATCGAGAGTGATTTGAAGAAAACTACTTTTAGATAAGAATGAAAGTAAAGTGCCATGAAGAATGAAAACATTGATTCCACTTCTAAGTGCTCACTTAGCAAAAATTATTATCCCCTCTCCTATTTGATGTTCCAAAAGTCATGATTTTCTGTGCTTGGCCTTGTATAAGAAGATACAATATTTCAATTTTCATATCAGCAAAATGTTGAAGAAGAAGGACTCAATCTTGGCTTGTTGAAGTCAATGGAGTTTTACCACTGATATTCAATTGAACCAATTTTCTTCCTCAGGCACATTATGGATCAAGAATAAGGCATTGATCCTCTGATTTAATTTTTTTTTTAGTCATCTGCAGTTCAGGAAATATATTTATCAATCTAGGACTTTAACCAAAAATAAGAGGTTTACAAGCAACTAAAGCATGTTCTTTCAAGATTTACAAAACATATAAACTAACAAACCCAGTATTTATCCATGAATAACTTCAGGCAGAAAAAAGGATGAAACAGAAAAACACAACTGACATTACTTAAAGGATTTGTCCACAGATTTTTTTAAACAATAGGAAGAATTTGCTTTAGCAGCAATAATATTTTTGAGGTTATTTATATAGGTTTCTTTCTGAAAAAGCTAACTCCTACAGCAGACATATATAAAAGAAATAAAAATAACTTTTTATTGCCTTTTAATCTTTATATGACTTTTTGCCTTAAATCATCAGTCTATCCTTCAAAATTTTTGATGTCATCAATAGTGGAGAAGAATGAAAATATGGTTCTTGAATATTATGTTCATTCTTAAGACCATAATTTTTCAAATATGTTTTATTGCATGACTATTTTTCAGTCTTAGGCTCTTCACAGATACCATTTACTTTGAAGAAGCCTCTAATCCTTTCTTCTTTCATTTCCTCTCTCTTACTGTTTTGACCTCAGAGAGGGAAAGAGGTTTCTTCTTTCACATTTTCCGTGACTGACCCATGAAAATGATATATGATAGAAGCTTTAAAAATAAATATGTCTCTTAGTGCCTTTGAAAATTAGTCTCTGTTCTTATGGCTGATGTTTTTGTTGCATATCCATGATCTGTTATGTCTGTTTATTTTGAAGATTCAGTTACCTTCCCTTATTCCACTGCAGTTCTCTAAGTCTGGAGTAGAAGCACCAAACTTGAGGAGTGGGCCTATGAAAACCTCAGGAAATTCAATAAATCTGAGTGCAAGGTCTTGCAGCTGGGTCAGGGTAATCCCAGGCATAAGTATGGACTAGGAGAAGAAGACATTGACAGCATTCCTGCAGAGAAGGGACTGGATGTTCTGGTGGGTGAAAAGCTGAACATCAGCCAACAGTGTGTGCTCATAGACCAGATGGCCAAATGCATCCCAGGCTGGATCAAGAGCAATATGGTCAGCAGGCTGAGGGAGGTGATTCTCCCCCACTACTCTGCCCTTGTGATACCCCACTAGGAGTGCTGCATCCAGCGCTGGGGTACTTGGCACAAGAAAAATGAGGATCTGTCAAAGGGGGTCCAGAGGAATGTGACAAAGATGTTCTCAGGGCTGGAGGGCCTCTCCTACAAAGGCAAGCTGAGAGAGGTGAGGTTGTTCAGCCTGAAGAAGAGAAGGCAGCAGGGACACCTCATTTTGGCCTTCCAGTACTTAAAGTGAGCTCATAAAAGAGAGAGGAAGGGATATTTTATATGGGTAGATAGTGATAAGGGATAACAATTTTAAACTAAAAAGAGAGATATTTCCTGCTCTAGAGAGGAAAGGAGATCCTCCATTACCTGTAAATTTCTAAATATGAACAAATAGGCTAAGTAGAGCAGGCAAATTCACATCTGACTGTAATATGTATAAATTCAAGTCTTCTCAGTGCAGTTGTCAAAACAGTCTTTGGTTCACCACAAGAACCTGTTTTCTTACAGGAACTGTATGAATCCATGTTATAAATCTGGATTTGTGCTTGTGAGTCATCTTCAAATCACCATCAGCTGATGTTTCAAAAAGAATGTTGTTATTACGTCATATTTACTTAAAGTCAATTTAATTTTAGTAGAGCCCATACATTTCAAAGAAACTGCTTTTATTGCATTTGATAACCATCTGTCTTGAGAAGCATCTAGTCTGTTGGTCTTTAGAAATCCTTTGATAGTAGTAGGATTTGAGACCAATAGAGAGCCAAAATCTGAAATTCACAGCTGCTGATACTGAACAATTTTGATACCTATTGATTGGCACTGATACCCCTCAAATTTGATAGGGTACACCCGTAGGTCATAGAATTATATAACTTAGAATCATAGAATTTTAAGGGTTGGAGGGGAGCTTAAAGATCAATAGTTCCATCCCCTTTGTCCTTTGCCCTTTCCTACTTGACCAGGCTGCTCAAGGCATTGCTATATTCTCATTTCAATAGGCATTTATTTCATTTGGTCTAAGAATTATTATTTTTCATATTGGTACAAATCAAGACCTAAAGATAAAAAGACCTTCCAATATTTGTAGGCTTCAGTATCTACCAATTCTACAGAATTTTAGTGATTGCCATGTAATGTACCAGAATTAAAAATAATACTCTGTGTTCCCCAGCTAAATATTGCTGCAGATTGGTATTTCCCCAAAACGGAAGGGCTTAAAAAAATTGTGGGAAATAATGAAAGCTACTCTTAGACCAAGAAAATTACAGAATATATTCCACTTAACAATAATGTTTTCATGAAACATTATTATCTAAGTGCATACAAATTTCCTCATATGTATCAGTATAATTGTTAAAAATCATGTAACATGTAATTGTAGTGTAATTAACCACTGATCACTCAATTTATTGTCATCCATTTTGTATGTGTATAGGTAGACAGAACAATTAAAAGTTATGGAAGAGTTCATGTTGATTTGCACAGCTCTGATTTAAAGCAGAGCAAAATCCCAGATGGGCAGCAAAATTAAAACTGCACTGTGGCAAAATAAAAAAACTCTATGAACTTCCATTTTTTTGCCCTACTTTTTCTGAAAGCCTGTAAATTTACTGCTACTTACAGTTTTAATACAGAGCAAAGCATTTGTTATCCACTTAGCAGTGCTACTCATCTCTGCTAGGGAAAATATCAATGTTAGTGCACTTCCACTAAAAAGCACTCAAGATTTTTTTTAAAAAAAGCCAACAACTAAATCAGAAACAATTTAGCTTTGATCTAAAATCCAGCACTTGTATATAACAGAAATATAACTTGAAGGTTACTAATGCATTTTCTATGTCACATCTATTTGTATAGAAATAAAAATAAAGTCACTTCATAGCAAATGCATTTATTACTTTCTCCTCTAACGGAGTCATTTTCAGGAGGACCTTATTTTCTTGCTATTGTTAAGGCTTGCATTTGCTGGGCTTTATTGACAATGTTTCAGTGAAATAATAATCAAATAGCACAACCTAGCACTCACTAGTTGTTTTGTAGGCAGTGATATTGTTCTTTTATACATCATTAGAACTTGTTACTGAGATGCTGAAAAAGACCTAGAAAGTCTTACATACTGAGATATACAAGACAGTGAGAGAACTGGGTCCTAAAAAATGGGATCTTCCACAACTGCAGGACTTTATAGGGGCTCAGCAGGCTTCAGGCTGCAGTCAGCTCCTAGGCTACATCTTGGTATGCATGTATATTATTCACTAAAATAACTGTTTTGCTTCCAAATAAACACTGAGTTTTGGAAGTATTTTCTTTCTGTCATTTTTTAAAGAATTGCAAAACTGCATATGATTGAAGAGAAAGGGCTGAAATAATTTCTTAGGACTCTTAGAGTCCTAAATCTTGACCTGGGTTTTACTAGGATGTGCTTCACCATTACTAGGATGTACTTCACCATTATTTCACTATACATATTATTCCTTTTAATTAAATTGTGTGCTTGATAAAACTTCTCAGCTTGAAAATTTTGGCTCCTAATATGTTACAGGAAATGTAACTTCATTCACATTTTCCCCTCTGCTTACATGCTGACTGGGAGAGACTGTGTTTAGTGACCCCGATTTACAGACTGAAGGCATGCATTGATCCTGGGTCTCAGCTGTGGCACCTCACCAAGGACATGCCAGGAGGCAGCAGTGCCAGGCACTGCATTCACACAGTTGTACAGAGATTTTCAGGGTGCTTCCATGAATGTGATGGGACATCAGATATCAGCCTCAAATCACCATGAACTCAGCAATTCAGATCAAGATGAGATCTGTAGTGATCTGTCATCTTCTCACAAAACCTTTTCCTCAGGATCCCTTTCATGTTGAGGTATCACAGAGGGAATGTGCATACCAGTAGTTAACTATGTTTCCCAGAAAAGAACTGTGGTTATTACAAGATCATCAGGGCTGGTTTCTGCAAGCTCAGCTAACAGATCTGCCTCCATGCTTGAACAAAGTGAGGTTCATTTTTTTTCCCTCATTCACCAGTGCCTACTGTGAATTGCACATCATCCTTATTCACAGTTTGTATAAACAGTATCAAGCACACATGTATCACTTTGAATAGTGAGTGGCCTTCTCCTGTGAGGATGTTACCTGTTACCTATTCCTCTGAAGCATTCTGTATCACTCATTTTGTCACTTGTTATTTTTGACTCACAGTGCTCCAAGATCATGGGTAAGTCAGGTGTATGCATATTCTTCATTTTATTTGAACTACTAAAACATGATCTGTTTTCTCTCTCTGAATACATTACGTGGCAAAGCATAAACAAATCATAAGTAATAACATGAGTATGGTATCTGAATGCCCTCTATGAGGTTTTCCCACGATGTCAAGGACACCTCTCCATTTTCCTGATGCATTTACAGTTGTTTTAGTTATATTTGTTATGAGCTGTGGCAAAGTCTGTACGGCAAAATGATATACAGACTCCAGCACTTGAACATGACTAAAGGAGAAATTGTTGGCTTCAGTGACTTGTTACAGAATGTGCATGTCTAGCAAGTCCCTTCTGTTTTACAGGTCATAAATAATGCACATCCATCAGGTGCACATTGTCTGCCATTTCAGAGTGATGTATACATATATGTAATACAGAGCATGTTATGAATATATAGTCTCTAGCTGACAAAAATGGGTGGCTGTACTGTGCTCAATATCAGAAATACAATTCTAATCCTTCTGTTTAAGCATGTATGCAGACACCCTTCAGTCTGGATCTGTTTTTGTTTTTGTTTTTGTTTTGTTTTGTTTTGGTTTTTGTTTGTTTGTTTGTTTTTGGTTTTTTTTTTCCAGTGGTACAGATGCATCCAAATGAATACATCAGCAGTCTTAACAGTGCACATGGGCATGAACTTTCTAACAGACAAGCTGTCCTCTGAAGCTGTAACAGGTCACAGACATCCCACTACCTTCCATTGGCAAGAGGATGTGATGGCTCTGAGCTCAGCAGGCCACAGCCCTCAAGAAAGAGGAACAATTCCTTGAGTTCATCCTGTAGGATCTCCCAGCAAGAAAGCCCATAGGCAATGACTGATTTCCTTGCTTTCAGCCTGTTTTCAAGGGAGTGAAAATATATACTTACTCACCAGATCTAACACTGAAGGATCCACATGGTCATATGAGTTTTGTTGTTCCAACAACAAACAAAACTCATATGTTTGTTGTGGAGTCTTACTGTGGCAGATATCACTGTAATTTATGGTTACTTAACTGGCACACCAGAGAATTAGCTGCTGTCCTCTGGAGCTTGGGAACCAGCCAGTGTTAGGTGCCATGCAAACACCTCAGGAAAAAAGTCCCTGTAACAACTACCTCATTCAGTGGGCACAAGTCATGTTACGCCTACAAGCTGATGGCTACAACAGCAGTTTTCAACTTTTAGTGCTCCAAAATTTTTATTGCTAGTTAAAGAAAAGCAAACTGAAGCTTTCATCTCAATGAAGTCTATAATTTTGTGGGACCCAGTGGCTACATTTTTCACACAGTTAGAGGAAGGGAATGAAATCTCTGGACAGTACTTATTATCCATTCTCCTAGGCATTCACTCCATATTCTGATAAAGATCAGCCTTGGGCTTTCTGGTTATTGATCTCAGTCAAAAGGCAGATCTCTCAGATCCAGCAAGTGCTTCTGCTAATATATTTTCCTTCCAACATTAATATTCTTTCTAATTTCAACCTCAGGAAGCAGCCATAAATTGCAATCTGTGGCTTTAGCTTGTAAAAGCAGAGTGGACTGTATGAATATGTGTTAGACAGCTTGTCACAGACTGCTGCAAAATCCAATTATTTCTGGGGTTATTATACTTTTTTTCACTACGTCTACTCTAATTGAGGGGAAGGGGAGGGAAAAAAGGTTGAATGTCCACCTCAGTGTTAGAAAAACACTAAATCTCAAATAATTAGCTGAGTTGCAATCAAGCTTGCCTATAGTATCTAATGAAATGCACTGTGTAGTTTGAGCTTATTATCTAAACTGATAGGCAGAAAATACTGACATATCTGTCCGTAAGTCAATAACTACAAAAGTTACTTTAAATACAGTTGTGTGTCTTAATTGCCTTGATTGGGCCAACTTCTGGCTTCTTCATTGGGTGGGACTGTTACAGACTTGTGATTTTTCTGGTGGGCTATTTACTCATAGACATCACAACCCTGAGTGTTGGCTCAACCTCCCCACAGAGACCTGCCAGGAAAAGTGGGTCTGCACCCTGCAAATGGAAGGTACAGCCTTGCACTCAAGGTGGGACAGAGATGATGATGGCTCAAGACCAGGATACCAAATCAAGAGATCATTGTTGGCTTTCTCCAGGCACAGTGTAGCCTTGTGGTCTCTTGCCCAGGGTCCTGTCCAGATACATGGAGTTTTACTCCATCTCAAGTCTTAAGCAAATCATTTGAGAGTACATAAAGGCAGGAAGCAGTTAGTGTTGAATAAATGGTCTGGCTCTTGGGTGATATTACTTAATCAGATATAAATGAGGGCTTGAAAAATAGGATAAAAACAACTTAACTTGTAGACTGTATATGTCAAATGGTTTTTGCTTACCCTTTATAGCCTGGAGGAATTTTCTCAGAAACTAGCTAGCTAGATGAAGAAAGAATACAGTGACATTTGTCTGGATTTGATGACTCTTGAATTTGTATGCACCATATTTTTTTTTAACTGTAGAGTTCAAGTTTACAGTCCTGAAGCAATGCTGGAGCTAGCTTTTGATGATGGGCTACCAAGTCAGCTTATGGCCATGCAGGCAGCCTTGAATTAGTCACCTAAAAATTGCAGGGCCAAGACCAGACCAGGCCTGAACAATTTCTGGTCTGGAGTGGAAATGGCAGTGGGCAGACACTGCAACACAGGAGGCTTTGTCTGAACATCAGGAAACCCTTTATTTTACTGCAAGTGTGACGAAACACTGGCATATGTTATCCAGGGAGGATGTGTAGTCTCGTTCCTTGAAGATACCCAAAAGCCATCTGGACACAGTCCTCAGTAACTTGCTCTAGGTCACCCTGCTTAAACAAGGAGGTCGAACCAGATGACTTCCAGAGGTCATTTCCAACCTTAGCAAGTCTGTGATTCCATGAAGAGGGGTGAGGTCTCAGGGAAAGAGCCTGCCGCATTTTATATTGCCTGAGAGCTAGAGATATATAATGATGTATCTTGGCATAATCCATAGTTCAACCTCTTCCTCGGTATTCAAAACTAACCCAGATAGCAACAGGTCTGAAGCATGAGACTTTGGCAGAAGCAAAATTTACTGGCACAAGCAACATTCCAGCAATCTCTGTCCTAAGCAGTTGCCTGCCATGCTCATGGCTCAAGACAGTCCAGTCTACACCTCATTTAGGTTAAGTTCTTACACATCCAAATGCTCTTTCTTCTTGAGTGTATGCCTTTTCATAGCCCACTGAAGCTCTCCTTCAACTGCACATTTTTTAGTAGCTTCAGTGTGTCTTGGCTAAGAAATCTCTGCAATCCATTACTGGATAATTTTATTTTTAAGAGAAGCAGAACCAAAAACATATTTCTATGAATGACAATTCTTAAAAACTAGAGTAACTACAGTGAGTGTTTATCCTGACAAGGTTCAAAGGGTTACTAAAGCTTTTCTATAACCTGTAATTGGTATCATATTTTCCACAAGCTCATTATACTGTATCTGTGAAAACTGATTTAGTGGTAGCTTGGTGAGAGTAACAGTTGGACTTGATGATCTTAAAGATCCTTTCCAACTAAAAATTTCTATGATTCCATGATTTTGTAGTAAATAACAAGTTCCCTTCATACTGAATTCATGCACACTGCAACAATCCTAGTCACAGCACAAAGTGCTGCAACCAGCAGAATCTGTTGCTGACATTTTATGGCAAGCTGAGTTCAGATTTGTTGTGCAATGGAAGAAATTGATAAAAAAATTGATCACTGGGCATATGTGACCTCAAACTGAGCTTACACTTTAGAATTTTTTCCACATATTTATTTACAATTCTAAGGAGAAAAAGAGTATAATCTATGGAAAGATGCCAAATTGCCCAGTAGATTCTTAGTAATTAAATGGTAACACCAACCAATTTCTTCATTCCTTAGACCCTGTGCAAGCTTTCTTTGGATTTCTGACAGCTATTTTTGTCTGATGATAACAGATGTGATAAGAAATGTCCTTAAGTTGGTCAAATCAAAAAACTTCATGGACCATATGTGGCATCTGATCTATGCACTTCATCAGCTTGGAACCTTCCACACATCTAACTCAGATACATTTTCACATTGCACTCAGCATGCCTTTCATACTGCAAGAAGCTGTGAGTGTATCTCAGAGGTAGAAAAGGGGATAGAAAAATATTTCTGCACTTGCACTGTCATCTGGTTCCCAGTTTCACTCATGCCTCTCAAGTTTGCTTCCGCAGACAGCAGTGTCACAGTTTCACAGTGATTTCCCATGAAAGTTCTCTCATACTTAATAAATCCTGCCCTTAAATATTGAAGACACTGAATATTTACCTGGGTTCAAAGAGAGACAGGCAAATTAGTATCTTCTCTAAATTCATACAAACCATGGACACGTTAGGAAGTCCACATGATATATAACTACCGGTAGGTGAAAAAGTAACCGAGGAAGAAAATTTAGATATGAATGTCCTACTCTTCTGCTCTTCCCCAAGCATCTGCTGTTGGCTATGTCAAAGGCAGAGTGGTGGCTTAGCTGGCTCTTTGGTCTGACACACTATGTCTGTATTCATGCTAAAGAGCTTCATTTATTCACGATATTCCTTACTCATGCACTTTGAATTGTTCCCCGGTGAATATGTAGAGGACCTCAGTGACTGTATTAGATGATTCAAGTTTGGAAGTATGTCTCTTCTGCAGGAGCCTTGGGAAATGAAGAGCCATCACAACAGAGGAAGAGATTTGCTCATTTTGGCCTGTCAGCTGGATTAAAGTATACAGGAAATAATTTAGCCTGGTTTTTAACTGGTGGCATGAGCTATTCCTTCCCCTTTCAAGTAGTTTCATCCTCCTCTCTTTGGACCTGCTGTCAAGGAGTATAAGATGGGGCCTGAGCCCTGGGTCTGTTTCTGTGACTCAAAGCTGCAGAACCATTACCCATCAGAACATAACCCAGACCAGGGGCTGTGATAAGTCTTGCCTCTAGCCAGTACGTCAGCTCCCACACCCAGGTCAGGAACAGATTCCCTCAGTGATGTAAACTGATAAATGTCATCTCCCCTCTTTGAGGCTACACAACTATGAGCCAAAGTTTTCCAGCACTGGAAATTCAGATTTAGATATCTGAATTTGAATGTTTGTGACTCAGTCCTTTACAGAAACTGTCTGTAAGCAAATGAACTCAATATTTATTAAAAAGTTAACACATGAACACAATGAATAGGAAAATATTTAACCAAGATGACTTAGATGACATTATTCTGGAAATAAAATTCTGCTCAATTGTGATTTGTGTGTTTAAATAGAAAGACCTTTAAATCATGGTTAACCTGATATAAATTCTATTGGCTATCCAAGCACCACAAAATGTCAAGGCAGGCTCCAAACATCCCTTATATAGTTTCAACCATGAATTGCTATTTTTTCCCTTAAGTAAAGGTTTCTTTTTAAATTTTGCTTTCCTTTTGTTTGTTTATACCTACAGAGATCATATTTTCATGTCCATTTCTGAATAAAGAAAGTAAAAAAAAAAGGGCCAAATTCTCATATTGGTAGCTGGGATTTCTTGGGGAAAGGAAAAAATGATGAAAAAGAAAGGTAGAGAGATTTCTCATGAGCATTGAAAAGGGTAAAACATTAATGGAAATCTGACAGTACAGTTCTCTGAAATGGAAAACTTCATTTTCTAATGGTAGCGTAAGTTCCCTGAGGGGATAAGGGACTTGCTTTTGCACTACAAGAATATTCACAAGTAGTCCGGGGAGGGAGAGAAGGGAAGGAGGGAAGGGGAAAGGGAAAAGGGAAAGGCAAAGGGGGGAGGGGGGAGTGGGAAGGGAAGGGAAGGGAAGGGAAGGGAAGGGAAGGGAAGGGAAGGGAGAAAAATGTTTCTGTTTAGATATGTGAAGAGCAAAGGACAAACCAATTCCTGATCTTGACAGATCACAACATAGGAAGAGAGGAAGAAAGGGGAAAACAGTTCTTCTGCTCTCCTGGAAACAGCTATGATCAGGCTGCAGCATGAGACATGGAAACATTTTCTTCTCTCTCTCTTTCACTGGACACATCAGTTCTTCTCTCTCTCTTTCACTGGACACAAACCAGTTGCCTGGAGAGAAAGATAACGTGTCACCTCAATAAACTCTGAGCTTTTTTTACCCATACTTATTTAGTTTATTCAGTTACATAGAGTAATGCTTATTTTTAAGTCATCTGCAGAGTATTTAAGCAGAGCTACAGCTCTGCACAGCCTTAGGTCTCATGCTACCTCTGTATAAGCTGGAAAATAAGAATAATGAGTTATTTTAATATATTTAAAAGGAAGAGGAAGATAAGGTGTCTGTTTCTGTGGTTTCCTGGAGATAGCCCTGCCACAGCCTGGACTCTGAAGGGGAGACAATGGCTTGATTGCAGCAAAGAGTGGATGATTCCTGCTGAGATTACTGCTGTGGCCAGTCCAGCAATAAATGTCACTGCGGTCAGCAAGTAGGCATGAGGTGGTAATCACTTTCAGATGCCACTGACCTGCCTGGGTCCTAGCCAGATACCTAGAAATTGAAATTTTTGCAGGCTGCTAGCAGTCCCTTTAGCTGCCTTTTACTTAACATATTTCAAACTGTGGAACAACAGAAGATGAAAAAATCAAAGGCAAACAGATGTTGCAGGGATGATAAAGAAAGAGGCAAGAACGATGAGAAATTGGGTTGGCAGGTAAATTATGTGAAGAGATATAGATCTCAAAAGGACTAATTTCAGATGTTTGTCAGTCACTGGTTTTGGTTATGTACCCATCCCACATAGTTTTAATATCAAAAGATCAAAAGCAGTGTTTGGTTCTCAAATATATAGACTTTTTTGGGTAGGTTTTTTTTGGGATTTTTTTTGTTGGTTTTTTTTTTTTTTAATGCAGTTGATTTTCTGATTCACAAAGCAAAAGACTTTTTTTTTGATTGGCAATTAGAAGTGCTGTGGTGAGTCACTCCTCTACTGGTGCTTCACTTGCTCCCTTTCTTCTATAAATGCTTCTAAGAATAACTGCTATAGAAATAACTTTCATCTAGGGAAATAGCCCAAAATAGCAAACTCTATCCCTAAAAGTTATCGGACTGATTAGTCATTAGGAGAATATTAGACTGGAAAGAATAAAAGCTTGAAAGTAGATAACAAATATGTTTCTTATTAGTTTATTTTTCACAATGATTTATGCTTTAAAAGTGCAACAATTTCAGTAAGTTCATGTTTCCGTAGAAAGGAAGTAGAAGGAGGTTGATTTCCTTAAAATCATTTAACACCTTGCTAAAGTCACATGTTGGAAACATTGTGCTTACAAGCAAATCATTCTGTCAGAAAGAAAAGATTTATGTTTCATTATGTCCTAACCCTGCTGGTGGCTTGTTTTGATTTTTTTTTGTTGTTTGGTTGTTTTAGGGTTTTTTTTGAAAAGCAGTACATGGGCCTGTACATGTATCTTCTCTGTGCTGAATTTTACAGACAGCTATACTGCTTTAATTACTCATGTCACTCCAGTGACATCAGCAGAACTGGCAGAAAAAAATTGCCTGAAAATCTCAACACACAAACCCCATTTCAGTATAGTAGGAATGAGGGGAGGACAGAAACTGCTTTGTGTAGGTGAGAGAATAGTGCCCAATGGACTAAACTTCTGAACTCAGCTCATCTATATGTAGTTTTGCATGATCCTGTGCAGTTCAGTGGGATGGTCAGTCTCTTCAGGTTCTGTGCTTTAGATATCTGGGTTGATTTGCTATGATGATGTTTGGCAACTGACTAATCTCCAGGGATTTAAATCCAATGACATTTTGTGTGGCAATTTTGCTACTTTATGTAGCTCCTTTGGAAGGGCTTGAAGGCATATAATAGGCACAGATTATTTATTTAGTCAGCCAATGACTTCAGAGTTCTCTCCTCTTCATCTGTGCTCCCATAAATAAGAAGTCCACATTATGCCCTCTTGTGCACTGGGGTCTCAGTTCACCTGTGTGTGAGTTCAACTCTCCCTTCTTTTACAAATAGCTTCTCAAATCCAGACATGGTGTAGAAATAATCCCATCCTTATCTTAAAAAAAAAAAAAAAAACAACCCACAAAAAAAAAAAAAACCAAAACAAAAGAAGCTGTGTAGTTTATAAAAAGTAACTGAGTCAAAGCAGCTAATGCCATGAGAAAAGCCCCTTAGACCAGAGAAGATAGAGAAGGGGCAAATGCACAAACATGGGCAAACGCACAATGAAGGATAGGGAGTGGGCCATGACATTTTCCCTGGCACCTATTATCTACAAAATGTGTGTAATGTTCCCAGGAACTGGGCAGGGGGGAAATCACAGCAAAGAGAAAGATACACTTCTGAGTTATTTTTCTGTCTCAGTATCTTCTCTGAACATACTATGTATCGTTGATCCGCTTAGGACAGCTGAAGGTGGCAGCAGCACAAGTTGTCATGAATTGCTCAGTTCACCATTCCGTGGCTTGCCGTCCCCTCAGGCATGTTTCAGACATAGGCTGGCACCATCCCAGGCAAGCTGAAAGCTGAGTTTAATTACTAACATAATGATTTATTCATTGTAGTATTGGACAGTGGCACAGATTGGCAAGCCTGAAGTTCACACCTTGTGGTATTTTTGAAGGCAGGTTTACAGTTCTGTGCTTCTTCAGCTTGGCAGCCTTGTTCACTGGCTTATATGCTCAGCCAGGCTAGCTGATGATTACTTCACTTTGGTGCTTTGCCTTTTGATTCCTAAATCACAGTGCCTGCTACTATGGCAAATTCTGCTACGGTGTCTCCTCACAGACCAAAAAAAGGACTAGTAGCACTGTGATTAGTAGGTGATAATTCCTCCAGAAAATTGAAGGACTGGTCACGGCAAGGGCATATAAGAGCAGCAGATATGCTGTGATACTAAAAAAAAAAAAATTATAACTGGACAAATAACATTTGTTTTAGGTGCCAGTGGTATCTGCCTCAATTAGGATATATTGGGCTATATCTAGGGAGTGAAGGGAAGTACAGTCAAGGTCATTCATTCCATCAAATTTTGTACACTGGCAGTATAAAGTAGACTTAATAGGACTGTGAAGCGCTGTATCACTGTTACCATTTCATCACAGTTCAACATCTGAAAACTGGAAATTAAGACCTGTCTCTGCATTATCCCTGGGGTCACCACTGACATATTTATTCTCTTTTAATTAGTCAGAGCAAACATCAGACTGGGTCAAGGGAGGCTGCAAGGGAGAATCTCAGAATGAGCATTTAAACTCTGCCTTACTGCAAGGGAATAAACAGAAGTGTATCTTTGACTCTCTGACCTCCAGCACTGTGTGGACTCTCCTAAGCATTAATTCCCACTACAGCATTTGCTACAAAGGGATACACATACTATTAACTCTCAAAGAGAGAAGGCAGTCTGGGAGTGACAACAGAACATGTATGTAGTTATGTAGTTTTATTTTTGGTTTCAGAAAAAGTAGGACAGGTTGGGTATGGAAACACTGCCTCTTCCTATTCCCACTATTTTCATGGGAGGTTCCCCTCACACAATCAGGCACAATTCCACTCACAGATTTGTACTGCTACAGAGATCCTGAGGCTCCTCTCAGTCAGTGGCAGACAGATGTGCCACAAAGCTCTCCCATGTCACCGTGCCCACAGTGAGGAACCACAGCACCAACAGGCCATGAAGGGGAGCACAGCTGGCACAGCAGGGGCTGAAAAGGCCATTTTGCTCACATTATTGCATTCATTAAAAGCTCATCCCCAGTAATGATATCATATGCAGACACTTCACACTCTGGTGCAGGGGAACACATAAATGATATTGAAAACCTCTATGAATTTCTGCTAGGTGTGGCAAGGAGGGGACCAAGTGGAAACTTCCCTCTCTGCTTTCCTCTGCATAGAGGAAAAATTTTAAGAAAAAAAAAAAAACCCCAATTAAGCACTATAGTGATTTGCAAAAGTAATTATAACATGGCTGTGGTTTATGCCCTCAAAAAACAACAAGAATAAAAATTTTTAACCAGTTGGAAGAAGAAGATAATGAACTATTGCTGTTGTCTGAAAAGAACTGGCAAAGTTTTTTTCATTTTTCTTATTGACAGTGTTTCTGATCATTTTATGTTTGCTTCCTATAAATATTCTGGCAGAAAAAAATTTACTGTCAAGAATGTACTTCAGAACAGTCAATATTTAAGATTTTTTTAGCAGATTTGGAATCCTTTACATTTTTACTAAACACTTTCACAGACACATAATTATTCAGTAGTGTCACAGAAATACTGAAATACCATATGAATAACACGTAAAATCAAAACTGATTTGATTGAGGGTTTTTTTGTTTTGTTTTGTTTTTTAAACCTACAGAAAGATGCTCACAAACAACAAACAGGTTTTGGAAATTATACTCAGAGTAAGTTAAAATGAAAAATAAGGAAGCAATATTCAAACAGATTTGTGGATAGGAAAGAAATGGACTACATGTCCAAGTTAAATATTTAAATTTTTATTGCTGGACATTTAGCTACTAAATTTTCTGGTAACTATAAATCTATTAAGTATCCATATCCCAATGTTATGTATTTTGAAATTATTCTTCCCGCTGTTTATCAGAGAGATTTTTACTTAAAAAGAAAGGCTATAAATGAATGCAGGGGAAAAATAATTAACCCCCATAACAACTTTAGTGACATTATTTTTCATAATTTTAAACAGTGACTTCTAAGCTATACTTTTTCTATAGTTGTGTTACCATTAAACAACCTCATCACTGCTATTCCACATGGTGCAATGGACAGCCCACACTCTCTGTGGGTTTTTTCCTGACCTTATGTGGCTTCTAGTGGTGCAGGTGTGTCATCCTCGCTTATCTCATAACTGAGTGTGAACCTCATAGCAGCAGTGCTTCCCTTGGCAAACTATTGATCATGTCAGTCCGTTCTCCTTTCCTCCCTGTTCCCTTCATCTTTCTGACCTTTTTATCAATTTATTTTTTTTTCTTGCTGTATTAAAACATGTCTATAGGCTGAGCCTGTTTATTTATTTCTTTTTTTACTACTCTTCCTGTTGAGTTGGAAAGTCTTGACAATGCATAAAAGCTACTTCGAGTGAAGAGAGGCTTCTGTACATAATAGTACTTCATGCCATTTATGCCACAGAGGATCTTTGGGGCCCCCTGCAACGTAGCTTTTGACAGATTATGCAAAACAATCAAGACAAACAACATACACAATTCTAAAACACATGTGGCTTGCACCTAAGTCAAATTAATTCAATTAAGTAAATTAATTGAAGCTGCCGATTTCAATAAATATATAGAAATTTGAAAAAAAAAAAATCTGTTCTCTCTTCCCACACTCACGTTTCATAAATGCAGACACCTTCACCCTTTAGCATATGTATTGCATGCTACTTTTCTGGCAATTAGCCTGGAATTTAAAATAATATGTGAGTTGCTAGTTTATTTTAGGGTCTAAAGATCCATTTAGGGGGCTGGCAATTGAAACACTGCTCTTATTCAACTGGTCTGTAACTAAAATTATTAGCTGTGTACAGTGCAGACAATGACAGTGCTGAACACGATGAATTTAAAGAAGCAGCCTACTTCATAGCAAAAATTGTGGGAGAAAGCTAATACAACTTTGGGATGAATAGCAGAAATTTTTTGATGTGATTTATGGTCCAAAATTTTTTCTGGCTATTGAAGCTCTTTGTGCTTTTCTTCAGGTTTCCAAAAGGACAAAAACTTTCAACATAAGTTCAATTTCAATCTCTGTTTGACTTCCTCTCTTAAAACAAGAAAACCAAACCTTTTTTTCAGTTTCACATTGTACTTCACAATTTGTTGTGAATTTGCCCCTCTCCATATTCCTGTCATTTTCTCTGTGTGATTTGGCCTGGGGTGGAAGGGTTAGAGAAACAATTTGAAAAGAAAATCTTAGGTAAGCCAGACTGCCCCAAATAAATTCTGCACCCCTTCTCCACAGGGAGACATTGAAGGTCAGAAAAGAAGTTTCTCCTGCTTTTCGTAGAAGAGGATAATAAAATAATCTAGGTTAAAAAAGATCTTTGGTAACATTGAGTCCAACCACAAATGTAACACTGTCAAATCTTTCACTAAACCATGTCTCAAAGAACAAACCTACGTGTCTTTTAAATACCTCCAGGAATGGTGAATCAACCACTTCCTAGGGCAGCCTGTTCCACTGCTTGACAACCATTTCAGTGAAGATTTTTTTCCTAATACCAAATCTAAATCTCCCCTGGTGCAACTTGAGGCTATTTCTTCTCATCCTTTCATTTGTCACTTGGCAGAAGAGACTGGATTCCAACTGACTACAGCCTCCCTTCAGGCAGCTGCACGGTGTGGTAAGAGTTCCATCAGCCTTCTTTTCTTCAGGCTAAACAACCCTAGATTCCTCAGCCACGCCTCATAAAAACTGTGGTCCAGATGCTTCTCCAGCTATACTGCCCTCCTCTAGACTCACTCCAGCACCTCAATATCTTTCTTGTAATGAAGCATCCAAAACTGAATACGGAATACCGAATTCAAGGTGTGGCCTCATCAGTGCTGAGTGGAGGGGGATGATCACTGCCCTGGTCCTGCTGTCCACACTGTTCTTGATACGGGCCAGGATGCCATTGGTTTTCTTGGCCACCTGAACACCTTCTGGCTTACAGTCAGTGGCAGTCAATCAGCTTCTCCAGGACCTTTTCAGCCAGGCAGCTTTACAGTCACTCTTCCCTAATCCTGTATTGCTGCACAGGGTTGCTATGACCCAAGTGCCTCATGTTGTTGGACTTCATACAATTAGCTTTGGCCCATTGATCCAACCTCTGTGCCCTCCAGCAGATCAACACTTAGTGTCATCTGCAAATTGACTGAGGGTTCACCTGATCCCCTTGCCCAAATCATGGATAAAAACATTAAACAGTAATGGCTCCAGAACAGAGCCCTAGGAAACACCACCAGTAACCGTCTGTATTTAAGTACATTCACCATAATTCTCTAGCTCAGGCCATCCAGACAGGTTTTTACCCCATCTAAGCTATGAGCAGCCAGCTTTTCTGGGAGAATACTGTGGGAAACAGTGACAAAAGCTTTACTGAAGTCCAGGTAAACAACAGCCACAAGTCTTTCCCTCATCCAAGTGGATTACATTCTTATGGAAGGAGATCAAGTTAGCCAAACAGTATCTGGTTTTTCTCTTTCTCTCCAAAGTGGCTTGTTGCTTTATGTCTTTTTGACCACAAAATTAATTAATTTAGAGCCTGACTTCCTACCATATTGCAGGTAGGAATGAGAGCTCAAATACTTCCTAATTGTCCTCAGTTTATCTCTATTTATCTTGTTGGAAGGCTTTTATTTTCATAGATAATGTTATAGTTGACTTACTCCTGCCAAGGCTTCCACAATCTCCCGTGCCATTGAAGTCAACAGGAGCTTTGTTATCAAATGAGCTGCAAACTGGAGGCAATCCATAATTATTTAACTCCAGTTGCTACATGGAACTTGCTCTGTAATGGCCACTGAATTATTATTCTCTGCTTATCTGTAGCTGACTAAAGACTTGGATAGAGTATTCCTGAGCACTCCCTGTTCCCAGGAAGGTTAATCAAATCACAATTGCTGCTCTTTTATGGCAGAAATAGGGGATGAGATTACATAAACCCCACAAAATTTAAGCTAAATAACATGTCCAAAAGAGACAAAACCATGGATGGGTGTCTGCTGTGGCCAGCACAGTCAGTAGCACCAAGGCTATCCACACATTTAGCTTGAGGAGCAGCAGCAGCTCAGAACTCCTTCACCACCCCCCACTGCTACAGCCTTGTGTGATCACATTCTGCCTGCATTGCATCTGACTAACAGCCAGCTGCCTCAGCCCTGAGCTCAAAAACACTGGCCAAAAATTCATTTAAACCAAATGGGCCCTCATTAGTCTTAGAGTCCTCTCACTGCAGCACAGCATGATGCTGGGGCTAGATATTATTTTGTTTTAATCAGTATTGCTGATATTGGAGAGAGAAAGGGAGAGAGAGTGAGAGGATTTCACTTCAGCCTTTAATGTGGCTCTAGTGAGATGCTGTTATATATTGGGTTGTGTCGCAGTATAGGGACTTGTTTGACAGGCCCTGTCATTATCTACCTCCAAGATTATCATTCATGTTGCTGAAAAGACAACTTTATTGGACTAAATATTGGCATGTGTCTGTGTGGCCCACACAGGTAAAGACTGTCCCTGGGCCATGTGTCTGAGTCACTGTGCGTGGGTGTAACAACTGCACTAGTTATTATTAATCTCTCTGAAACCTCTTTACAGTGATTAAGGGAGTACTGTATGAAAGCAATCTGTTTGTGTGCTCTCGCCAAGGAAGACCCACTAAGCAGATTTTGTTGGATCCTCCAGCCAAACTGCTCTTTTTTTTGGCAACTGAAATGTGCATCAACATAGATGTAATGTCAATTTCCAATTTTTTTGTAATGGACTTTATTCAGATTATTTGGACACTACACAAACCACTAATTAAAATCACAGTATTTAATATTGCCAGTCACTTTTCTGATGTGCCAAAGTATATAAATAAACCTGAGCAGGAGACAAAAGGCCACATTTAAAAGATATCTAGAAGGGAAAAATTATGTATTCCTTTTTTGACTCCAACACCTTTTTTGTGAATAAGAGACTTGAGTGACAGATTTCAGTATGAGACGAATAGCAGGCATATGTCAGCAGGTGATAGGCTCCCTGCAAATCATGGCCAAAACAGCTCAGCAAATTACCAGTGATCTGCTCAGCTTTTCTCCAAATGGGACAGTTGGGGATGAGAAGAGCCAAACCCTCACTGAGAAAGCCATGCAGCTGAGATCATGTGACAATGGTCTGTAGCTACATGGAAGGTCTGGTAACCCTGGTTTTGGATTAAAATAATGATCACACAGAAAGTATTAACCTATGTATATTACTAAACTGGGCTGGTAGCTAGTTTGCCTGAGTCAGAGGAAGACTTTAGTAGGTTTCACCTGACCCATTTTCTTTGAGCTGTGGTATCACATTAACTTCTGTTTATTCCTCTAAAGAGTCACATATATATATATGTATATAGGTATATAGGTATATAGGTATATAGGTATATAGGTATATATGTATATAGGTATATAGGTATATAGGTATATAGGTATATATGTATATATCTCTTCCCACATCCATTTCTAGCAATAGATCAAAGCCTGGTTTTATTATTGTACTATGTGCCTCATGACATCTTGTCCTCACATATCAGAAAGTGAATGTCTCTAAAGCAATTTAGCAACTTTAAGAGGCTAAGTAAAGCAGAGTAAAATAGCAGCAAACTGAAGTTTTTCTATCATAGTCTGTCCCAGGAGTGTTAAGCTGGAGAAAACCAAGACACTCTGAAGGAAGCAAA
This sequence comes from Chloebia gouldiae, assembly GCA_003676055.1. Taxonomy (NCBI): domain Eukaryota; kingdom Metazoa; phylum Chordata; class Aves; order Passeriformes; family Passeridae; genus Chloebia; species Chloebia gouldiae. Next base: position 4,602,948 of record QUSF01000038.1, read on the forward strand.
AAACAAGAATGAAAAAGAAACCATCTCAAGAAAGGAGAAAAAAAAAGAAAATAACCTTACGCAGAATGTCAGATCTTTGGAGTTCAGAGTGCTACATTAGCCTACCTATACTCAACTTTTACTGCCTACAGCAGTTTTTATATAATCAGCTTTTTGTCATTAAGTAATTAATGTTGAGGTGATGTGCCATTTTCTTCTATATAACTTGCATTCACTACATATCATACGGTCACCATTTCAGTTTCTATTGCATTAGTGTACTTAACAGAAGTCAGTTCCTTTCTGACTTCATATATTCAGTGTACATGGGTTGTGTTTTGGGTATTTTTTTGTATTTCTAGAGAGAAAAGATCCAAAATACCCAAGTAGCCTCTAAAACACATTTCTTCCATTTAGAAGACAAACAAGCTTATTCTTAAGAAAATAGTAAAGAACAGACACACAGAAAACACTTTACTAGCTTTAATCGGCTCCATGTCATAGTATCGTAGAATCACAGAATCATGGAATGGTTTGGGTTGGAAGAGACCTTAACAATCATCCCACTCCAACCCTCCTGTCATGGGCAGGGATGCCTTTCACTAGACCAGATTGCTCAAAGCCCCATCCAACCTGGCCTTGAACACTTCCTGGGACATTAACAATTTCTCTCTGAAATCCGTTGTCTTGGTTTGAAAAGACAGGTGTCTGCTAAGGAAGGCAGGAACTTCTCTTGAAATGGAAAATGTAAACATGCTCCCTCCGAATTCTTATAATTTTGAAATTAAAGGGCCCTCAGGCAAAGATATCGGAGTAAGAATAGCAGTTCTTTATCAGGAAATATAAAAGTAAAAATAAAAATGCAGAAATACAAAACAACACTAACATAGTCAGAATACAACCTGACAACCTGTTGGTCAGGGTGTTGGTAGCAGTCTGATTGAATGGTGGCTGCCGTCATTCTGGAGTGACAGATGTGGTTCTGTTGAAACAATGAACTTGTAGAAGAGTGTAGTTTTCTTCTGAAGGTCCAGTGGTGGTATAGATGGGCCTGGTCTTCTTCTGGGAATCCACTGGAAAAAAGGCTGCTTCTCTGGGAATCCAGTGGGAAAAGGTTGATTGTGGTATTCCAAATCTCAGATTATATCTAGGTAGGAATGCTTGGCTCCTCCCCTGGACAGAGCATCTCACAATGGGATGATGTAATTTTATCAGTCATGCAGTGACACCCACTGGCCCATTAACAGAAGATGTCTCCTGGAATGAGTGGGTTGTGGAAGAGATAAAGAATACTACCCCACATGGTTTTAACAGGTGGCAATAGAATACACACCCTCAGCCACATTTTGCATTTGCAACCTAAGACACCTCACCTTGGGTGCCTCACCGCCCTTACACAACTTCTTTTGATCTAAACCTACTCTCTGTCAGTTTGAAGCCATTCTCCCTTGTCCTGTCATGCTCTTGTAAACAATCTCATTCCACTAGTCTTGTGGTCTCCCTTCAGGTACTGGAAGGCCACAGATAGGTCTCCCTGCAGTCTTCTCCAGGCTGAATAGTTCAAATTCTTTTCCCCTTTCGTCATAGGAGAGGTAGTCCTTCCCTCTAATATGCTTAGTGGCCCTCTTCTGGACTCACTCCAACAAGTTGATGTGTCCTGTCCTAAGGACCCCAAAGCTGGGTGCAGAACTGCAGATGGGGTCTCATGAGAGCAGAGCAGACAGGCAAAATCCCCTCCCTGCTTTGGATGCAGCCCAGGATATGATTGGTTTTCTGGGCTGCAAGTGCACACTTTCCATGTCCAGCCTTTCATCCACCAGCACCCCCAAGCCCTTCTTGGCCGGCTCTTGATCTGTTCATCCCCAGTCTGTATTGACAATACAGGTTGCCCTGATCCAGGTGCAGTACCATGTACTTGGTCTTCTTAAATCTCATGAGATTCCCATGCAACCACTTTTTGCACTTGTCCAGGTCCTTCTGGATGGCACCCCTTCCTTCAGGTGTGTCAACCATACCATTCTACTTGGTGTCTGAGGGTGCACTTAGTGATATCATGTACTTCTGCCTTTTGGGAACATAACCATAAAATGACACTGACTAAATAAATTTACATATGGAGGGGTATTTGGCTGTGTAAAACAGTGCATCCTTGAATGACTTTCAAAAAAAGATATGTAGGCAGGTATCAGCTTGCCTCTACAGCAGGCAGAGGAATTATCCTTGCTTTACCACATTTGATGCAGTGCCAGTTATCCCATTTTAGTTTCATCTGTTTTGTCAATCTCCAACAAGAGGCTGCCTAGTGATGATCTTGCCCCTCTCTACTACCCACAGAACGATGTACAGTCATTGGTGTAACAGGGTGAAACATCTCCATTGTGGCTCTGGTCCCTGCAATAGCAAGCAAAACAATTTTGGGCAAGCCTCCTTTCTTCCTCACAGAACATCTGCAACATCCAAAAACAGTAAGGTCTGTTTTGAGCTGATAATAGTTAAATGAAAGATAATTTCTAAACTTCAAATACTGTTAAAGAAATAGGATGATGAGGACTTGGCTGAAGGAAAAACCCAAGTACAGGTATGTACATTAATGAAATAATACTATCCAACACCAGTCCCTGATGAGTTTGCCTGTTAATGGTAGAGGAGCAGGGGAAGTGTTAATGACCCCTTGACCTCCCCAGTAAATCCACACTTGAAAGGGAGGAGATTAAAATATCTTAAAAATCATGTGCTAGGAACTGAGAAAGCTTAACATTTTCTTTATGCTGATGTCAGATGACTTTCTGAACACCTACATCAATTATACATAACGCCAGCAGGTTAAAACTGAGGGACATGAGTGCTGATATGTTATAAGAGTTCTTGTAAAAAACTCTAGGTCTCTTGACTTGGCATGCCTCCACTTTATGGCCTTTGTCCAGGGGACTGCTATGAAACATCTGAATTGTCTACTCAGATTATCATGATCCTCTTCTCCATTTTCACCAATTTTCCATTTTGTGAGTGTGGGGGTACATGAACATGTGATCATCCAAATGGAGAAGGCTCCTTCTGGCTTTACAGATCACTTGTGCTGGGTTCAGTCAGTTCTTCTTCCTGAAAACTCAGTAAGAATTCATTCAAATTACTAGCTCTGCTTAGCAGAATGAGAACAAAATTAAAAAGAAGAAATGCAAGCATAGGTATAACCTACCTGGTGAAAGAGAACAAATATAAAACCCTACCAAAGAGTATAAAGAAAATAAGGTTCAGTGTGGTAAAAAGGAGAAGATATAATAATCAACATGCTAAAATGATGTGTGTTAACAATTATAAGGAAATATTTAATAAGATCCAATAAAAATAAAATAAAAAAATAGGTATTCAGATTATCTAACTCAAAATCTCTCAAGAAGACCAAACCGTTTTGCATGTTAATGCCAAATGTCTGTGTGACACCAGTAAAACCTTGTCTGATATTACAATAAATATGAAGAGGAAAAAATGTTACCTCAAAACATCAGCAATCTGCCTCTGTTCCAGTAATAATGTTATTACTTCTGTGACTAACACAAATGACTGAAGATTTTTACAGCCACCCTGTCTGCATAACACTCAGCTGCAACACTAAGAAATTGTCTTCTTACTCCAGAGAGACACAAAATTTACCTCGTAGCCATCTGAGAGCTGCTTGCACAGTGTCACATTTGTACTGGGGAGAAAACAAAAGAACCAAACCAGGCTCATATTTTTTGTTCATATGAGTTCAATTCTTGTAAAAATATATCCACTGGAGCCTGGAAATGTAATTTACTACTTTATGTTACTATATATATATATATATATATATATATATATATATATATATATATATAATTGTATCTATTATATAAATATAAATAAGTGATAAATTTGATTCCTGGAGGAAACCTCCATTGCCATCCACTGAGTCTGAAACTAGCTGCTGCTTTCTCACCAAATAGGAGGCAGATTCAAACCTTGGTTGCCCTAAACGTATTTCTGAAGTAGAATCAATTACTCCAAAGCCTTTTGGGGAATTCATAGCATGTATTGCTCCTTTATGCTGTACACAATGATATATCAGCTTGTGGGCTGTTGTGCCTCACTGATTGGCACTTCTGCCACCCGTAGTCGCCTTGAATGGCATTTCACTGTATGAATATTCTTCCTGCAGGAAAAGTGACCAACTGTAGGCTCTGGAACATTTTTGCAGAAAACCAGCATGAGTTCTTCCTGGTGGGGGACCTGGGCACTCAGCCACCATGGGTGCTCACCAGCACACTTAGAGGAACAAGCTTTTTGTTCAAAGCCTGGCTGCAGAGTCTGCATCAGGAAAGGCTGTGAACTGACGCTGCATGAGGCCACATTGTGTAAAAGCACTGTGCAGCGCCAACAGCTTAGAAGACTAAACAAAAATTTGTTACATTTAATGCTGTAAACTTGTGAGCTTACAGCTTTAAAAGCTGTTTCGTTCAATTATTCTATTTTATATTTTTAGTGGGGTAAAACTATTTTCAATAGAAAGGTTCTCTTCCAAACAGAAAAGTTATTTATCCCTTTGATATTCTTTATCTATTTCTGAATAAGGCACTACAATATACAACATGTCAGAAGTAGTACACATATCTTAGTAAAGCTTTAGGACAACAGGTGAATGAATTCTTCAAATCAACCTAGAGAAAATTTTTAGGATGCTAAATATTTTTCCAGTTTGAAAACTCATTATGTTTTGCCATATGTGCAAAGTACATGAGGGACTGAAAATGGCTTAATAGCCACATTTTTGACAAATAGCCTTTATCAACAACAGGAAAAAAAAAAACCCAGACTCTACAACACCTTAAAGACTAGCATTATTGTAAATTGTACATTTAACCAAATGGAAAATAATGGTGTCTGTCTTTGACAACCATCCATCTTCAATATTAATGAGTCTCCAATAGTCATACAGGAGTTGTTTATCTGAAATTCCTTTGAAGAGCTTCTCTACTGTCTTCCCACATAAGAACACTTGGCCCACTCTGTTATGCAAGCATAAAGGAAATTGGTATTGCTTTAATTTCTTTGTGCACTGATGTCATTGTCCAGTGATATTCTTCCCTTTACCCAAGGGCATATACACCTCCACAAAAAAAAAATCATATTACAACAGGATCTTACACATAATTTAAATAAAACAATATACCCTAGTTAACTGAGCAGGATGAAGCCCCATTTGGACATTTGGAAGTCAGTCAAATGTCGAAAAGTTTGAGGAGTGGCTCCTGCAGATTGTGTGAAGCTTGAACGGGTGTTTTAGGGCAGCGTCTCTAAAAGAAGGATGGGGATAGCCCTGGAGCACTGGGTTGTGTGCAGCCCAGAAGTCACCAGCTCCATTACTTCCCCTGCTGCCTAGTGAGGAGGGAACAAGAGCACCCCATAAGTACAGCAAAACACAATAGAGATGATGTTTTAATGCTGTGAGCACAGACAAAGCATGAAGAGCCTCTTTATGCCCCATAGTCTGCTCAACACCAGTGCCCAGATTCAGCTCCCGTTCACCTCTCACTCTTGCAAAGCAGAGTAGCTACGAGAAAAAGTGTAGGATCCTGCAGAACATAAGCATCACTGCTGCTAGTCTGGGTTATGAAAGCAGCCAAGAGTTGTTCTTTCCAACCTGAGGGAGATAGAACACTGTCATGGAAAATAATTGTAGGAAGACCATTCCAGCTACAAAATGGTTAAAAACACCATAGGGCTTCCAACTGTTTGTTTTGTTATTTTGGAATTTCTAGGTTGTTTTTCTCTGAATTCATAGCTTTGTTCTCAGACCATTGCTATAATCCTATATAATAGAATCTGTTCAAGTCTCTTGCTGTGTTTCATTTGCAGCTGTACAGTGTACATAGCAATTAGCTGCTGATGTAATGTTATCTGGTCTCTAGTCTTTAGCATGCTTTATTGTACTTTTCATTCTCCATATGCCATAGAAACTCAGTCAAAGTCCTAATCCCCTTACACAAAAACCATCTTTGAATTGTGGGGCCTAACACATACTGAAATGCCCAATGAACTTCCTCTGCACTTGCCCTGGTGTGTGTTTGTGCATGTGTGCACATGTATATGTGTGTGCCTGTGAGAGGCCAAGAGGGAAAGCACTCTTTCAGATCCACCTGAGCAATACAGGAGAAAATACTTTTAGAGATTTAGTCAAATGCACTAAAATATATTGAAGAAACACATTTGATTTGAATCTGCAAACAATTATCTTTTTCTGAAGGTGAGTTTTCATAGTAAATATGCATATTCTTCCACAGAAATGTAAGCAAACGCCAGCAGAGCCCCAGCCTTGCCTTAATTATTGTAATACATTTTTGTGCCTTGTAAACAACTATTTACTGCCATGTTTGGATCAAGAAAATGGTAACACAGAATTGTGATGGATTAAAAATTTCAAACATTAGGAAAAAGTAAGACTAGGATCTTAATAATGAAGAATATGGTCAACAGAATGACTTTCATGAACAAAGTTCTAGAGAAAAATATAGTATTCAGACACATGCTCAGAAATTTGGATGAACTCCTGATCTTGCTAAAGCAAGCAGTAAAATTAAATTCCTAAAGTGACATGTGAAACATATATATTTCAGTGCCACTTCCTTGTACTTAGACAAGAAATATTTTGGTTTTTTTTAAAGGGTTTCAGTAAACCCATTGCTTTTTGGCAAAATTGAAACGTCTCTCTTACAACACAAACTGAAAATAACTATAGTTTTTCTTGAATCTTAGATTTTTTTGGTGTGTGTGTGATAGAGAGAAATGCAAACCAAGTAAAGGAATTTAAATAAAAAGGAATTAAAAAGACATTTTACATCAAGCTCTCTTTCCATTGTCTCCCTTGACAATAATTTCACAGTATTTTTACCTTCTGTTAATGTATGGCTGTGACTTCTCTTGAGGAACTTCAACATCTGTACAGGCTGAGGGTTCAGTGTTGCCTTTCCTGCAACAAACCATCTACTTTATCGCCTGCACATGTTACTAACAATTCATGATAAAGATGAGGCAATGGAGGCATGGCTGTGTTCCTCATGGACAGAGGTGCCAGTGCCAGAGGAACTCCTCTCTAACAGCCTTTGGAGGGCAGCTCATCATGCTCAAGGCTTAGTAAGCATTAGCATACTGCTCTCACCTTCCCATGTAGATGCCATGCAACTTCATTTAAACTTCATTTAAGTTTCTCAGCATCTCTGCAAAACGAAAACGCCTGTGCCACCTGGGATTACAAAGGGTAAACTTTAAGACAGGAGTGGCTGCAGTACAATTTATTTGGCTAAAGGAAGCTATCCATAACAGAGATGCCTACAACAAATATAGCTTCCCTCAGGTGGCCAGAAAGAAACAGCTCCCTTTGAGAGATATTTATCTCATCCTAAAACAGGAATGAAGTAAGTCTAATGCACTGTGCTCTAGACATATTTCCTTCTCTTAATTTCTGGCTTTAGGAAGGAGACAGATGTGACAGTCTCTGATACACAGTAGAATCATCTGTGGGGAGGTTACCCTCACATAATTTCCACCCTACATGCCAAACTCATAGAAAGCTTGCATCAAGGTCATCCAAGTGCCATACACAAGCTAACCAAAAATAAATCTTTGTCCAGTAATACAGGGCACAGGTGTGAACAGACCTCTGTCTATGCAGTGTGGCATATTAGGAAGAAGGTCCTTGGGACTCTCTTCTGTCTCTGCAGTCTCTCTCTCAGGTTGGAGAGACTTTGTGGCAGGGAGTTTGTGCTGAGCACAGCCAGGCCACTCCTCTCAGCACAACCAGGAAATAGGGACGGTCCTGTACTGGTCCATCCATGTCTAAAACCAGGCGCAATTCAGCACTGCTTTCAATAGATGATCCATGTACTCAGACTAGTTTCTTACCTCTCAATCAGTTTCCTGGGATTCAGCTGAGCTGTTAGCAGAAGATTGCCATGCTGTTTCCTCCACCAGTGGTGTCCAATGCCAGCAGTACTCAAGTGCCCTCAGGAGCATTGCTGGTCCTATAAACAATGAGAGGAGATGGTGAGCTTTATGTGCTGGATATTTTATTATTTTGTGCCTGTAAGAAAGGCTGTTTGTCATACTCAGGTAAGGCAAACACAAGATTCTCCTTAGCTATATGTCACAACATATGAACACAAGACAGAGGCACAAAAATATAAGAGTCATCTTTGCCTCAGTTTCTAACCCCCGTCCCTTTACTTTCTGATAATTTTTATGTAGATAAACATTAATATTTTTCTTCAGTCACTTTACCTTTTTTCCTACTAGTTTTTTCTTCCTGCCTTCCCTGTTGCCAAAAGAATGTACAATTTTGCAGATTGATAAAACCAATTTTCAATTGCAGACAACTACAGGAAAAACCTGCATGGACTCATCTTTCCCTTCCCAGCCAAGGAGAGCTGACAGAAAGTAGGAACATATTTGTGTGGCCATGTACCTGGATTTGAGGCATGGCACAGTTTGTGCTTTGTTCTGATATTCCCAGGGCAAAGAGGCAAAAGGCAGTTAGACCAGCTTGGTCCTCATCTCAGAGCCAGAGTGACGGACCATACCTCCTGGGAAATATCAGCCTTGCCCTGTCTGGGCTCCCAGCAATGTTCATCGCTCTCATTTGGGAGCTAGAGAAGGACTGAGGAGACACTAAGGGCCACTCACCTCTGAGCCTTAGGTCCTTCCAGGGACTCTAATTCCTTCTGACTTTAAAGGCTTTTCCTAACATCATATCTGCCTACCTTCCTGCCCTGTTTTTTCTTCTCTGCTCCTTTTCTTTCTCTCCTCATGCACCCTTCCAGCATCTCCTTCCCAGTAAAATGCAGCACAGAGAGGCAGAACAGTCTGGCACTGGCCTTTCAATATATTTAAATACCAGCAATTCACTGAGCTGGAAAATTGTAAATCTGCAATTTTATTGAAAAAGGTGGTCACCCTGTTCTTTGGAATCATGTTCAGAGACAGCAGCATAATTAATGGACATTTATGCAACATAGAAGCAAAGAATAGCAAATTTATTAGGACTGGTAAGATGATATTTTTAATTTCTAAGAAATCAACTTTGCATATCTAGTTTTGCTTATTGCTACATGAAAAGAAAGCCCATTTAAACCATCCTGTGCAGGTGAAAACACTGCCACATACTTTCTTTTTCCCCTTTGAACTAACACAGATGAGGACAGCAACTGACACTGAGGGATTACTAATGTCTTCTAACAGTGCACATGTGGTGCCTACTCTGCACTCTGTCTAGACACCTTCCTAGCATTTCATGTAACAGTGTTTCAAACCAAACCAGAGGCAGACCAGTGCTGTCAGTACAGCTCATTTTAGTTATAAAGGGTATGCTTACTTGATATGCTGCTGGGAAAGTTAAGCGAGGCACTCAAGCCATAAAAAACCCTTTCAATTGGACAATATAAAAGGGGAGGCACAAGCCACCAAAGTGGAAAATAAAGGTGAAAGGTTTCAAAGGTAGGATAGAAGTCTTTCACATAGAGGAGGAGTATAAATGAAATGAAATGAAATTAAATGAAATAAAGCTTATCATCGTCCTTTATACAAAATGTGGGTGGATTGAAGTATCTGTGGTGAATTATGACAGCACTGTGAATTATGTGTGCAAAGAGCTACTAGACAGATGACATAACCCCAGTCTAGAGGATTAAAAGGCCACAGAGCTGTACAACTGGCTACATGAAGCACCATCTCTTTTGGGGAAACCCTTTTGAATTGGTCATTATTCTGACTAAGAATACTTTCTCCAAATTAGCAAAGCCCCTTTTCCAGGAACATGTCTTCCAGAATAAGTCCTTAAGCAACTAAGTCCTGTGAGGAAATACATACTCTACAGAGAGGATGGGGAATCTAGCAGCTCTTGAACAAGCTCTTGGTTGCTGATGGCCTCTTCCCTTTAAGGCTTCCTAACACCAAATTGAAATGGTTGGCTGGGGCCTGATACTTCAGTACTCTTGGAAAGAGTTCTGCCAAATAAACATAACTGAAATGCCAGGTAAAAAACAGTCTTCTTCCACCCTTTCTGTTCTCCTTATTCTGGCAATTCTATCATTCCGTCTCTGTAACATATCCGTCATTCAGGACTTGAGTCATGTGCTTAGTCCCTCATTTACACAGCAAGCCCTGCAAACACTGAGCATACCTGAAAGGGCATGAGCTAATTGTATCTATAAAGAAAAACTATTAATTCAACCCCATGATATTTAAAAATATCTAGATACTTAAAAGTAGAAGAGCATTTCCATTTATTTCCCTACCTATATTAAGCTGCATCATTTATGAATATAGCCTGTGGACTAAAACAAGATCATGTACTGTGAGCTTGAAATACCAAATTATTATTTCCTTTTATGATCTTTACATCAATATTTGGGAAATTTATATATTAATGTCATATTTTGTCAAGGATTCTCTCTCCTGTTAGCCCCACAGCCTTTTCAGGTTCTTATCCTCTGTGCTCTCAGTAGTTGCATATGGTTATAGCAAACCAGGCCTGATGGGCCACAGGCACTTTCCCACTTGTTTCCATATCTGGGTACAGCACTCAGTGAGAGGAGCCACTCAGGCATATGGCCTGTAATAAGCTGAGCTCCAGTGAGTTGGAACCTCCTGCTTCAACAGCTATTTGGCCATTTGTTTTCTTGCTGCAGTACTTTGATTGTTTTCCTCCCTTTGACAGAATGATGAAAGCAGCCAGAGGGTTTATGTACCACCTCTACCAAATGATACCCATATTCCAGTAGTCAGGTGGAAATGGGAAGATGATAAGGGAAAAGGAGTCCATTGACTCTGGAACTCCTGAGGATTAAAAGCTTATATCTTGCTGGAAGAGAGACTAACATACATGCAGTCAAAACTTCCCAAACCAGCTGTGGTGGCTTTTGTTGGCCTTTCAGCTGAGGTTGTCCATGCAGCAACTGGCAGTCTCAGTTTTCTCTTACACCAAAACTGGGATAATTATTTTTTACACTATATATCTTCAGTAATTATTACAGAATGTAGTTTAGAAGCACATCACCATAAAGGTATTTAATAATTTAATCTACCTCAGTGAAAAATATCATTTATAGGAAACAGGAGACAAAGCTGGTGCAATGGAAGAATAGGAAATAAGGCTGGAATTTTTAAAACAAATGTGTGGAAAAAATAAAGGCCTTTGAGTAAAGCAAACTTATAACAGAAACAAGCAAGAAAAAGCTAAGCCTTATCCCTGGCCTAAAGAATGCCATATCGTATTAAATCTGAGGAGAATTCGAGGGTATTTCCAGTAAATTAGGCCTTGTTTCCTTCCTCTCATGCCTATATCTTAAGCACACAAACTGATCAAACGTTTATTGCTACTGAAGATACAGGACAACAGCTGTGTTGCCTTTTGAGCCTCAGGACAGCACAGAGAGAGTTCTACATTTGTCCTAATTGGAAGAAACTTAAAAGTTTTACATCAAACTGTTTTGCAACAGAGAGGCGAGCCTTCAGTTGTAGTGCTTTATTCATGAAATGGTTCTGCTTCCCACAGAACATTTCAATTTTTCATTGAAAACCTGAGCAGGAAAACCAAGAAACTGCTTCAGTTCTGAAGAACCATCACAGCACTCCAGAGATCCCATTCTCTTTCTTTGTTGGGGACTTTGCCTCTCCACCAAACTTCATTTCCTTAACACACTGGCCAGACAGCAGTGCTGATGCATAAGTCCTCCACTAAGTGAGAAAGGGATAGTGTTACTAATGGGAGAAGAAAATGAGTCAAGGAGTCATATCTGCGTGTTTATTTGTTGGGACTTGAAAACTTCTAACACCTAACTCAGTCATTGTTTCTGCTGGACAGGGAGGAAAAAACACATAAAGAGAGGGCAATGTGGAAGAAAAATGAACACGAAACCTTTCAGCCTACTCAACCACAGAAGCTAGTTTGTGTAGGAAGTGAAGCAGAGCTCCAAGGCCATCCAAAAATGAACAGGAGAGTCACTGAAGTATGAGAAACCAATGAGTAGAAAAAGAGGCCACTCGGTCGTGCTCAGTGACAGCCATAGGATGTGTCAGACACCTCTCATAGACATGTCAGCTCAGCACCCAGTCTAAAAGCAAGGTGCAAGTGAAAGTGAATATGTAGTGTGAAGGTGAACTTACACCCAAATAGGACCACAAAAAAGTACAAAGATTCAGAAGAAAACTCTTTGACATCCTCAAGCCAAAGGTATGCATTTACAAGAAAAGCAACTTTGAGTCAATTGCTAACTGCACATTTTTTCTAGAATAAAATGCTTTTGATTTCTCCAACCAGAATCTCAACTGGTCTAATTTAGATAGCTGAATTCTATAAAATTCATGCTCATTTACCTGTTGAGCCTCTTGCCCTTACAGAAGTAGCATATTATATAAGGCGAAAGAGACATCCTTTGGCTATGCTTAAACTTCTGTTCAAGCAGAAAATACCATGAGCTGGAAGCCGCAAAAATGATAATGCTTCCTCTCAACTATTGAAAAAACAGAGGTAAGAAGTCAGTTTCATTCCTGAGATCAAAAATATATGGCATTTAGTTTTGAAAAGACAAAGGAATCATCTGAAGCAATGTGAAGACTAGGGATGTTAATGTAGGGGAGCTCTTAAATGTATCTGTAAAGAGGATCAGATATAAACATGCAAAAGGAGTTTGGCATATTTCTCGGAGGGAGAAGTAATGAATGATTGGATATGTTTGAAACTTGCTGTGATGACTTCCAGAACCAAAAGATCAAGAGATTCTTGATCAAGAAAGTCTAGGAGAGGCAGAAAGAAAAGTATGGGTGAAAGAATATAAGCCCATAGCAAAATACCTTTCTCTCTGTTTTAGGCCCTTTTTGTCTGTGGTGGGAAGGAAAGGTCAGAAATAGATGAGCACCCGTCTTTGAAACCTGGGTAGCATCCACTGATAACATCAGAAAAAGTTTGATTTGGGCTCTGTTTGAGGAACAAGTCCTGATCAATTCTCATCTGAGTGGTCCTTATGTACTCACCTTTCTGTACAAGGGAAAATAATTGGTTATCTGATCAGATAAGGAAATGCCAAACAGAATACCTGATTATAGCAGAAAGCTGATCTATGGAATTAATTAGCTTCATGATTCTCTGAGTCATGTAGAAAAATTGAGAAAGATAAAGAAAATTATTACTTGCTGACAAGGAATATACAGAATTGTTTTGACTGCTCCAAGTGATTCCCAAGGCACAAAGTTCATCAGTGCTTCTAGGGCTGCTCCATAAAAGCCTGGCATACGGTCTCCCCCTAGCTTAGTGGGCAAGTTTGTCTGCAGAAAACATGGAAGACCTGGTCACTGCTAGGAGCTCAGTGACAATACACAGAGGAGCACAATTAGAGATCCACAACTATCCTGCCTTTAATCATTAATTTTCTCTCAGTACTGGTCATGCAGAAACTAGCTGTAACAGCAGAGAAGTGCCTAGCATAGCTGGAAGGGCATGCACCATCTCCATGTCCTCCTGAGGTCTTATGTGAAGCTGATGCTGTGCATAGGTGCTGTCTGACTGGCTGACACCTGTTGGCTCTGTCCCTGTGCCAGGGTTTGCTGGCTCAGCTGCTGCAGCTGCCCACAGTCATTGCTGTGATCATCTTTGGGCAGCTGACCACAAAATGCCAATTGCTATTGAGGCAGGCAGCACCATTTCTTTCTCTAAGACCTGAGTTCTGGCAACTGTTTCAAAATTCCGTGTTGAATATTCCCCTGTGCGTGTGTAAGCATTCTTTTACTTGCAGTACCTGCTTAGAAGTATTAAAGCAAAATGTCTTTGTCACATTTTTTTTGTATTTGACAATTGTGGATGTCATTTTACTTTTGTTTGTAAATGGAAACCTGTATGCTACTGAGTCACAGAAGAAGACAAGACATAATAAATATATTTCCTAATCAACCCAGAAATTTCTGGATCACTGGAATGATAATCAGAAAGGGAGTCTTTTTTAACCAGCAATAGCAGGACAGAAGGACCTTGTTTCCTGTGCAGAATTCCCTGTCACTCATATGATTTGTCTGATGTGAGTTTCATTCCCCAAAACACATATGTGAGTATCAAGAGCCAGTAGGAGACACTGTCTTTTATATAGAAAGGAATAGAGGAAGCCCAGCATTCCCCATATAGGCCCCCTAATGCAGCTGTCTGCTGGAAGAAATTATAAAATGCAAACCAGGAAGCTGAAGCATAGAATGATGTCTTTCATAGCCATGTTCTGATTTCCAGAGTGTTTATCCCTCACCCTCAGTATTCCTAAGTCTTTCAAATAGGTTGACCAGGGCATGAAGTATTTGAACGCTTCTCTGCATTTTTAAGATTTAGGGAAGTTCTACTATTGCTAAGACCAGCACATTTCTGATCCACTGAGAGACAGCAGCAGCACAGGAGCTGACTCTGTATCCACATGAGGTTGACTCATTGCTACTTGATTCTCTGAGACTGAGAGGACATGTCCATGTAGTGTGTGAAGATAGAATTCTTAGAAAATTGGTGGGCTAAAGAGTCCACTGAGGCATATGCCATCCCAGAAAACAGAGAGAGGTGAAATAATAACTATAATGAGGTCATTGAGCTAATGAATGAAAAAAACCTGAGAGCAAGACCCTACTACATTGTCATTGTGGAGATTACAGGGTTGTCCAGCTGGTATCTTGAAGGATGGAATAAGAAAGCAAGTTATCTTTTCCTCAATATGAATTAAAGGCTTTCTTGGACCTCTAGAATGAGAGAGTAATATTACCAGGTGATCTCAGCCTTTTTAGAGACACCATGTAAACCTTCCAATGTTCTTCACCAGCACAGTACAAAATATTTTCCTCAACTTTAATGGCTTAAAAACAGCTACCACAAAGTCCTTCATGTTTTCATGAGAGAAGTGTTGTTGCTGAACTTCTGTGGAGATTCACAAGAGGGATCGTGGTGTGGTTCTGGAAAAGGCTGGTCTCAACAACCCTAGCAGTGGATCAAAGCACAAAATGTGCTCAAAATGATCCCTGGATTTAAACTCTCACTACCAAGAGAAGTGTCTTCATGGGTGTTCTGGCTTGCAAATATTTTCTGTTTCTTGCAGCCAGGTTTTTGCTGTATTTTGCTGTAAAGAATTCACTGAAGCAGACAGCAAGGTAATGCACAGCGACTTCCCTCAAGTCACAAAGAGAAGAAAGTGTCATTTCCAAAACTGTAGTTGGCCACTCACCATAGTGAAAGGCTGCAGTGCTAATGTAGACTCTTTTGCATGCATAGCTAGCAACATAGTGCCTTTGAGAGGCTTATAACACCTTCTTTTCTCAGCTTTCTTTTTTCCTCTCTTTTTGAAGTTGCCTCACATCCAATTCAATGCTGCTACTTCCAAAGTCCATTCCCCTGAGGAAGACCAGAAAGTCATTCTGGTTTTTCCCATTTTATTTGCATCCACAGTAATTATTCAGGCAGTAATTGAGGAGACTTTGAATATTTATTAAAACTACATCAAAGGTGTAGCACTGTTTTTTCTTTCTATATGACCTGCAAGGAAACAAAAAACCCCCAGATAATTGCATTCAAGTTCAGGTTATTTAGTCCCATAGCTTCCATCTGGGTGTTTTTTTCTAAAGTGGTGATAGACTTTAGGTTTTGTTGTTGTTCATGGCTAACTTAGTTCTCTGCATATGTTTCAAGAATTTTGCTAAGAGGCCACATTGTTTGTAATGACATTGATGGTGACGTTTCTTCATCAACAGGCCCTCTCTGAGGGGAATGTCCCAGAGGGACACTGTCTGAGGGGAATGGTCCCAGACTCACAATTTCCTTGCAGTCTACATTTCTAAACTACCTTCTTCTTGACAGAGCTGTAACTTTTGCTGTCCTGTTCTTCGACTCAGAGTATTTTTTTCACTTTTCTCCTGTTAACGTATCTTGTTGAGTAATTACTCAGGGCCAAGTCATCTGGCAGAGGTCTACTGTTTTCAGTGCCTATGTCCCAGCTGATTGGCACTTACAGAGATTGCACAGGGCCAGACTGCTCTGTCTGCATTGGTCCTTGCTTATCTGGATTGGGGAACCTATTGCAAGACATTGCAAACCCAAACCTCCCCTCGAGGCTCCCACCCAATTGGGTTTTTCTGCCTTTTTTTTTTTTTTTTTTTTTTTGCTTTGGCTTTGGCTGGTTGTTTTGGGTTTTTTAAAGAGCCAATGAGAGGATGGCAAGTACTCAGATCTTGTCATGATGTTCAGAGAGGAATCAAACTTCAACCCAAGAATGGGGTATTTGGTGTAGAAAACATTGCTGTCCTATGGTGTAGAAAACATTGCTGAGAGTAAAAATACAGACTGATATCAAGAGTCTTGTGACTCAATAATACAAAACTTTTAATTTTCTGATGTGTGTTATGGAATGCAAATCCAAAAGGATTCTGTTGATGTAATTTCTGAGGAGTCATTATTAGATGCTGATTTTAAATACAGTTCTGTTTTGACAACTTAGAGATAAATCCTATCTTTACAGAATGATGGGTTTACACAGATGTGGAGTTGTGTTACACTGTATATCCCCTCATAATGGTTTGTCCCTCCATATCCCCCTCTTTGTATCCATTTGGTTCATCCCAGCTTTTCCCATCAGTACCTGTATGTCCATCAAACCCCAAAATGCCTGACCCATCCCCCTGTCTCCTCCCGGGTGATGTGTCCATCACCCTGTGACCCTTCCCCTTTGTCCAGAGCCTTCTGTCAGGGTCACCAGGTAACTGGACCCTGGCTCGGGGCTCCTCCCCTACCCCCGTCCCCAGTGGTCACTCTGAGCCCTTGCCCCAGAGAGCCACCCCCATGTCCTTCCCCCCTTGGCTACTTGGGTTTCCACCCCCCTATATCTGGCTGCTCCGGCAGGGAGAATCCCTCTCTGTTTCTGGATGCCCTTCGAGGACAGATGTGGCCTGGAATCTCTACAGGCTTTTATTAAACTTCGGAATTATTCCTGAGATGAAGAGGGCCTTCTTTCTTTGCTTGTGGGACCAGCTTGTCTTTGGACTCACGAGGGAGCTTCTCAGAGTGCCCCGGGATCCAAGGAGAAGCTCCTTCTCTCTGCCCGACTCTCTCAGCTAGCCGGGGATTTGAGGGCGAGATGCAGCACACAGAGTAGTGGAAATTATTTTGATGTACAGCAACCCTTAGTTGTTATTCTAATCAGGTTGCAGTACATTTGATATATAACTCCAGTCCTCCATTTACACCACAGCACATAAAATTGTGCACATGTGTATGCATATTTATACTTATAAATATAAATGCACTTGGACCCAAACTGTACACACAGGTATATTTACACACATACCAAACTTTACTTTATATACACAAGTATATATAAAAAGATATACACAGAAGCAGATGTATAAAATCTCTGACCTCAAGTGATCTATAATACAGAACTACAAATTTGGTAGGGGACAAATATAATTTTCTTTTTTCTTTTTTTTTTTTTTGTTGTTGTTCTTTTGTGTGGAATGGGTTACACACCCTGTGAATGGAGCTAAAGAAAAGCATAATTTTCAGCACAGAAAGGAAATGGTTTTGATGTTTATGAATCACTACTGTCAAATTTCTGCAAGTAAAATACAATAGACACAATATATATACACAGCAGCCCCTTTCATGTTTAAAACATTCTAGAGAGCTTAACAAGTGATAACCTAAGATAAAGCTGCTGTTGGGTCAAAGAATGAATTAAACAAGTGTTGCCTTTAGTCTTAACATGAAAGCATTTACAGAGCCAATGTTCTAAATCTCTGCTGGCAGAACATTCAGAGGTAGAAAACGATAGAGCACTTAAGATGTACAGGCCCTTCAGATATGGATTTATAATGATATTTCTGTAGACCATTTGTAGAACACAAAACCTGACTTGGGCAGTAAAGAAGTAATACCTCAGCTGGATATGTAGGGCCTGGAAATTAGATATGCAGCTGGAATTTTAAGAGCTAATGAAAACCTGAGAACAAGTCACCTTCTGGGGGATGGACAGAAACAGCATCTGACTTTCTAAGCCTTTCCCCCCTTGCTTCTTTTTTAAATTCACAAGACTCTAGGCTTTTTCTTGCTTATACTTTTTACAGGTACGCTTCATGGTTATACAACTGCCAGGCTGAAGGCACCTGGAAGTCTGCCAGCAGAGGAGAAGGAGGAGGGTGGGGAGGATGCCCAGCCTGAAGACGGGAGTCCTGGGCTGAGATTTCAGCTGTCCGGGGAGTCTGACTTTTAACCCTTTCCTGGGAAATGAATGCTTTGGGAAATATTACTCCTCCTCAATTTGAAGGAAAGAGAGACAGCCTGGAGCCTGAGATGTTGGGGAAAGAAGGTTGGGGGGAGATGATGGAGTGGCTTTTGGCTGGACTTTTCTTGTCAGCCATAGACTGAACCAATTTCTCTTGCAACAGAGACTGCATTTTTGGGGGATGCATGGTGAGCCAAAGGACCTGCTTCAGCAACTACCAGTTCAGGAATGAACAGAGAAAGTTGAGGAGGGTGTGATGATGCTCCTCTGTCTTCAGGGAGATTAAGATCTCTGTTCTTGGACCCTCGGCCCCAGGGGAAAATGGGGGGGACTGTAGTCCCGAAATTGAGACACTGGACTGTTTTTCCTGTTGGTCCTTGGCAAAGCATCCTTAAAAGAGCCCTATGAGCAGTCTGTCCATGCATGGTGGTGAGAGCACTGTGACATGGAGAGGAGAGTGTCACACTGGCAGATCCTCTCTGGGCAGTGCCATGTATGACATGGAAACACAAGAGGTGGCAATTGTGTTTCCTGGGGGGTCTATGGTGCAAGGGAGACTCCTCTCTCCCCTGATGAACTCAGTATTGATTATATTGAAGGGTGATTACTTGATTAAGGGTCCAAGTCATGTCTCACTGTTTGTTGGAGTTGGATGGTGGGAGGAGGAATGTTTTGAAAGGTTTTTATTTTGGATTTTATGTGTGTTTTTCTTTTTTTTTTTTCTTTTATAGTAGCATAATAGTAGTAGCTTAATAAAGTTTTTTTCCTTTTTGTTATTAGGCTTGGCTTGCTTTGCTCTGTTCTTGATTGCATTTCACAGCATTCAATTAAGAGGTTGTGTTTTCATGAAGGCACTGGCATTGTGCCAGTGTCAAACCATGACACTAGTGCAATGGTTCAGTCATAGTTTGTCCAAGAAACTACTTCCTTTTATCCTTAGTGAATCAGCCTGAAGCAGGGGAGAGGGGACTTTTCCTCTGTGCCCAGTCATAGTATGTAGCTGAGCAGTTTATTGTGTTGCTGTCATGGTGTAGATGGACAAGTGTCAACCAAGATTTAGAAAACTGGAAAGATCTGGGTGGATGCCCCTTCTTATACAGCATCAGAAATCTGAAGAATGGTTATGGCTTGCAGCTGTTCCTTGACTGATCTTAACAATCAATCCAGCTCTTTGGTATGCGCCATACTCTGTTATAGTCTTGGTCTTACCTTATACTGGAATGTAATTAATTAGAATTTCTCTCTTCTTGAAACTCAGATGTGCTTTTAAATAAACTACATTCACTTTTAAAAACTCTGTTTCCAGTGTCAAAAGTCTTCAGAAAACCAGAGTCGATAGGAACAAAGAAGAAACTCTGAGGATGCTTAGAATTAGCCAAGGCTCCAGTCCCAGACAGAAGCCTTTTATCACTACAAGTTTTCATGTAAAATTTAGAACCATAGAAAAATTCTCCTTGACCCAAATTTGATTTTTTGAACAATGTGTTTCAGGATCATCCCAATAAAGAGTGAATGTGGATGAATTTGAAACAAAGTGGACTTTAACTGCTTAACTCTAGACTTGCTATCCAAATCTCCTTGATTGCCCACACTCCATCAGCATCTTGGCTTTTGTTTTCCTTTATGTAATCTCTAAAAATGCCCAGTATTCCTGTATTCCTGACTGCACACAAAACCTCTTTCTGAGCATCTACAATCTAATGAGATTCTAAAACCTATGTGACCAAACACTTGCTATAGAGTACACCTCACCCATAGGGACAGGATGAGACACCAAACAAAACAGACAAGCACCTCAATTTCCTATGAGACACTTCTGGTTAGGAGGGGGCATGCACGAGCTGTGTGCCCTCGGCATCCTGCCAGAGACCAAGCACATCACCTCCATGCTGTGCAAGGAGTGCAACCTTGGCAGGACATGCTAGCCTCAGCACAGGGTCTCTCCCCTGGGCTTACTGTATCTGGACAGAAAAATGCAGTATGAGAGAATAACAAAATCAGAAGAGGGCTCAAGCATTAAGGGCGCTCACCTGCACTCTTGGAGATGTTGGGAATTCAGGCACTCTCACACAAAAGACAACCTTTGGACAAAAAATTTGAACTTTACAAATCCATTCCTTTGTGTGGATCTAATTTATAACCTCAAGACCTATGTAAGGTGTAGCAGCACCTTTACTCAATGCACCATTTCATTCTACCTTTAAAATGGCTTCAAGGAAGTTTACCTGGAGAGCAGGGGCTTGCTAAGGATTGGCAGGTGATGGGAGTAACTCATTACCACTATAGGTGCAGGGGCTGCACCACACCCTTCCTGCCAAGGAGATAATTTCTCCATGGTGTAGAGCCAACCACTCCATGACCATGCTGCCCAGTATCAACAGATGTAAAAACTGCTTAAAAGGCTGTTGCTAATATGTACTGGAGGTTAATTGCAGGCATTGGGAAAGCTGATGTTTGCCTGAAAACAAACACAATATACATTTGTAGTGGGAACTTGTAAACAAGGAGGCATGCTGGGTAGGTAGCCTCAAGGTAGCAGAATTTTTTTTTAAATCTTGAGACTTGTCTTTACATTATTTATAGGCAGGAGAAGATTCATTGTTTGTGAAACAACAGGAAGCCTTTGTGCTACATCTATCGACAAACTGAAACCTTCTTGGAGTGAAATTTGCTTTGATATCCTGTAGTGATTTCCTCCTACATTCTGAGTTTCTTAAATATGCTGCTCTTAAGGCTGCTCCTTCTCTCACATGCACCTTCTCTTGCTATGCCTCGTATGGTGCGTGAAACATTTGCACTAAACCCCATGTGGTGGGAGAGAATTATCAATGGTGTATGGTATCTTTAAAGAGAAAATTAGTAAAACATTAATTCTTATTAACTCAAATAAAACCAAATTTCTTTAAAGCACTAGCAAGTAGTTTAAAAAAGTGTTATGTACACAAAGTTGGTGTGATCTCTGCAGAACCCAGCATAAGCTGAAGATATTACTTCTATAATATTATCAGAAAGTAGAGAACAAAGAAAGAAAGAGAACTGAAAGGCTAATTCCTCCCCCAGGAAAACAAGACAAAACACTGTGTCCAAAGAGAATATTCTGTACTCACTGTGATCCTTTATCCTTTGTGGCAATGTGAGAGTAGTCAGCAAAGGCTCAGTGGGCAATATTCCATTGCATCTAATTCTTCTGAAGTCCAAGATAGCACACCAGAGATTAACACAGCCCATATCAGACTGAAAACTGGGTTTTCATTTTATATATTGTGATTTATTAAACTGCAGTAGCCCCTAGAGGCTCTTAGTACGACTGCTGTCCCATTGTATTCCATGTTCTAACAGGAAAGGACAATGATAGAACACTTGAGCCCTCATTTGGACTTCACTGGGGTCTGGCACAAGCTCAGAAATCTTCTCTGCTTCCTTTCCAGAGATCAGCTTTTTATCCTCTTTTATATGAATCACTGAGTGAGGTTCTCTGATAAAGACCCTCAAAGTTGGTGGAGTTACGACTATACACAGCTTGCTATTTGCACCAACTCATCCTCACCAGTTGCAAACAAACTCTCCATTGCCAGAGGGAAACAATGACCCTGCCATGTTGTAGATGGGCTTCACAGCAGAGATCTTCTATTAGCCAATCCCAGGAGCTAAGGAAAAACAACAAAGATAAGAAGGCAAAGCTAGCAGTACAGCTGTCAGAAAAGCACTGGGATAGTCAAACAGGAGTTTCAGTCATTTCCTCTGGGCTGGGAAGAGAGATATCTTGTCATGTGGAGCTGTTAAGAGAAAAGTAAATAAAATCTAAAGAAAAAATTAAAAGGAGACCATCAGGAGTAAAATCTTTAGATGTTTTAAATTGATAGACTTATTTTTCTTTATGCAGGGAAAAACATATATATTTTTAAGGGAATTGCTTGTGCTTCTTCTTTTGCTTTGTCTAAGTCTTGAAGCTATTGCTAAAGAGAGAATATTCACTACTAAATAGACTTCATACTCATACGAAGACACCTTCACTACTAAAATAGACTTATATGAAAATACCACTACATACTGCAGGGACAGACAAAGAATGGAAGCAGATATGACAGTAATGCTGGATCCCTGCCCAGTAAATATGTCTGAAAACAGCCTCTGGTGCAACTGGCACTGGCTAATAGGCAGTCTACCTTTCTCAATGTACTGTTGAGTCCTAAATCCACTTTGAGCACAGTAAATGGCTCTTCCTACAGGGCATCCTTGTGTGTTTTATAGAAGTAACATTTTCTTTTTATACTATGTTTCTTCAAAGCATGCTAAATAGTTTAGAAAACTTTCCAAAGATAATTAAAATCTTGCAAAATCGGTAAATATATTTTTAAATTATGTTCAATGCAATCATTGAAAGCAGTATTGCTTCTATCACAGAGATTCATCCCAAGATGGATTTACTGTAGTACATATAAAATCCAGAGGAGGTCTGAAATTCTAAAACAACACTACTCAATCAGATGGGAAAGGATGTGCATGAAAAATAACATGTATCAAAAGGACAGCAAAGAAGACTCTTGTTTTCAGAAGATAATCTTCAAAAATAATAATGACCTGTAAAAACAAGTCTTTCTAGTTTGTCTGAAACAATAAAGGAATTTCATCAAGAATCATAATTTTCACCATAAATCAAAGACTGATCCTTTCAGCACATGGCTGGTCACTGATCCAAAGGGATTAGGGCTTCTTAGTCACCTGCCACCATCAGCTCTGCAGAACTTTCCTCAGTGACCTCTTCTATTGCACGTCTTTGCCTATCAACTCTTACTGAGGCTGGATGGAGCTCACGCCTCAAGAGTTTCAATTATGGAAATTTAATGCCAATTCCTCTGCTGGTGGTGACGTGAGGTCCGCAGAGGGAGATGCAGAAGGCACCTATTTGTATGTGTTTATCTCAGTAGTGTTGTGGCGCGTGGGGTCCGCTCCATCCGCCTTCCCCCCCGAGCGGCGGCGGGATTCAGCGGCAGGAGAGGAGGAGAAAAGTCAACTGTTCCCCCCTTAGCTCTGTCGTCTCAGTTCAGGCACGGAGACAGACGGAGGCGACATGTGACTTGCGGATGAACAGGATGGTTTTATTCCGGAAGCCCCAAGACCCCACGGGACAGGTGAACACAGATTTTATACCTGAATCTAAGAGGGGGCAGGGAAAGGGCAGAAGGCAACCCGGAAGGGGGAGGGGCAGGGAAAAACCCGGGAAACATGGCAGCTGGGTGAGAGAAGGGACCAGGAAAGGGGGGGAGGGTAACAAGCAAGCATTAAACAAACATTAATAAAGAGAAAAACCCCGCCTCAACACAGTAGCAAGCCAAGATTGGTTTCCACTCCTTAAAGGTAAGTACTCAGAGGACAGAACAAACAGGAATGAGCAGGAAAAATCATCCAAGCACATCCATGGGAAGGTCATAGTTAATGAGTAGAAAGTGTGAAGAGCTTGAAGAGCAAAATCTGATTTACCAGTGTTAGTGTGTCACTGCTGCAGACCTGCTATAGACACACAGGAGATTAAGGGGATAGAATATAATCCAACCACAACCACTTCTTTTGTAGCTATCTTTTCAGTTAAAGAAATTAAATAAACTCACTTTTCAACAATTTAGCTCTCTAATTTAGGCTCAGCAGTGGAGGGGAGGCAGGAACCCCTGTCAGTCTGCTGGGAGCCAGACTACCCTGCTAGTTGTGGAAGGGAGCACACACACTGCCTGGCAAGGATGCTTCTTGAATAGATGTTGCAAAAAGCCCACTCTATGCTCATGGACCAAATTTCATACCTTGAACCATGGGCTCAGCCAGGCATTTGATCTTGCTGGGAATATGATTATTCACCTTTTCTTTGGGTTTGATCTACAGACCACCATCACAAAGGTACGGGCTCAAGGCAGGAATGCTTAGAGGTTTCACTTATATAAAAACTGGGATATAATATAAAATTACAGAGAAGGTAAGCAGTAAAAATAATCATTTATAACGTCAACATGTGAAATGGGTGGTATTAATAGCATGTCTAATATTTTTGTTAACTTAGAAAAGATGCCCTAGAGTGGTATTACTAATGACAGCACTGCATTGTTATATAGATGAAGCTTTGAGCCAAAAAAGTGGAGTGGTACTGTTCATACTACATTTTTGTCAAACAAAGACAAATCTAGCCCTGCTTTTAGTATCTCTATAGGACTAACTTTCTTTATCAATAAGATCCAGAACAGTTGGAGATATCCTTCTACTGGTTATGACCAATATAAATTCAGCATGAACAGTTGCAATGTACTTAGAGATGACCCTAGGATCCAGCCTTTCTGGATCCATTCTCATCTGCCTATCACAGAAGGAAATCTAACTTGACATAGTTTTTGCACATAGACTAAGCAATCCTAAATATTACAGTTGTACTCCCACTGCTACCCCAGTGCCTCTACTAAACTCCTTAAATACAGTTCTTTCAGATAAATGCTGTCAATAGGAGCAGAACTATTTCCTGTAATGTGCACTTAGAACTAGCCCAGAGCTAACCAAAATATCCCCAGCACCTGGTGAGCACTTTGGCCCTGCATAGTTTAGAGTTCAAAGGGTATTCACAGAGCTCCAAGATTGGAGCAATTGATTTGGTGGGCCACTGCAACTTGAAGTTGAGAACAGCCTGCAGTATGTAATATAATAATGTGTTTTCCTTGGGAGTTTAAATTTTCCTTCAGCCCAGGCTCTGTAGCTAGTTTGCACAATGCAATTAGCAAAATTTGTTGCTGCAATTGGAGTTTGCAGTAGTGCTTCAATCAGGATATGTGAAGTACAATCGAATCTAATTCATTTTGTCTTGACTGAATAGAGTCCTCAATGCTAGTGCAAGTAAAGGATTATAAAAATCCATTTTTTTATCACCACAGTAAAAGCTCTGCCTATGAATACATACACAAAGCATGCCAGGTGTAAAAACAGCAGCTATTTTACATGGTCACTTCTAGAAAAGCATTTAACTTAACAGAGTGAGAGAATGCAACATGGGACAGTTGTGGATTTAATTCAGGCAAATATCTTCTGTGAAAAAGTAGAGGATGTAATCCTTAGAGAGGGGTTCTACCATTTTAATCCCAGCAGTAGAGTTGTAGGACTGTGTGTAGGCAAGTGATACATTTTGAGAGCCCATTCTGAGCAATCACATTCCTATGTTCTCACTTTATACTTCTTTTTGCAGTCCTCCATGAATTAGGAAGAGCTATACATAATGTTAACTTAGATGAAGGCAGAATTTGCAGGCGGGGCATGCTGAGAAAGGTTTGTGTATTTTGGGTGGGTGCTCTGTAGCTCAGATCTATTCGTTTACTTCTGACTAGTAAATAGCAAAAATATTTTTTATTTAGTTTTCAAAGACAGCATAATGTTTTGGTCTATCACATTCTGTAAATTGGCTGTCAATAGGAACTTCTGAAACAGCCCACCCCTTCATGGCTGGAAAATGCTAAATAGCAACTACCAAAATGTAAATGCTTGCCTTTTGGTTTTTTTTTTTTGTTCTTTGTTGCCTCTTGTTTTTCAGGAAACAAGAAAGCAAAAAAATTGAACATTGCCTTTTCCAATAGAGATTCTTTTATGTGCTGGCACTTACAAACTTTTTAAATATCACCACATTCTAGCTTCATTCACTATATCACCATTAGCTTTGTGCTCTGAATAGCATGGTTAAATCATTGTGAACGCTGTAGTTAAATTATTAATGTTGCCTTGGTTGCTAATCCAGTGCTGACTGCTTGTTACTTTGGATTGTGTGGCTGGCTACAGCTCATTGCCTTTTGTCCCTGTCTTCCCAGGGTACCATCTCCAACCAGTTACCTAGTCTGATGCTTTCTTCTTATTCTTGCTATCTTTTCCTTTGGCATCACACCAACAGTGCTAATAAAACCTGGACTGGACCTCGAATAGGGAAGCTACATTTTTATCCATAGAGCAAGCCCAGCCCAGTCTGAAGCAAAGTAGGCTTCCCTGTTTTGCCACATCAGACCTTGGCTGAGATACTGAAGTGGACTAATTAATACTATTTCTGTTACTATCACCTACAGCCAGGGAGGTAAACACATGGCCAAGGTCATGCTATCAACAATTCCTTGTACCCATGCAGGCCCTCTGGATTTGAACCAGCAGCCCACAACTGAGTTTATAGCCTGCACAAATTCCTAGAGCTATCTAATGGCTTTGCCATGAATTTTTTCAGCAGTGTCCAAAGTAAGTCACTTAAACTAGTGAAGTCAGTAATGGATCATTTTAAAGTATTTTCCTCTGAAACACTTCATTTTAGTTTTTTATGACATTCAGGACTGTATTGGTACATCTTTAGTATATCTAATATTATACCCAGATAATATATAGGAATTGTTTATAATACTTTAAACAACCCTTCAAACTTAAATGTCACAGCATTGTATTTTAAATTTTCTCCTTAAAAAGTTATAAAATTTGAACTTCTGTAAAATACTCTGATTTATGTAAAACAATATGTTTAATAGAGAGTTGGTATTCATCTACTGCTACAATAACTAGAGGCACTACTGTGATACATTTATTTGGCATATCATAATACACCTGGATGTTGGTTTTTTTGAAATATCAATTAGTATCCTAGTTAATATTCAAAGGTTAGCCTGACATACCCAGAGCATCAAAGGCTACTTACTCTGGATCTGGATTTTCTCTCTTTTCTATGGTATCTTCAGGCTTGATTTGGCTGTTCTCTGGCTGTACTGGCTCACAGAATCAAAGAATGTTAAAGGGTTGGAATGGCCCTTAGAGATTACCCAGTCCCAATGCCCCTTCCATGGGCTGGGGGCACCTCCCACTGCTCAAGGCCCCATCCAATTTGGCTGCAGTGACCACTGCATCCACAACCTCCCTGGGCAAGCTGTTCCAGTGTCTAACCACCCTCACAGGAAAGAATGTCTTCCTAATATCTAAGCTAAATTTCTCCCCTTTCAGCTTGCACCCATTATTCCTTGTCCTTTCACTAGAGTTCCTGGCGAAGAGCCCCTCTCAGACTTCCCTGTAGGCCCCCTTCAGACACTAGAAAGTTGCTATGAGATCTCCACACAACCTTTTCCAGTCTGAGCAGCCCCAACCCTGAGATTTGCTCAGTTGGTTAGAGCATGGCACTAGTAGTGTCAAGGTTGTGGGTTTAAACCCTGATCAGGCAATGCACTTGGGAGTTTGACTCAAAGGTCCATGTAGGTCCCTTTTAATCTAGAATATTTTGTGATTCTTTCCCAACCTGTCATTCAACATGTTCCAGTTTATCAACTTTATGGCCCTCCTCTGGATTTGCTCCATGTCCTTATGTTGGTGGCATCAGAACTATCTGCATTACTCCAGGTGGGTCCTCACAAGAGCAGAGCTAGAGGCAGAATCATCTCCTTCTGGCCGTACTGATTTTGAAGCAGCCAGGAGGTGGCTGTCTTTCTGGGCTGTAAGCACGCTATTGGCTCATATTGAATTTTTCATCAAACATCACCAAGACTTTCTCCTTAGGGCTGCTCTTAATCACTTCTCTGCCCACTTGTAGATGTGTCTGTGATCACCAGGGACACCAGGTAGGAACCTGCATGTCTCTTTGTTGAACTTCATGAGGTTTTCATGGGCCCATCTCTGAAGTGTGTCCAGGTCCCTCTGGATGGCATCCCTTGTCTCCAGCATGGCCACTGCGCCACAGAGTGTGATATCTTCAGCAAACTTGCTGAGGACACACTTGATCCTGCTGTCCACTTCACCAAAAAAGATGCTGAAGATTTCTGGCTCCAGTACTGACCCAAGGAACATACTTGTCACTGGTCTCCATGTAGGCAATGAGCTGTTGACCACAACTTTGGATACCATGGCCCATGCCTGCTTTCCAAAACTTGGGAAGCAGAAGCACAGATGTGCCCGTTGCAGTGGCCTAGATGGATCCCTGTCACCCATGGGGTACTGGAGTCCAGGAGAGCAGAGCAATGAGAGCTCACCATGGTGATCTCCTCTTTGCAAGGAAGTGCTCATGCTAAGAGGGGTGCTTGTGTTTCATGGCACCATGTAATGCCTACTTATTCCTTTCATGTGTTAGAAACTCATGATCCAACTGGAAGAGGCCTGCATTGACGTGATTTTCTATATATGTACTGCATATGTATTTCTTTATTTATCCATACCTATATAAATGTATTGATGTAAAATCCTCATTGTATTTAGATGGTTTTGCCCATATTTCAGGGAAAAGACATAGTGAAGCACTAAACTGTCATATTTGCTTTCCTAGATAATGATGTTGTTCCTTGGTATAACTGGGAAATGAAAATTAGCAGCCTTTGTCAAACTGAGGACAGCTAAAGTGCCAGGAAGGAGGACAAGGCAGACCTTCCAGAGCAAAGAACACAAGGCTGCCTATCACCACCATCTCTGCTGCCATAGAAAACCACCCCAAAGCAGCTCATATCAGCCCAGCAGAGGCAGCACTCTCTTCACCAGCCTACTTGCAATCCCTCTGTGGAAGGTTGATCTCCTGTCCACTCTTGGCAGGAGCCTCAGCAAGGGAAGCTTTTGTACCAAGTGTGTCAGGCAAGCCAGGCTGCTCGATTTCTGAGTTTGACCTACAAAGAAAATTAGCAAAAGGCAGCAGACAGATGTATTGCCTCCAGCTACTATCAAAAATCCCCTGCTTGACATCTGTGTCCATAGAAAGGTCTTTGCTGTAGACATTGAAGCAGATGCCAGGCCTTCTTGGATCTTTTGCAAGACAGAAGATCTTTAAAGTAGACTGCCTGCTATGTCTTAGCTACATCTCTTTATCATCTTGTCTCTGTAACAATTTGCTACTTATAAAGTATGATAGCACCAGTAAGTAAAGTGGCTCTTTGCTTTGGCTTTCTTGTGGAACATCTGTCATGTGAAGCCCATTGCTTTCAGCAATCTTGTCAGAACAACTTTCTGGGAGAGACTGAGGAGGGCATTTACTTGTTGAGAGGCAGGAGCAGGGATTCATCCCAGAGGGAATATTTGTTTTGCCTACACCACAGAAAAAAGCCATTCCTGAAAAAAATGGCTTACAAGGAATAGTTGAATTAATGGTGAACTAAGTTTTCCTCAGCGACAGGCAAAAACAAAAGATATTTGCTATACCTCAGTCAATGTTATTTGCCATCTGGTACTAAAGAGTTCATTCCCATCTGTGCTGACAGTCCAGGTCCAGGAGTCATCTTGATCTCTGCAGAAAAGCCATGAAGAGCCTCTCATTGGAGCCAAAGAGAGCTTTAAACTGAGGCTCCTCAGTAGCCCATTATATGCCAGGTCAGCTCAGGACAGGCCAAACAAAAGATCTGCTTTGGGACCAGAGGAGGGAGGGACATTTCTTTGACTCTGTATTTCTTAAAAAAGAGCAGGTAGTACTTCATGACAGAAGGAAAGGAAAAAAAAACACAAAGAAAAAAAAAAACCAAAAGGAAAGAATTCATTAGTACATAGGATTCACTTATATTTTGGCTAAAATTCACAATAACTCTGAAGCAAAACTGAAACACTGAGTGCCATCAATGAAAAAAATTATTTTTTATCAATGAAAACTCATTATTTAAAGAATCGTAAATGCTGCTTGCATATTGGTTTGTGTCTTACTTCCTCACATTTTTATCTTTTCCTTGAGTTAAGTGAAAGATACAAAATCTTCAGAAGTAATGAAAGCTCTGCATATTTCTTGGCTATCTTCAGAGTGGACTTTGGAAGGCTGAGGAGAAAGATTGCAACCCTGTCGGTGGCTCTGTGGAGAAGAGATAGCTATGTACATTCACCCATTTACACATCAAAGAGTTAATGCAAGAAATAAACACTTTAAAATGTTCCAGCACTTAGGGATTTTCCATCAGAACTGTTAACAACCACAAATTCAAATCCATAGGAAAACCAAGACAATATATCAACAGCTTACAAAACAGCTTTTCCTGTTTTCATTACACCTTTTTTTCTTTCCATCCCTAAATGTATTACAAAAATGAAATGCGTAAAATGTCCCACTTTTCTCAATTTTCTTTTTTTTTTTTATTGCTTGCTTGTCTCCTTCCTTCATTTCTTTCTCTACTCATAGTTTTTCAAAACTTAGCCCAGGTACAAATGAAAAAAAGATCATGAAGGTCTGTCACTGGTGCTTGCTAATTTTTCTGAAAGCAAGGATTGCCTTGGGAAGAATAAGCAAAAACTGAGATTTGACATACAGGGAATATTTTTTAGAGTACGAAAAAGATAATATTTCTAAGAGAAAGAGGAAAATAAAAATGCTTTACTTCCAAACCATTAATATGAATTCCCTGACATGAAAGTAATTGATAATTTCTCTGTTTTGATATGTTTCAGGCAATGTGACTGAAAGGTCCAAGAAACTTGGTCATTAAGTGAATGCCTCATTTCAAATTCAAATGCAAAACATCCCCTACAGTATATTTCCTGTGATAGGTTGCTCCTTTTACACATATAGTTATAAGTGACACCTGAAACATGTGACTACAGCTTTCAGTCCCTGAAGGCAGTTTGTTACAAGCATGCATGTTGATAATGGCTAACATGTATTTATATCTTACTTTCAGTGTTCAAAAGGGCACCTTGGTCTTTCCCTATAAACAGCACTTAAATACAGTTAATGGATGCTAGCAGCTGCTTTGCCATTAACTTCTCTTGGGCCAAGAAGGCAATGCAGACTTTAATTATGCAGGTCATTGTGGAAAGCATTCCCAGAGCCCAGTGAGATATGTCTTGCTTATTGGAAATTTTGTGTTTTCAAATATTTGAATATGAGCCAGAGTTTTTTCCCTCTGCTTTGAGGATGGATAATTCACATTTGGGCCAAGGCATGGACTGGGGTATTTAATGAAAAGTATACCCAGCTCTTATTTTTCTGTCCTTCTGAGTGTTTTTTCTTCCTTCCTTTTTTCTCCTCCTTAGGGAATAAGAATATCTCTTGCCTTAAAAATAACCCCAGTTTTTCAAGTCCCTGGGTAGCTTGGCGAGTTTATTTTTCTAGGAAACAATGAGATGCAGAGCTCAAATGGAATTGCCTTAACAACTAGCAGGACAGAATCTGTGTGAAATTTCCCCCACTGTCTCAGCTGTTCTCACTGTAGAAAGCCACTGCCAAATCACAGTTTCAGATGGCTGAAATAGATTAATCTCTCCAGTCTTTGATTTGGTTGCTACAGAGACCCATACTTCACAAAAACAAAAGCTCCTTCCACAGTCTTATACAAATTCCAGAAAATTTGGATTTACAGATTAAAAGCATACAAAATTTCAGAAAACAAGTGTATATATAATCAAAAAAATATAGTCCTGTGCCAACTAACATTGGTCCTGCCAAGAAGTGTTTTACGGGAAAGCAGACAGTATGATCCCATGGTTGACTCAGAAGTCCCCTTACTCTGATTTTGCACTGATAGGGGAAAAAAAAAAGTATAAATTTGAATCCCTTAGTGTCAGGTATAAGCAATTCATCTGTCCAATCTGAGTATATTTCAGCCTTACAGATTTTATTTCTAAAGCACCTCTTCTGGTAGCCTGCTAAAGTGCTGACTGGCATGTGATATTCTCTATGTGCCTTTCCATTCGCATGGCTTCCTCTGCACCCACCCCTTCTTTGGGATAACTTAAACACAACAAACCACAGGGTCACAGGGACCTCCCAGTTCCCTTTTGTAGTCTGAAGCTCCAGACTGGTGATGGACAGCTGTGGGAGGGGGTTTGGAAGAGGAACCTCCCGCCCTGCCATGGAAAACCACAGAAGTATAGTTTCCCGCCTCCCCTGGTTATCAATCTTCGGTTGTCCCTGCCCTTCAGTTATGTCAATTAGTTTGTACCCCTTCCTATTGTTCTAGAAAGTTCTGAGTTCTCTGTATCCCCATTGGTTCTTCCCCTGAAACCACTCCCTCTCCTTATCCCTATTGGTACAAGTTATGTCACCCCATCCTTACTCCTCCCTTCAGCCCTGTCCCGATTGGATCCCGCCAACCCTGGCCCCGCCTATCCATTTCCCTATATATATCCCACCCCACGCCCTGTCGGGGCTCTCAGAGCTCGCAGCCCTCCTGAGTGGTTGTGTCCCTTTGCTCCCTGCTGTACCTTCCCTCGACTGAACCCTCAAGAATAAAGCGACCTGTGAGCCATCCCGCCGTGGTGGAAGCTTCCTTTATTATAACAGCTATCCGGCACCGGTAGATCGATCCCTCCGAACCCTTTGTGGCGTCTCCGGTGGGACACAGGTCCTGGGACACACCGCAGACAACATTAGTCCTCACACCACTGCATGGTGCCACACCTGACACTCAGGAAGCCCACAGGATAAATCATGCCCTGTCTTTGCCAGCTTGTGCAGGATAGCTGGTCATTAGAGAGCTCCCAGAGCCCAGGACTTTAACAACCTCCTCATGATGAGTGAGGAGGAGTGGTGTTCCATGGAGCACCAGGCAAGAGCTGTAACTGCAGGGGAGTAGTATGGACTTCCCAGTAATGTGGAACCTTTGCTTCAGGAAGCATCACCAGTGATTGTCTCTGCCCTCTGTCTTTCACAAGCTCAAAAGAGTGTCCCTTGAGTGATAGACATGTATCAGTTTCACATCAACAACCACAAGCAGCCCACACCCAGCTCCAGTAAGTCTCTGAAGTTTGTCTAATGGCTATGAAGCATGTGATTTTTCCAGATATTTTAGGTTTTGGGGGTGGTTTGTTTTGCAGTGTCCTTTCACCAGTTCCATTTCAAAAGGTTCATCTCCGAGCCCTCAAATAACAGTGACTTCTAATTACTATCTATCCATATTGGATTTGAACCAGTGACCCAGAGATTAGATTTGAATCAGTGATAAAAAGATTAAAGGAACCATTCCTGATACCATGACCCATCTCCTGGGTCCAGCAGTCCCTGAAGAATGTGATTCTTTAACTGAACTGCTTCTGCTGACTATTTTCCCAGTGCCTCATAACCTATGTGAAATTACAATATTTTTCCCATTCCCACTATGTGTATGTCATACTTACTTACCCCAGTTATTTTCCTAGCTAGCCTCATAGGAATTGTGCAAATGGCATTATCAAAATTGCATCTCCCTGATTCATTATTTCCAATTTTACAAAATAGCTGAGTTAGTAAAGACACTATCAAAGGGGTTTTAAAATAAACATGCTTAATCTTCTGGAGATTAAAAGAGATAGTATGGGTGACATATAATGATTATTTTACCCCAAAGCTATCTGAAATACAACATACAAGAAAAACACATCAAACAAATAGGCACAATAGAGAGCATTTAAATGAGAAGATAATCACACTTCAGGATTTGCTTCAACTCAGTGGCCTAAATATTGCCCTATATGTATAATAATATGAAAGAGGAAACTAAAAACTTCTAGATGTATACTCACAGTCTGCTTAAAAAATGAACTGCAACTAATATCTATATTAATTTATTTTCAAATTAATTCTTAGGAGTTCAATCTGATAACAGGTAAAAACAAAAATGATTTAGGAAACTAGAAAATAAAAAGAAAAGTGATGAATTTCTGGCATGATGCAAATTTTGATTGATGAGAAAAATGATTAGGCAATGTGTCTCTAACTAGATATCAAGAAAATTACACTGACTGTCTGTTTATCTTAATATTTTTTACAGAAAATGTATGATATGCAGAAGAAACTCATGGCCTGCCAGTGTAGAAACTCATGGGAAGCAACATAGATTCAACTTTATAGAGAAGGAGTTCATTTAATAAATCACAAATCCTTCTGCTATTCACCCTGGCTGCAAAGGGATAGCTGATGCAGAATAATGCCCAATTTTCATACGCTGTGCTGGACTATTAGATATAGAGATGCTATTAGGTTCTGTCCAGATCCTCTGTTGGTGTAACTGGCATAAATCAACTGCAGTTAATTGAGCTATGCAGATTTACCCTGGTAGCTGGGAGAAAATCACATATTCATTTATAGCATGCCTGAGAAGCCTGGAGAAGGGTATTTTAAGGCATGCCATGTTCTTTGAAGTTAGGGACCTGATTAATGCTTTCCAGCAGATGCAGCCACTTGGTGACTAATGGCTTTTCCACTGACTATATATGTGGACTCATATTCCATAGGGCCCAAGATTCCTGCCAGATTTTCACAGAGACAAGATCTCACGTCTGCTGTGTAATTATTCTGTTAATTAAGTTTTCACACATTTCAGTCATGTGCACTGTGACATTTCATCTGCCCCCAGATCATTCTATGAGTACAAATAGACAAAGTAGGAAAAAAATTCGGAGATGGTACCTGTCTATATAATTACAGTAAAAATTGTGGATCATAGCTCTTGCCAGCTGATTGTCCTTATTGCTACCTGACTAGTATATAGTCTTAGTAAGACACAATGTTTTCCAAACAGCTGAAGCCAATGGGCCAAAAGATCCATGGATTACTCAGAGAAGGTTGCACTGCTTGGGAAGAGAAGGGCTTTTATTGATCCCTCTAAAAGAATGGGTTAAAATCCACCCTCTTTTTCTGTCCCTCCCTCCCCAGTCACTTTGCTCTAATACATTTTTTTAAGACAGCTTCAAGCACTGCAATTTCAAACCCACCTCTATAATAATGTTTGTTTACCTAGTGTTAAAATAAAAACCTCACCTGAGGTAAGGAGCCCCACCACAGATCCTCTTATCAGTCCACATATGAATAGTACATGCTGTGTTCACATCAGCATCAGGAAAGAAGTTAAGTAGTTACCTCCCTTCTGTTTGAAGCTTCAGACAATAGATTTTTACTCTGTTTGACTTCTTTCAGCCCAGGCTGTATGACAAATGCATTACACATCAAGAAGTGGGCAGGCTCACAGCTGCTGCCGGAAAAGCAGTTGTTACTGAGACTGTTTCACTCTGGGCCAATGCTCAGGTCTGTTTAATAGCTGAGAACATCACAATTCATCATGGCTGGGCTGCAAGAGTTTTCCCTGTAATCAAGCACAATATTGACACTGAGCGAGTGTTGGATAAGGGCCCCAAAAATCCAGAATGTATATTATACATTCCCAATGTATATTTAGGCTTAAATACAGGGAGGACACAGGATATTACTTGATTTAGTTCAAAATAGTATCAAAATTTAATTTTTGCTCTATAGTACCAACAGTTCTTCTCAGAAGTAGTAAAATACATAATAATATTGTTGTCATGAAAAAAAGAAAAAAAAAGCCATAAAGAATACCAGTTGTTTTATATTCAAACACAATAGTTACATATTTGCATTGACATGAATGAGCAAGGTTTCTCAGTCATTGCAATGGGAGCTTGGATGAAAGAAACAGATCTAAAGGTTTATTCTACTGTCTTTTTTTAAGACTGCCTGAAAGGTACTTTGCTGCCTTTTTTTTTTTTTTTTAAGCTTATCAATATGTATTTCAGAATTTCTTACTTTTATGTTTAACACATCTTTTTTTTTTAAAAGGAGCACAATCATTTTCTAAGGATGCTGCTTAGATATACAGTGGTACAAAAAGGCAGGCACAGACTGGGAGGAAAGATTTTGAAAGTCCACAGGAAGTGACAGGGGTGGAAAGCAGATCTTTCCAGAGCAAGTCAGTCCCTGGTACCTTCCCATTATACCCAGCTGGTGTTTATTGTGGCTTTTCAAAGGTGTCAGGTAGTGCTCTGGACTAGGATAGACAAGTGCTAAGGACAAGCCCAACATTGTATAGCATTACAGTCGCTCATCAAAATGAGAGCTCTGAGGTCTGTTTTTCCCTTCAGAAAGTACTTGAGTTCATTTATCCCACTTTTTAATCAGGCACCACTTCTCTTTTGACTAAAGCTTAACCTAAGGGAAAATCTGAGTACAAGCAGAGGGAAAGAATCCTACCTTTTTGTCAAAGAAGAGTAGTTTGTTCTTGATTTCAAGCATGAGGCAGTTTGATCTTAATAATATTGTGCTATAACCTCCTCTCAAATTAGGACATTAAGAATCCTTCCACTTTTGTTTCTTCAGGTCTTCAGCAGGTGGTTCTAGTTTGAAATATGATTAGCAATCTGTACAAAAACGTAGAGCTAAGAATAAAAGGAACAATTAGGGTTACATTCAGGTGAGCACACCACTAAAATAGTAAGGATTTCGATAATTATGCAGTTCAAGGATAATACATATCAGGGCTTCCCTTGAGAATCTTTAGTTCATCTCCTGGTCTTTATTTCTAATTAATCCTTGACTCCTTTTGTAGGTTAATACAATTAACAATAGGGATAAACTCACTGTAGTGTATAGCCAATTAGATTTATAGAGCTTGCTTTTCTTTGCTATGACCATCGGGGTTCTGAGGAAACCCTCTTAAGTCGGTCTTAATTTCAGCATTAGTCAATGACATGCATGCTCAAACACCTCCTTTTAACCATATTGAGGGTACCAAAGAGACAAAATCAGTTTTGTTCAATATTTTTTCAAAAGACTACTACAGAAACCAATGTTTGCCACCCCTGAATTCTTGCTATATTCTCATTGCACTGTGACAATCCAAAATGAATAGTCTGTATGTCCTTAAAGACATAGACTAATTTTACAAAAACTCATATAAAAACCCAAAAATTATCTAGGAAAATACAGTTTTCCTCACAGAAATGTAGAGAGAGAAAGGCTCTGGAGGGTGAAACTATTTGGCACAATATTGATTTATTTTCTCTTCGCTTCTCACCCTTATTTTGCCAGCCTGCTGCTGTTTCTAGATTTTCCAGGTCTTAACAGCTGGATGTGAACAAAAACACATGGGTGCTTCTCTCACTGCTGCAATTTAGATTTTCTTTTTAATCGCCCACTAATGTATATTGAAACAAGATTTTAAAAATTAAAACAGCAAAATGAGACTGGCTATTCTTATAAAATAATTGGCTATGTAATATAAATACTGAAAACTGAGAAATAAAAGAGTAATTTTTAAAGGGTTTTTGATTAAATATGAATTCCCACTGTCCTCTGTCACTCTGTGTCCATGCCTTCTTGGCTCCCTTTCTCTATTTTCAAAAAACATCTGTAGTGCTGTGAAGGACTTAAGAGGTAAACATTTTCATTTGTGTGGTTGTATATTCAAAATGTGTGACTGCAGAGTGGAAACCTGAAATGAAAGGGCTTATTAATAACATTTTTTATTCATACAGCAGTAAGAAAAGGCTTCATTTGTTCATCCTTTGATTGCCTTTTTCTTTTCAATTACTTATTCTAAAAAGAAGTTTAATGTTATTTCTGGATTCCAGCAGGTCTCCAGTTAAAAAGAAAACAAGACAAAACACTTTCAACTTCAGGTAGGTTTTCCTCTGATTTTTTTTCCCCATCATGTTATCTATTTAATGTTAATGAGGCAGCTGGTATGCACTAACTTGGATTGAGAAAAGCTAATTTTTTTGTGGACCAATAAAGCTTATGTCTCCTAGCCCTGGTGCCAATCCCTCACCTTGGCTGCCTAATACCAGAATCGCCTTCCAACCTAAGACATCGGGAGACCTTGTACCTGGGCTCACTAGCAGGGCAAGCTGTCCCTTCTGGGGCAACCCTACAGCCCTACTCTTCAGTGTGTGTACCCCACTGCAGAGCTTGCCTGGGCTGTGGGGTTGTGCCCTCACTAGACTGCCCCAGTGGTGGTGGTGCAGCAGGAGGGCACAGAGGAGCTCAGTGTGAGGTTGTGGGGCAGGCTTGATCCTACTCTAGGGGGTCTTTTCAGCATTCTCCTCTGTTGTGCTGCTCCTCCCATGGTTTATACTACCAAAGTCCACAGCATTATTCCCTGTTTTTTTCCTCCAAGACCCCAGAATGCTCCCACAACACTGATTACAACCCTTTTTCTTCTGAGACAGGACATGGCACCCCAGATTTTGTGAGGCTGCCACAATGAAATGAGGGCTTCTAAGGTGAGACGAGCCTCAATTGAAATAGGAATGCAAACTTCTACCAGAATCTAGCAGAAGAGCAACAAAGAAAAGAACACGTTCTACCTAAATGAGTCAAGTCTTCTTTCCAGTCACTCTGTCTGAAGGACTGCCCTATGAAAATGGTTCAGAATATTTAAAACATCTTGCAGTGAAGTAGGTCATGCACTTCAGGACCAATTGAAAATGTATGGTGCTCCAAAGTCTAAAATAAATGAATACCAAAACTTTCCATTATTCTTAGCCTTAGGCTAAGAAATCACATGAGTAGAAAAAGAGGAATGCCTCCAGATTTGTATAGATGGTAAGTGATTCTTAACCCATTGTTTCAAACTGAACATGCAGCTCAGGGCAGAACTTTCTGGCTATTCAAAGAAAGGCTTTTCCTTTTACTGGAGCAGATCACCAACATTAATTAATTTATCCTTGCAGTATTTCTTGTATTGCTCTAGTGTTTACATGACATTGACACTAATACCAGTTTACACATGTATTACAGGAGATAATCGGTATTTCAGTTTGGGGACAATGTTTCTGGTAGTTGGGTTTGCTGAATGCTGATTAACACTAGCATAAAACACTTCTCTAAAAAATGTTCAATAATATGGTGTTTGGCTGGTATAAGAGTGAATGGTGCTATTCTTTAAAATAATGATTATTGGTAAACCAATTGTCAAACAGAATCTTCTTAAATTTACTTCCAGGAAAGCAAACATAAAAGAGAGAAAAATAGGCAACTAAAAACTCTAAAAAGCAGCAATCCTTCAGGTGGTGTTGTCAACTCTTCAAATGCAACTTACCTTTTCCTTGTTAAAGAGCTGCAAATAATCCTGGGGTCCTGGATCTTTGATGGGAATATTCAAGACATCTTTGAGAGACTCTGCCCTAGAAAAAGAAATATTTCTTTTGCTCTGCAAAATATCTTATTTCTTGGTTCCTACATGTCAGAAGTAAGAACATTCCATTTAGAGAAGAACCATATGCAGTTGGATATTTTCAGTACATCTCAATACCTTGCTGCTCTTAATCCAAAACATAACTATACACTTGTCTGGCTTGCTGATGTTGCACCTTTCTCACCTCTCCCAGAAATCTCTGTGATCAGTCTTTAAAATGTCCTGAGACACAAATAATGGGACAGGAAAAGAAGCATAAAACCAGCTGATTTGTGGTGGGTTATCTTGCTTTCTCTCTGATTATGCTTTGTTGAGTTGTTAAAGGGTCTGTTGTGGGAGAGCTTTTGATAACTACCTGGCTTTACAGAGACAGTCCAGCTTTTCTCAACTATGGACTTACTGCAGTAGAGTTAGTACCTTGAAGTAGGGAAATGAGTGGTTAAGCAGCTATTTTCATGGCTCTGTAATTTTATCTCACCTTTTCTTGCTGCATTTTTTCTTAAGTCCAATACTTTAAAAAGTAACTAACTTCCTCCTTTCAACTCAGAGAGCTGTTATTTTTTGACAAAGACAACTGATTGCTGCCAGCCTCCTATTTAATGGCTATTTCAAGTATTTATCCCAGCATATAACATTGTCTGTAAAGAAAGATATAGCTGTACATTGAGCAGGTCTGTGTCATTGCCTACTCTACAGCTTTGTTTAATACTCCCGTCCTCTTGAGGCTGGTGTGCTTAGGAAACCCAGACTCAGCCTTTTGTTCTAGAAGAGATCTGACATGTCCAGTATAAGAAAGACAGTCCTTCTTGTAATCAAGCCATGGGCTAGGCTAGGCCAGACCACCTTCTGCTTGTCCTTTTGCATACAAACAAGGAGGGTAAACACAAGGACAACAATACCACAGAAGGGAGTGCCACTATCCCTTTGCCTTAGTTACTTATTTCCAAATTTTCTCATGAGTTTGCACAAGTGCATATCCTACCACATAAAGACACAGATCACTGAATGAATCTGATCAATAAATGAATAAAACTGGATAGGTTCCCAAGAAGACTATTGTTAATGAGAACTGGTTGAACAGAATATTTGCTTCTGGTGAAGTGACCCTGGCAAGACAACAGGTGCCCACTAAAACCACTCTATCACTTCCCACCTCAGCTGGACAAGAGGAGAGAGAATATACCAAAAATGTTCATAGGTCAAAATAAGGACAGAGAGAGATCACTCACCATTTACTGTAATGGGCAAAAAAAACTTTAGTTGGGGAAAAAATTACTACTACCAATCAAATTAGAATAAGATAAGGAGAAATAAAAACAAATCTTAAAACACCTTCCCCCACTTCTCCCTTCTTGCCAAACTTAACCTTACTCCTGACTGGGGAATGGGGACTGCATTCAGTTCATCACAAGATGTCTTTGCCACTCTGTCCTCCTCAGGGAGAGGATTCCTCACAGTCTTGCCCAGATCCAGCATGAGATACCTCGCAGAGAAGACAATCTTCCACAAACTTCTCCAAAGTGAGTCCTTGCCACAGTTCCTTATGACCTGCTCCAGCATGAGACTCTTCCATGGAGTGCAGTCCTTCAGGAACAGGCTGCTCCAGTGCTGGTCCCCCGTGGAGTTACAAGACCTGCCAGAAAACTTGCTCCAGCACAGGCTCTTCTCTCCATGGATCCACAGGTTCTGCCAGGAGCCTGCTCCAGTGTAGACTTCTCCTTTGGGCATCCATCTGATCCTGCATGGGATTCTCCAGAGGCTGCAGGTGGATCTCTTCCACTCCCTGTGAAAGTACACGGACTTCAGGGCACAGCTGCCTCACCATGGTCTGCACCACAGGCTGCAGGGAAATCTCTGCTCCAGCTCCTGGAAAAAGCCCTCTCCCTCCTTCTTCACTGAGCTTGCTGTCTGCAATGTTGTTTCTCACATACTCTCACTCCTCTCTTTGACTGCAGTTGTTTTGAAGGGTTTTTTTTTTACAGACTTCTTAAGTATTTTACCAGTGAGACACTACCACTGTTATTGACAGGCTTGGCCTTGGCCATTGGCAAGTCTGTCGTGAAGCCAGCTGGAATTGGCTCTGTCAGACACAAGAATCTTTAAGCATCTTCTGTCAGAAGTCACCCCTGGCACCCCTGCTACTAAAGACTTGCCACAGCAACTGAATATACATAATTTCTATGCTTAAAACTATCTGTTAATTTTGGTAAGAAGCTTGTTTGAATACTATTTATATGAGATCTGTGGTTAAGTGCCAAAAGGAATGAAAACTGAACCTTGTGAGTAAAGATTGATTAAAGAAACCAGAGAATGATAATATCACCAAAAAATTCCAGTACCTATTTGTTTCTTGACATTGTGTGTCATTGGAGTTCCATGTTTACTTTGCTGTGTGGGAACAGAGATAAATGACACTGAAACACCAAATTAATTGCTTTGCAGTCAATAATCCATCTGCTAGATGTTTTGGATTACACATTACCTGACACCATTTCTAGAAGATGTTGCTTTCTAAATTGCATTCAATTAGTTGCAATTATCCTAATTTGAACCTAAGACCCCTGTCCTCAAGATATTATCCACTAAAAGAAAAGAAGTTTTGACACTAATATCCATGCATTTTTTTTAATGCACTACTTCTGTATAACTCAAACAAGCGTACGTCATTATACTAATCTCAGACACATTATACTATTTTCAGACACACAAATCTGAATCTACATTGAATGAGCAGGTAAAATTAGTGTGTCCCATTACCACACATAAACCCTTCTGCAACTGTGTTATACACTTGGGCAGTTAAACTGGCAACCTTTTTGAAAGGAAAACAGTTTAAATACCAAAGAATTTGACATAACTAATGTAGTTTGAACATCTTGGCAAGATCACCAAAAATGTAATTAGTTGCTGAATGATAGCACAAATGTGGCAATCGAAAGGATTCATAATTTCTGGAGCTTATCTCATGCTCCACTGAAATTCCTTAATGTACATACACTGAATACTGTGATTTCAGAGAAACTAAAATTAAGATTTTTGCATACCTATTTACATGCAAATTATTGCAAATAAATTGAATTACCAGTTCTTCCAAAAAATTAATTTTGGCCAGGTGTTCTCGAGCAAGTTAAATAACTATACCTGTAGGGTCTTCTATGTAAAATCAAGGGAGTTTTATATCAGAGATTTTCCAGAAAACTCAGATTATTACATCTGAGGGTAAAGGGATTAAGATTTAATTCCATGGAATGGATTAAGAATTTAATAGATCTTGGTGGTTAGAAATTACGCACAACAGCATTTACATTTCAAATGCCAGATTCTCACAATCTGTAGGGGGTTCAGAGTCCAGATTCTGGTCTCTGTAGGGGGGACTAGAAAGTAGCAACAAACTAAAAACATGGAATCTTCTCTTACTCTGGCACTATGCATCAGCAGCAAAGAGGGACATTCTGCTTGGAGTCTGTTCCTGAAGCACAGCCTCTCATTTTCTTTCTCAGAATTCATTCATGTCTTCAGCCATTCATTCATTTAATGCCATTCATTCATTTAATGACTGGCAAGAGGAAAAAATATGTCTAGGTAACAGTGGTGGTGATTACAGTAGCACATATTACTCACTTT
Source organism: Chloebia gouldiae (assembly GCA_003676055.1). Taxonomy (NCBI): domain Eukaryota; kingdom Metazoa; phylum Chordata; class Aves; order Passeriformes; family Passeridae; genus Chloebia; species Chloebia gouldiae. The sequence goes on from QUSF01000038.1 coordinate 4,645,684, forward strand.
TCATTTAACACAAAATACAGAAACATCCTATAGACTAAGCACTGCTGTCCCCTTTCACTGTTGTCCTGTTTCTCCACCCTAGCATTATGTCCCTATTTTTCCACGCCCTTCTCTACATCTGTCTTTGACTCAGTAAATTTTCTGGATTTCTCCATTCTGCAGGAAAATTACTTCAATATGACATGCAGAAAATACCTCTTATTCCCATATGGTATTTAGGACACCTTCCTTGGAAGTGGCAAATGTAGTTTTGAATGTCCTCTGACCTGTGAGTGAGTCAAAAACAATTTCCAGTTCTGTCCATGAGATGCTGCCTTGTCACCATTGAAACTAACCTGTAGTTTGTGTTTTGGGTGAGCTCAACATTTCCAGTGTACCCTAAATTAATTATGAGAAACACTCAGTGGTGAGAACCACTGAGAATACTGAGATAAAGTTTGGAGTTTCCCTCATAGATATTCCTATTTTTCTTCTACCTCTGAGACACATTTACATCCCAAGGATCACACAATGCTGCTGTCTTTTGAAAAGCCACAAGTTCATTAATCATTTCCAATTAACACTCTGAAAGACCAAAAACAATTTTTAAGGATGGGGAACACATTGCCAAAGGAAATAATGAGACAGATTTTTTTTTCCCTGAGCTGTTTACAAACAAATCACAATAAAAATGAAGCAGTATGGCACATTGTGTTTCACCTCACAGTGGATGGAGACATGGATGAATGAAATACCTTGAGTACACTCACACAGGAAGTACAAATCAAAACTGGAAAATTCAGCCAAAGCTGAAGCCCTTGGTAGTGCCTTGGCCCTTATCCTTGTATCATCTGTTGGACTGACCTTTTCTGAACCAAAGAAAAATTTCCCAATGATGAGTCAATGACTGTAAAAAACAGACTAAGTACAGACAGGTCCTGCCTCTAGAATCCATTCCCAGTTTCAGGCATAGTTGTGGTGGGTGCTGAAGGATCAACTGCAGCCTAGGATTCAAATTCTAGTTTCTCCCTATTACAGGAGTAGGAAAGTTATTCCAGACTAGACTTCACCTGGCTAAGATGACCCAGTTGGGGTGGCTTGTGGTGTAAGGGGGAGCAATGTACTCAGTTCTGCCTGGGTTCTGTCCCACCCCTGGTGTGCCCCTGGGAAATGACACCCAATAGTGACCCTCTAAGTCACCTCTGTGCTGGCACTTACCACATACACTGGAAATGCTGCTTACCACATGACACTCTTTCCCTTTCTTTGCTTGTGCTTCACTTTTCCCTTTTCTTTGGAGCACAGAAGAATCCCTCAGATTTATGCTGACATATATGAAATTATATAAATTTTGTAATCTCTAACACAGAGATATAGATACATACACATATACATATTTAATACGTTCTAATTATAGAAGTGTTTTTATTTATTCTACCTAATATTTCCTTTGGTTTTCTTTATCTATTCTCAAATGTTTTTTACCTAAGTTTCAATGTCACCTTAAATTCAAATGTCAATGTATTTGTCCAGGCCTACTTGCAGAACCAGCCACCTGAGAAATGGAGCATGAATTCATTAACAAATCATATCTACCAGAACTGACCTTACAACCTGCATGAATCAAAAGGAAAGACTTAGCTTGGCTGACTTCTTCTGTGAAAAAGCAGAAGCTAACCAGTACAGTCAAAGAGCGCAAGATTCCCAAAGCCCAAAAAGTTGCTATCAATCATGTAAAATTAAATCAAAAACTATGAAAAATTATAAATCAGTCTCTTGAACTATTCCAGTTAATTTGGCAGTTTCTTACTAGCTTAAAAAAATTAAGGCACAGGTAGCCTTTATTAGTGTGGAGCTGTAGAGTTACATAACAACAGCCTAGACATTTTCACTCTAGAGAGGTACACATTTTGCAGCACGAAAGAAATTGCTGTAGTGACCCAGGGGAGCTACCAGTGTTTCTTGGATGAGTACAATTAACTAAACCAATATAGTTAATTTTGCCACAGGTCTTAAGTGATCTAGAAAGCAGACTACAAACTTCACCTTAGTAGACTTAACTTAGGTACTGCAACAGAAGGAAATTTCAGTAAAACCCCAGAGCAGCCAGGGTTGCAATTGAGAAACACCTGCAGGAATAGATTTGCATGTATCTTAACACTACCACTGAATTTCTGTTAGCTGGGCTCAGCAGGGCCCAGCCTAGACCAGCACAGGTCAGCACTGTGATACACCCCCATTGTCACCTCTGTCACCACTAAAATATGGAGAGACAGATACAGTGTGGGAATCCCGGGCATCCCTCTGGCTGCCCTGGAAGGTCTGGGACCCTGGCAGGGGGTCAGAAAGCTGTACAAAGCCCTGAGAGACACTGTCTCTGATCTCAGTCCATGGGAAAAAGTTTTCAATCTAATGTTGTAATTTATCAAAAGGATAAATTACAAGCTCTGAGTGTTTGATATAAGTAATAATTAGTGTGGCACAGGTGCAAAAGTAGAATTTTAGGATTCTAGATAAGGGGTTCAAAGGAGGTAAGATGGAGGAAACTGGGCGTGCCTTGTCCTTTTTCTTCTTCTTCATGACTTCATGCTTTCACTGTAGTGTTGGCATTTTTCTGTTGGTTTAGACTGGGGACACACTGTTCAACATAGGTGATAGATATTGGCATGTTATTGTAAATATAGCACACGTAGTTTCTGGTAAATAATGTTTGTAACATCCCACTGAGGGGCAGAGCCCCTCATGCTGCTGTGCAGGAAAGACCTGGTGCAGGTCAGACAGAACATGTTATAGATAAGCAAGAATAAACAACCTTGAAAACCAGCACAGATGAATTACAACTTCTTTGGCAGTGGGGCTGAAAGACAGAGACTTTCTACAATCTCGGGATCATTTAAATACCACAGATTCTGACAATACAGCTGTAATCATCTGCCTACAGTGCCTTCCCTCCCTGGAAGGCTTTTGTGATGTACACATCTGCATCAAAACAGGCTGTGCCTTAAGTAAATATTAGCTCCGTAGAGGTCCATGCTTATCCCTGCTTATACAACAGGGCATTAATGCAACTAGTCTCCAAAACTAGTCCCTACTGAATCTTGCTTCCCACACGGCTGTGCTTACAATGATTTTAGAGATGAGCATCTTTGTGAGCCACTCACCCTCAGAAGCAGTGAAGGAGGAGAAGGACTCATGGCTGCCCACAGCATAAAGACCCACAGCATTCAGGCAGGTGGCACTCCAAACCTGTGCCATAGTGGCCGAGGCACGCACACACCCAAGCTGGTTATAAAGGTGGTGGTTTAGGCATGTAACTGTGTCCGGGAGTTGCTGCCTGCTGCTGCCCTGTGCTAATGGAGGACAAGGCTGTGATGGATGCCGCATGCTAGCCAGCCAGCACACAGCAGAGCTACAGCAGCAAAATGCCACTTGCACAGAGCCTGTGCCTTTGTCAGGAGCATTTCATTCCTCCTTTTTAACTAGATGACAGGGACCAATTAAACTAATGAGCCTCACAAAGTATTTCCCCTGGCTAACAACAGCCTGTATTAATGTTTTCAGAAGTGCAGCATTTGGGCCGTAAGCTTTCTTATTAGATGTTAATGTTTTGCAAGATGCTTAAACACCCTATGAAATTCTCCATCTCTTAGACTAGTACCTTTGTCAGGTGTAACAGCCCCTCTCGTTTCCTGCAGCTGACTGTATCCCAGCTCCCTGTAGATGTGGGCACCCAAGCAGCACAGCTGTCCCTGCCCAAGACCCAGCTTCTCATAAAAGAGCCACAGAGGACTATATGAATCCCAGCCAGGCATTTCCTCTTCTGTGAATAGAGCCAAATTTTGCAATTGTGTCATTTAGTGGTTTTGTTTGTTTGTCTGGTGGGGAAAGCTTAAGTTAAAAATATAATCCCTTTTAGTCTAATCTCCCTCAACCTGCTAAAACAATTCACTTTTGGAAAAAACTGAATTCAGTTTTGGAAAAAAAAAGATGCAGATTTACTCTTTCAAGATATCTTGTTTTTATAACTTTTGTAATAAATTATAATGAAGAAAATTTCTCTGTTGAACTTGACAAGCTTCTGCTTACAAAAGAAAAAGAAAATAGGTAACTATTGACTTTGGCTTGGATTCTTTCAGCTTGCTCTAATTACCAGTCTTATTATATTCCTGTAAAATGCCAGACTTTCAAATGTGTTGTAAATGCAAACAGTGAAGAGAAATTAAACATGGATATAACACTGGAAAAAAAAGGGTTTTTTTAACTTTTTCAGTTCCTATTTCAGTGCTCCATCAAGCACATGCCATATTGCAATGGATACAGACCCTGGAATTTAGATCTAGATCTGAATCTGCTTATCTTCCAAATCAGGGACTTTCCAGAACTGTGGCTGCTCCCCAGACCCATTGCTGAAGCTAAAACCAAGGTACCATTGCACATTCTAGACTCATTTTTTGGTAACTTGTGGGAATTTATTTCAATTTTTTTTTGCCTTTATTAAACTCTTGGAGGGGTAAGCAATCATCACTGAGGCTACAAGACTGTAAGAGATTAGCTACCTCAGGCTCTCTAAGTAGACCTGTGCTGTAACTTTTCTATTTAGGACTCGTGTCTCTATGTCATTATTACAATGTATTTTGGTCAGCATTACTTCCAGGGAAATTGCCTGGGCATTTTGGTGGGAAGTTAGTACAACCATGACTCTTCCTTGGTCCTTGTCCGAAGACCACGTGAGAACCAGGATGGATAAACAAACAGACAAACAAGCAGAGCTCTCCATTTATGTGGAAGGAAAGTACAGAGCACTTTCAGAATAGTCCAGCAGTTTATGCAAGAAAACCAAGCTAAAAAGAAAAGAGGCAAGAGCCCAGCATACCATTGGATATGGACATGACCACAAACGTCCAAAAGTGCTATAATCAGACTGAAGGTGGAATAAGACAGGATTTTTGCTCTTCTGCAGTTAATAGATTAGAATCATCACACTTCTTAAGAGCAGGAACTTCCAACTCTGGAAGAAAACAGTAGACTGAAATCAGGTTTCAGACTTCAAGGATGAAAAAGCAATATGAACAAGGCACTTTAGCAAATTTAAGAACCTCACTAATCACTCCAGTTTTTTATCTTAAGGTGCATAAGTAATCCTCTATTAATCACCATCCTTTCCTTGTTTCACTACTGCTCAGCTTTAAGACAGAGACTTCTAAGCACTTTGAGAGATTGCTGCTGGCAAAACATTACACTGGAATGTTCCCAAGTTGTCCTCCACCTTGCAAAGAAAGGGAGTTAGGACTTACATATAAAGTGCTTAGCTCTTAACCAAATAGTTCATTTAGAAGTCAATAAAAACATCTAAACCAGAGAACCAGTATCCTGGGAAGCCAGATGTCTTTCACATCTGAAATTGTATGTTAATATCACAGCAAACCCTTGCATTTACATATCACTTAATCTCTAAACACAGCAGAACATACAAAATTATTTAACTTCATAGTATTTGCATTAGCTTACCTGCCGTAAAGATTTACCAAGGTCCCAGACCTGCAAGGAGTGAACCCAGATGACATTACCCTGACACCAATGGCAAGAGTGTCTGCCACTTTGGCAAGATGATGCCCTGACTGATAGTGCCAAAGACACAGAGAGCAGTGATCACTGATCAGTGATCAGAATAAAGCTTTTAATTCCAGAAAGCAGCTTCATTCAGGACATGTCCTTAAATGTGAGCATTTGCTTTTCTGTTCCAGGAACAAGGTGCAGGACTCCTGATTACTAGTCATTTGCACAAAACATTATTCTTGTATTAAATATAATGTTGGAAACTTGAAGGCAATAGTTCTTTCAGCTCATTCTGAAGAGTGATTTTATCTTGCGGTTTGGTATTGCTATTGAAGTCAGTGGGTTTTAGCGTTAATTACAGTATGATAGAGATCAAACTCTTAATACATATACTAACTTTTAATTGAGTAAGGTAAAATAATTAGGCTGTTGTTTACTTTGTACTCACCTGAGTTTTTTTTGCAAAACAATGCCTTTCATTTTACTTCAGTGACTGCCAGCTGTTCTGAACGGTGTGTGCTTTTCCATCTAAAAGCTAAATATAATGTCAATTACAAAAACTCTCCAAAGGTATTTGTCAGGCTTGAGACTTCTTTTATCAGACAGTCAGTAACAGTTTCAAGCTGCTCACAACACTCTGAAACCAGCTACAGGCAATGATTGCTTTTATTGAAGAAAATAAAATGACCACAATTATATTATATTGCATTCTCTTACATTTGGAACTTCAGATTGGAGCTGTGCTGAAAGAAACAGGTAGTGCACAGACTCTGACTTAATATATACCAATATTTGAAATTAAAACCCACAAAATACACCCATCATATTTACTTACACATTGGTCACTTAATAACTTTTAACAATTGTGCCAAGGGAAGACAACTAAATGGCAAGCACTATATTATTGCTGTAGTCCTGTCCTAAATCCCAATTCAGATAAACAATACTCCCCCAGTGTTTTGATATGACATGCTGCTTTTTTCACTTCAGCTTACATGTTGTTAATAAGCATTATTGAATACTCTGAGATCCTGTCCTCATACCATAGCTGCTGAGGTCCTCCTTACTGTAAAATAACATCACACTGCTGCTGTCTAGGTACACCTACACTCAGTAACTTCAGGCTGAAAATTTGGCTGACTGGATCTAGATATATATATATGACTAATTTGGTGTAATTTAATAGCAATAATACCAAACAAATGACAAAAAACAAACAAACAAAAAAACCAAACAACAACCCCAAACCATGCTTTCATAGTTACTCTTTCTGAAACTCACTACAAAGAAGACATGTTTCTGGGAAGGGAACCATTAAGAACCGGATTGCAATGCCAGTGTTTGGGGTTTGGTTGCTATTCACACTATAAATCACAGCTTTAGTAGAAACTTGGTGGAGAAAGCTTTTTGAAACAAAAATTATATGTATCATATATATTTGAGCTGTCATCTTTAGAGCTCACTAGCATATGAACTCCCTGAACGATGGATCAATTTTGAAGCAAGCTTACACAAGACCCTGCAACTCTGCAGGGCATGGAACAATTTTGGCATGACCCAAGGGGATAATCAAAGGCATCAATCACCCTGCAGGTGTGTTCTGTATTAGAGTATAATGAAACAGTATACAGGAGGCTTTACTTCAAGCAAATCGCTATCCCACAAAGCAGTCTAAACCTTTCCTCACCATGTGTATCTCTACACACACATACAAACTTGTAAGCTCTTGTCAGCACACTGAGGCACAGATCTACAGCATTTATCTGTTTGCACTGCAGAACATTGTATGGTATACAAAGCCTGTCTGTTCTGCTTATATTCCCTCCCTGCTTAACTCAGCTCTTTCAAAGGTAAATTTCTTCCAAAATTTGCATTTCTTAGCATGTTTCTCTATTAAGAAACCCCAAAAACCAAAAAAATACTGCCACCAAAAATGAACCCCAAACCCAAGAAAGACAAGCACCCAAACACAAAACAAAAGCAAACAAACCCCCATTTTGTTATAAACACTTGATTGCAACTGAAGTAGGAGAGACCAGAGAGCAACAAACAAATCCCCTCCATTTCAGAATGAAATGCAATTAAGGCTACATATTAAGAGAGGATTCTCTGCTATTTTTCTGATGCATTTGCCTTATATCCTGCCCTTCCTAATGCTCCTCTATATTGTCCCTACTGTCAATGGGGAAAAAGAGGCAACAAGCAGAAAAAAGACCCACTTCATCTACTTTAGAAATTTGTGACAGGGAAAAGGATTGATTGATTTTTAAAGGTGCTTGGCTCTCTCTACTGGTCACTGAGGGAGATGAGATAATTTGCTTTGATGAGACAGTCAACTTTTATGAACTTTCTGAGGGATGACCCACCCCTAAAAGACTTTCAAAATGTCACTATTTAGACAAACATAAGTTTCTTCAAAAAGGTGGTGGATAAATATATTACATTCACACAGTCAATACCACCTCTCAGCTCTGCCTTCTCCCTTTGTGCTTCTGCTTGAGAAGGGAAGCCCAATAAGATTTCTTGGTAGAGATAGTGTTTCAGTATCTTGGCCATGAGGCTGGGTCCTTCAGATGATCAGAATGTTAAAAAGAGCCTATTTGCATTGTTTCATGAAGAAAGGATGCAGAAAGCAACAGTTCTCTCCTCAATGCATGTTATAAGACTTGTAGAAGGCCTTGCCTACATAACTGATAGACTGAGCTATCAAATGTGAAAATTGCACTCTTTGTTCCCTTTCAACATTTTTTTGAAGGGGGCAAGAGAGTAAGACTTCAGAAGACACTGACTGTGAAACTCCAATGAAGTAATTTTTTTAATTATTCAAATTGTTTTATAACTTACTGGTTTGGGATATATACACCTAGCCAGTGACTGCTTGGAAAGAACAAATAGTATATGAGGCCAACAAGGAAGAAATGGCTTATATAATGCTGTTTCCTTTGATTTCCTGCAGAATCTCTCAAATCTCCCTCTTCAAAGGTATCATTTGCTATTGATCTCTGCTGTACCAGAATGCATATCTTAGCACACGTGCTCAAAAAAGGCTGAAAATTAGAGCAGGGTAGTAAACAGGAATTTCCTTTTGAAAATCAGGCTGTGATTTTGCATTTCAAACTTGGTCTTTATCCAGAAAAAGAAAGATAGGAGAAATCCCACCAGCCTATGTTTAAAACCTGCAACTGAGATGCACAAAAGGCAGCCTGAAGTCTCTAGCTGGACTGCCCACAGCAGCTTTCTGAACCTGTCTATTGCATACTTTTTCTTGCAAAGCTTCAACTCCCATTGAATCTGTTACCGATTCAAACACTCTCAATGTCTCCCATTAAAACTTTTCCACTTCATATAGAAAAAGTAACTACTTCTTGGCCCAGACACAGCAGTTGGATTTGGTGTTTCCTCTCCCAAATCACAGGTAAGAGGCTGAATCACCTGTCTGTGTTTAATGCAAACTCCAGAACAGATTAAGAGAAAAGCTGAATACAGATTGCTGGATAAGGACACTATTTGGTCTCAAGAAGATCCAGGTAAAAAAGTGCCTTTTGTTTAGTATTTTAATGCCATTTTATTATGTTTCAGAACCCAAACACTGGAGTCCTGATAATGTTGGTGTGAGTCCATATCTCTATCTAAGCATCCAGGACCCCACTGAAAAAGATCCTGCTGTGTTTTTCAATGCTTGTTGGAAGTTGAAGAGAATATGATACTAAAATTTTGTGAGCCACCTTAGTGTAGTTTGGAGTAGCCTCTTCTGGAAAATAGCATATTTATATATGTTGAATAGAGCAATACATTGTGAGTTTATTAGCAAATGGCAAAAATTCCATTAGTCCGAAGATTTGCATATAAGTCACTCTTCAGCATACAGCCTTTAACAAACGGTTTGAGGGAGCCAAGGCATTGTGAAAGGAGCTGTGCAGTTTATCCAGATCTCCCAAGACAAAAAGAGAAGAGCAGCAATTACGATCTTCTGGTGAGTTTGTTTTGGGAGGAATTTCTTGAGCTGAGCTGGGCTGAAGACAGACAAGGACAGGAAAAAAATTCCCATAGTAACTTCAAATCCTGACAAAGTGCCTTGGGGAACTTCTGTACCTTGATGAGCAGCATGCATTTTAGAAGATTTTGTGTTTGTTGTTTATCTTGTTCAAGATCCCTTTGGATTCTGGTGACTGTGGTTTTATTAAAACTTGCCCTATTGTTGTGAGGGCTCCTGAGCTGATGGCCTTGGGTTGAATGCATGCCTTTACAAGTGGGTTGAAATCACTCACTGTCATACTGACTCTTCTGTTTCATTTTCTGCTTACTGAGCACAGAGCGGAGATGGATGCTTTCACTGGATCTGTCACCTGCAAAGCCTTGGAGGGAGGGCCCAGAAATAAACATGGTGATTTTTCTTTCTGTCCTACTGATCCTAGTGGAAGTCAACATTTTCCAAATTCCTCTAGAACATTCTGTAGCTAAAGGAAAGCGATCATCTCACCTATCTTTTTGCACATTAACAGCACATGCATACTTTGTCTTTAAAGCTACAATACAGAGATAGCTCCTTCACTTGAAGGTAGCCAGAAGTGAGGCACATTGTGCCATTTCCCATGTCGCTCCAGTGTTTGCCCTCACACTACACTTCCAGAATAGCTCAAATCCATCCATTTGACAACGGGAAGAGAGCGTCACTCAGTGCTACTTTTGCTGTTCCTCAGTTTAGCTCACATTTTTCTTTAGTTCCTATTATTTTCCTTTGAATCTGTGTGATGCCAGTGATCAAAGCTGGCTCCCCTTTTCTTCCTCTGCATGACATCCTGCCAGTGAATGATCCTAGGGGTGTGCAGCTCGCAGAGCATGCACCCATCGGATGGTTCTATGCAACCAAGAAAAGCCAAGCAACTTCTTCAGTAGACTTTCATCAGAGGGCTGTTAAGCTCTAAAATGGAGAATAGCAGCTTTGATTTTCTCTGGGTATGAGGAGTTAAAGATCTGAAACTCCATAAAGAAAATAAAAGTGGGAGAACTCTTCAAAGATGCAAAGAAAAAGGAGAACAAAGATGACTGCTCTTAGAAATGTCAAGTGAATAACCTGTTGCTCTGGATAACACCAGGCTGGAAAAGAGTCACTCTTTACTCTGGCAAAAGTGTTGAAAAGTGCTCAGCAAAAAGTGCTTAATACATGGTACCAGGGGTAGTGCTACCTTTATGTTGTACCCCCACTGCTGAGTGCTGAAGTAAAAATTCTGCTTGAACTTTTTAAGCATAAATTGCAGTCAGAGGGGCAAGTATGCCCCAGGGTTAGGATTGCCTTTTCCTATGTATTCCAATCCACTGAAATTCTAGATGTTTCCTTCATATCAATTCTTCTTTCTGAATATTTTTTCTTAATTTCTTTTTTTACAAAAATTTCACACTAATCATCAGGTAGCTTCCCAGTCTCTCCCCACCTGAATCACCATATAGAAGCAAAAGCCTAAAAATCTTATGTCTGTTCATATGAATGTCAGTGTCCCCTAGATATATTAGCACTGTTTTAAAGCTGGTCTTAGTCACAACAACTGCATAACTTATCATCTCTTACAGCAAAGATTTTGAACATTTTCATAAAAGAAAATGTTCCACTTTACCTATGGAAAAAAAACCTCATCAAATTTAAATTATAAATTGAGTAATTGGATAATACCCCACAATTTTTTTCCTTCGGTAAAGAAAAATCTCTCAAAATTAGTCACCAGACACTAGTGAAAATTTTTCATATTTTCAGACTGAAGAATTCAGCTTTGCTGAAATTCTGGAAAGCTTTGAAAGAAGAGCAGTAATTGGTGTGCAGAGGAATGAGAATCATAGAATCATATAATCATTTAGGTTGGAAAAGACTTATAAGATCATCAAGTCCAACCATAAACCAAACAGTGACAAGTCCACTACTAACCTAGGTCCCTAAATGCCACATCTACACAACTTCTGAATACCTTCAGGGATGGTGGCACAACCACTTTCCCCACTTCAACCTTTTCTAATGCCTAACAACCCTTTTGGTGCAGAAGTATTTTCTAATATCTAATTTAAACCTCCCCGTTAGCAGCTTGAGACTATTTCCTCTCATCCTGTCACTTGGTACTTGGGAGAAGAGATTTATTCCTACTTGGCTACAAACTTCTTTCAGACAGTTCTAGAGGGTGCTAGGTTCTTCCAAGTCTCCTTTTCTCCAGGCTAAATCCCAGCTTCCTCAGCTGCTTCTTATCAGAGTTGTGTTCCAGACCCTGCATAGTTGCCATTCTCTGGACTTGCTCCAGCACCTCAATGTCTTTCTTGTTTTGAGGGGCCCAGAACTGAAGACCAGGCTCAAGGGGTAGCCTCACCAGTGCCTTGTACAGAGGGGCAATCATTGCACTACTCCTGCTGGCCACAGTGCAGAAACCAAAAATTATGTTAATTGCAACTACGAAGTGAGAATAAAGATGGAATAGAGTAAAAAGTTGTTGCAGGAGATACCTCTTGGGGTGCATCATCTGTAGAGCAAGAGAATGGTCAAGATGAAGTTTCATGACCATTTAGAAATCAAACTCAGCATACGAGTACATTAAATAGTTCAAATATTTTTGGCTTCTATGTAGTCACCTGGTACCTGATTGTTTCAGTTACAAGAGGAATAAAAAAGCTCCTGCTTCAGTTCCTACCATAGCTCTTCTGCGGCTGTGGAAGAGCAACTATAGTCTCTCTTTCTCCATGCATCACTGACAGAGTTGTCAGCTGAGTCCCCAGGTGCAGAATCTTTATTGGTGGTGATAATGTGAGAAGCAGAAGGAAACACAGATTGACCTGCAGCATTCAGGCTATTGGGTTCCCAGGCTACATGAATTCCTATTTGGAAAAATAATCCCTTTATTCACAATCTCAGCAAAACTGATAATGAGATAATAAAAAAAACCAAAACAATGGGAAACCTCTGCAGTCTATCATAAGGGGTTTAATCTGTTCATAAGTGGTTTCATCTGACTCCACAGGATATGCAGTAAGGAGCAAAGAGATAAAAAGAGGGTTTAGTGGGATCAAATCTAGCGGGATTGTACAGCAGGTTTGTACTTCCTATATGGCAAAATTTCAGAAAAGTGTGGAAAATCATCAATTATTAGTGTGCAGTTGGTATTAGAAAAAGAAAGATTGGACACAGATGAGATATTCTGCCTTGTTACTCACCTCAAAAAATTGCCCTTCTCTGGATACACTAGAGAGGCAAAATGTCCTTCAGGTAGTGAGGTGCCCAAAATTGGACACAGTATTTAAGGTCCAGCCTCATCAATACTGAAAATTCTATTTCAGATATTTGCAGTCATTATGGACAAATTGTTTTCCACTGTATAAAATACTATAAATCCTGAATAATGGCTTGCACTGTCTAAGAAAAAACATTCAGGAAGTGCACACTCTAAAGATGCATCAGAAGTCCTGAGTGATTTCTGATGTGTCTACATTAGCATTTTCAGTTGTTTAGCAAAACTTAGTATATTTTGTTTCATACTGCAGAGCTGTTCTGGCTCTGAATCCTCTGCAGAGGAAATTAAATCAACCACTGGAAGACCCCCCATGTGCATAGACTGTGAGGTAAAAAAAGCCCAGTTTCTTCCTTTTTTGAGGGGTCCCTCCCCAGAGGTACCAGCTTGAGCACTTATTCTGTTGATGCTCCATGACAAAATTAAAGGAGCTGAGGGTATGAGACTTCTATGAAAAATCTGGGGTGACACCATTAAGGAAACATGGCCTAACTGTGAGAGAGTGAAGTGTGTAGGGAATCAAGTGGGGCGTCCATTGGCTTACTGGAGCCACTTGCTGAGAAATGGCTTTAATCCCAGCAGCTGAAGCTACTGGTGGTGGGAGTGTGACTGCCAGACTGCCTCCTAAATAGTCAGGCAAGGAAGTTTCCTAAAAAGTTCTTATCAAAGATGCGATTAAAGACCACAAACATGCCTTAGTTTGCAGTATAAACATGTCAAGAGCATTTATACCCATAATTTGTTCCTTATGCTTGCTCCATATTTTTTTCAGCCTTCCTTAGACTAACACAAAGGTAAATCCTTTGCTGCTTTAGTGTCACTTCTTTACTGCAAGAGTAGGTCTAAGTCAGAGTTTTGTGTTTTAAACTGAATGTTTGGGAAAATGGACTTTATGCTTATAGTTTTCTATGCTTTGGATAAGTCACACAAATGCTATGCATCCTATTATTAGCTCTTTAAAAGAAATGCAAACCTCTGTAAAGCAATCAAAAACTACCATAGCAATATTAAAGCAGAACAGTATCCCAAAGGCCTAGTTTCTCCATGAAAAAGTTAGCAGATTTTGCATCTTCCTAGTTCTGTCAGAAAATTCTTTCAAGAAAGTGACCTGGTAATGATAAATCTGTATTTTCAGTACTGAAAGCTTTGCCCTTGCAGAAAGAAAAAAGCACAAAATTGTGCCAAAGTGAAAATATTTCAGTCTCTAATAAAATAACTTTTTGGTTTTCCCATTAACATTATGGAAAGCTACATTTTTTTTTTTTTCATTTAATCCAGCCAGTTTTCTTATTTGTCTGTCAGTACAGACACAGACACACACACAAGATCAATTCACATCTGTGCAGGATCTTTCTACCCACTGAGTTTAATTTTTCTGTACAAGTCATAATTTAAATACATAAATAACCCCCTTTCTTCCTTCATCTGTGTTCCAAGAAACAACTGCTTTCATTAAAAAGAGCAAAGGTTTTTCTTGGTAGCTTCCATCTTTAAACCTAGAAATTAATTACGGGTGGTCACTCCTGCTGTCAATTCACTCTACATTTCCCCAGCTGAAGCCCAAATAATACAAGATCCAGTTAGAGACTATTATAAAGCCATATTTACATCTTCTCATTGGTAAATGTTGTTTTCTTTTTCAGCTTTAACAAAGTCCTTTATTATTTTGAGTGCTTCTCTAAGTCACCTTGAAATCTTCCCGTTTGCAGAGAAAAATCCATCATCATTTGCTTTTCCTCTCTTCATTTCCCCTGAACAAATATTACTTATTTATCTCAAAGTGCCTTTTTCCAACAAGTCTCCCAAAAAAAAAAAAAAGTCACTCAAAAAGGTATAGCACAGATGTTCCACAGGAAAATCTTTGTTCAAAGATTTTTTTACTTGCTTCTCATATTCTGAACTTCCCCAGCACTATTTTGAGGACTGGGATTCTGTGCTGTTGTAGGAATATGTGTATATATGTATGTATGTATATTAATTGTGTCATAAATTTTTAAATATGTTCTTGAATAAACTCACTGGAGAATTCTCACAGTGACTGCCCCTAAGCATTTGTCATTCATTACATTTTCACTGCCATAACCTGCTAGAAATCTTCCAAGTTAGTTAAGACTTAGCTTAAGGCTCCTTTCACCCATGGCTGTCTCTAAACAAATTATGCATTTTGAATTGCAAGGTGTTCCTTCCTTACAGCCATGCAAATAGTTTCTAATACTATAACTGCAATTGGTAGCTAGGAAGATACTCCATAATTGTTGCTTGTGATCTCCTTTTGTAAACAGTGAGCAAATGACACTTTCAGACAGTAAAAGTCTGACATATATTTGGAAACTTTCAAAAATTTCTCTTGGGAGTTCTGCTAATTTCCATTCTCCCTCATCTTTCAGAGGGGCAATTTGCTCACCCTAAGCATAGTCATCACTGTTCATTGGAGCTAGAATGCTGATTAGAAGCAGGAGCCTCTTGCGCCTGTATTTTTCCTATTTGATTACTACAGGTGAAGCACATGAACATTGCTGTGATTGTATGTGGACACACACATGTATACATACCATACTATAGGTACCAGTTAAAAAAGGCAGCATTTAGGAACTGTCTACAACAACCTTCAGTGTGTAGTGCAGAGATTTGTTACTTCTAACATCACTGTGTGGGAAGGATGCCACATTCTTAATGACCACCACCATATATGCAAGCACAAAACAAACCAGATAAAATTATAAATGTCTATAAACCATTAAGACTATTTTGACCTCAGGTTATTCCATTTCAGGAGTCTGAAGATATATTACTAACACTTTACAGGTAAGAAACACAGGGAAGCTTTAGCAGAGGGCACAAAGTTTTGCTGGCATCTAATTTAGAAGCATTCCTGAAGTTTCCCAAAGAGGCTAGATAGGCCCTTAAAGCAGGCAGCAGTAATGCAGACTGGAGTTGTGTCAGCTGTCCCTCAGATGTGACACCTCTCTAAGGATCTCTCCAAACTGTCACCATGTTCCTGTGGGGACAGTGGTGCCCACCACTATAGCTGGAGGGAGACCTTTGTACACTGCCCCACAGTCACAGATACCCAAGCTGCAAGCTAAGACTAGCTCTCGTCGCTGATGACTTGCTGAGCTCTTTATTGAAGAATGTCTTGAAAGGAACCATTAATCTTCATATAATTTCCATCCTGGAAATGGAAACCTACTCTGAAAAAGCCGGTCATATAATTTTTCATCATATGGCTCACTTCAGTCCCTTCCTTTGAAACATAGCTGGTTCTTAGTGCTTTATTTTTTCCTGGTTTTTGTCTTCCTTAGTGTTTGTATGCCCTTTAACCAAGTTTAAAGGTTTTCATATTCTTTAAATTTGAAAATAAAACAAAACAACAAACTCTCTATTGCTACTTTTCTCTGATTCTGTCTTTTAAGGGAATAATCTCATATTCTAAGCTGCTTATTCAGACTATTGTCCATTATTATATGTACAAAAAGACTCGTGATTTTGTAGGTTGCAATTAAAAAAAATGCAGAGGGAAGCAATCCTTTAAATAACTACAGAAATGTGCTCCCTTCTTTAAAGCACTCATAGTTATTATCATGAGCAATGTCCAAATCATTAAACCCCTTCTGAGATCAAAGCTCTCATCTTACATTTCTTTTATCTCTAAAGACCTGTCTGATATACATATCCTAAGTGCTCTGGCGAGGTATAGAAGAGTCTCAGCATAGTCTGACTACATTAATTACCTTGAATTTCCACCAAGCTATATACACTGCAGAGACAGCTAGATTCCATACCTCCTTTCACCTTGCAAATTTCATAATGCATTAGGAGAGCAAAGCAGGCTTTAGTTTTAGCCCACATATCCTTCTCAGGGTGTCTTAAAGGTCCTTTGTAACAAGAAGTTGAATGGGCATTACCCAGGATCCATGGAAGCAGATGATTTAGAAATTCAGTCTCCAGCTGATGTCTGGTAGTAATGCCTGTATGAGACTCCCAGATCCTGGACCAAAGGTTTTAACTAGAAGCAATTTTTGCCATATTTTTCCAATATTTTTTCTTTTCACAGGGTTTTCAACATCCAGTGAGCTGTGTACAAAAGACACTCAGAAATTAAATCAATTTATGCATTGAGAAGACGCAATCTTTAGCTGAGCAGTATTCATTATCTGTGGTTTTTGGTACTACCACCTAACAGTGAATCTGGATCCTAGGATAAAAAATGAAGCCATGACTCTTCTGTGCAGGAGGGAAGACAACATCAGTAACTAACATAAGCATTTAGACCACCGCTTACATTCTTCTTCTCCTACATTCTCAGGTCATCAAGTCCTTTTTCACAACTGTATAAATCAGTAAATTTCAAGACTATTTTGAACTGGGTTCTGAGCAAGCTGGTCTAGTGGAAGGTATCTCTGCCCATGACAGAGGAATTGGAACTAAATGATCTTTAAAGTCCCTTTCAACATAAATCATAGATTTTGTGATTCTATGATTAAAGAAAGATATGGCACAGCATCTAATCATGTCTGGCATTCCAGTCATAACAACCTTATCTTTGAAAACAGATCCTAAACAGCAACTAGATCATGAGTACAGCTTCCATGGTTTGATAAAACTAAACAGTTTTGCTTCTCTCCATTGACTTCTCATTGGTTTACTTTCTAATAATTTCCTACAATGCTAGCCACTGAATACCAATACCTCTGAATTATCTCTAAAGTACTCATTTTTTTCTGTCTTAGATAATTATACACTGAATTAAAATCACAGTAGGACATGTATGTCTTTGCTTCACTTGCTGAGATTTAAGTTGCCTCTCTCATCTGTTGGTAGACACACGTACCATAACGTAAGCAGGATATTAAAAAGGTAATTCTTTTTCTTTCTCCTCTTCAAACATCTCTTTTTTAAAGGACCAATTAACTCAAGTACCTCTTCTTTATTCCTTTATTAATTTGTAGCATGCTTTTTTAAGCATGACATGGCAACACAGTTTAAAAATGAACATGATCTTAAAGGTCTTTTCCAATCTCAACAAGTCTATGATTCTAAGAATGGCCATGATGAATCTGTTCTTTAAAAGAGACTAATCCACCACTTAGTCTGATTTCCCCTTTCTGGTTAGTTCTTTGGTTTTTTCTTTTTTTTTTTTTATTTTGTTTTGTTTTGTTTTGTTTTGTTTTGTTTTGTTTAAGCAGGCAAATGGCAAAATTATTTAGGAGATTTTGGGAAAAACAACAATTCAAATATCTAGAACTCAGATCATGCCTCTAAAAATACTAGAATGGTTAGGTCAATGTGCATATCCTGAAGTAAAGTGTATTTCAAGTGACTGCACACTATAGAGAGAATTCAGTTTCATTTGGCTGCTATAGTCAGATTTCCACTAAAGAGAGTATGCTAAATCTCTTACTGTCTTCCACTTCCAGCAGGAGAACGTGAGATACAAAACTAGTGGTGGTCCACTATTACCATCTATGTTGGGTCAGTAGTGTTACACCTGTGCATTGTGAGAGCAAAGTACCATCAGTTTAACATGACCGCATTTAACATGCTAGGCTCATAGACTGAACTATGCAAAATCATGGACAATTCTGGATCAGTGTCTACAGCATCTATAATCTATATTTACATCAACAACTCTCTGGTATAAAAGTGCAATGGCTGCCTTAAACGTGATTTGAGATTAACAGAATTTCATCTGCAAAGCATTTGACAGGATGAAGTTAAATATAGGAATAAATGAAGGAACCAAAGAACAGATAATAGTGGTCATGTTGAAGGTGATCTAGTCAGACATTCTTACTCAAAGCAGGTTCTCTAGTGCAAGTCACCCATGACCATGTCCTGTCAGGTATCAAATGTTTTCAAGGATGGAGATGACTCTCTGGGCAACATGTTGTGATAGGACACTTTAATAGGGTAGCACCCTCTACATTTGCAAACATGAGCAAATAAATAGATTAGGCATGGGAAGAATTTCCAAGCAGGTACGTTCATCCTCTTCTCTGGGAAACTATCTTCATCCAGAATATAATAGTCTCATGCTTAATAGAGATTGTATGGAAATGCCATCAGCAATTTGTTCCAGGCCTACGGATCATTTGCAAAGAGTTTGTTCCACTGACTCTCCATTCAGAGTTCATACTTTGATGCTTTGTTACACAATTCAATCTCTTTCTTTCTGGATGATTTGCGTATTTCTTCATCCCAGCACAAAGTCTAAATAGGACATTTCACACTCCATGAAGTATTCTCCTGGTAAATGTTTGTGCATTTCAGGCTGATGTTTGCTTTACACAGTAATAGAAGACCCCAAGCACTCTCATAATTGTGAAAGGCAGACACAAATGGCTTGTAATGAACACCATGAAATCTGAATTCATACTCAAACATGAATAAATATTCACAGAAAAACAGATCCTAACCTTCACAGAGTATTCACTAACTGATATTTGGGAGGTGTATTTGCTCATGGTCCTTTCTGGTCATTGCATGATTTTGAAAATCACCTTGCTCTTCTTCCACTTCTTCTTCTCATAATTTATGCAGACAAGCTCACTAACAATAGCTGTAGGTTTACCCCAAGTTGCTCCTACCCCAGCGACCTTAGGTCTGCAATAGCCTGAACTGTCAACACAAAAGGAAAGACAAACAAACAGCCAAATACATGTGTAGACCTCTGTAAAATTTACCTAAACTATTGAGGGAAGATCAGGTGATGAATGCTCTTACTCTAATTGACATTAACAGATGCTGCTAAATGATCTGTGCAAACTTAAGCCTAACTTTCTAGTATCTATTTTTGACATACTTGGCCAAACTTTCCCTGAAGAGAGAGAAAAAAACATGAACTGAAATATGTGTTGTGAGCAACTGCTGCATTATTTGCAATAAAAACAATACTAGCAACTTCACAACAGGCAGGAAGATTTCTCTATATTTCAGAGCTTATTAAAAGAAAAAGAGACAGAAGGACACTTATTTCATTATTGTGCTTCTCAGAATACAAGTTTCAGAGGGCATTTTTAGAAAGCTTTTACAGTATTACATGACATTACTGGCAATGTTGACTGAGATAATTTAGAGTTAAACTAACTAAACTAACTAAATGGGAATTGACAATTTGTGTTCTGATTTCTTCCCATAAAGCATAATAACCATGTAGTACAACACCACTTCCAGAGAAAGAGTAAATAAACCACTTTTGATATTGGCTGCATATTCACAGATAAAGTTCAAGTATTGTCCTGGACTATCTAAATGTTTTGACTGCACAACTGAACTGGAAATATCTTTAGATTAACACAGCTTCACATTTCACTCTTTCTAGTCATTTTGCAAGTAAGCTGTTTTCCTTCATTGTTTGTTGAAATCAATGAGATCCACACTTTCCTTTAGGCTAGGAACAGCCCTAGAGTGAACTTCCTCCTTGATATTTGGACATTTACATTTCTGTTCTCAATATAAAATAGGAATTATAGACATGTCTTTATAGAGGAAATCATAGAAAAAATTAGCATTTTGGAGATTCAGAAAAGCTGGATTCTGGAAGATGATTGTATCTGGGCCAGGAAGAACATTCTTATTGAGAGAACACAGGTGAAGAGGAGATACCACTTCACAGTTATTTTATTGCCTGTAAAATCTACCTGTAGAATCTATGTAGCCAAGTTCAGCTGCTGAAACATTTAGAGGTCTAATTATAATTTACAGCTCCATCCTGATGGGACTGAACCATGCAGTAAACCACTCTGCACACAGATGGGATTTCTGCTGCAAGAATTTACTTACTTTCTGTAATAACCTTACCTTTCTCCTGAGTCCCTACAAGGGAGTGAAGAAATTGCATCTCAGACACTGATCTTGCTATGTGAACAAGTCCTGAGTCTCCCATATCGCTCACAAAGTCTCATGAACTCCACAGCCACTGGAGCTAAATTCTCTGGCCAGGTAACCGTGTGATTCTTCCTCATGGCAATGTGCTGTACTTTGCTTCATATCCCTGCTGTGCCTGCAGGTGTTGGCAGTCCACATCGGTGACTCCTGATCTTGAGCAGTTTTGTCTCACAAAATGAAAATACCAATTACCTGTTCTTCTCGTTTTTTTTTTTTTTTCAGTGTAATCTTACTTTGTCTGTTTAATTCATGAAGGAAGAAGGAAAGGGAAGAAAAGGAGCAATTAATATATGGAAAAGGTAAAGGAGAAGGAGTTTTCATAAACTTGTTTCAAAATACAAGGGTAAAAAATCTGACGGGAAAATGTAAATCCAAATTACACGAAAAGCCTCATCGAGGTAGGCAAAGTATAACTTAATTCTGGAATTCATTTCTGCAATAAGTCCACACCTGACTTTTAAAGATTAGTTATTTTGAATTTGAGAGCTTATCTGGAATGAATCACACTAGTTTCTATGCAAGTTCACACTGGGAAAAGAAAATCAAAAAAACAGTAATCATGAATGTGAACTTTAAGACTTCCTACAGAGTTGATTTTTCAGGCACATTGTATAGATCTATTTCAGATCCTGTACCATTTAGCAGATAAAGGAATGATGACCTTTTTTCTTATCAATTTAGGTGAAGGTATTGTGTGCTTATTCCACATGCTCAAAAAATCCTAAGGACATTTTTACTGAGTATAATAATACAGCAATATAGCGACAGTAACTGGTTCTTATACTGCAGGAAAGAAGCCACCTAAATTAATTTTATGAAAACAGTACCAGGTATCAAAATTTATTAAACTAATCACACATTTGTATTATCATTCAAATTCACTTTAAGTTATGCAAACATTATTTTAAAACCCTAATCAATATTATTTCATTTTAATGTATTTATTTATGTAATCAGAGACATGGAGGAGTCTTATAGTGTAAGATTTCAGAGCTGGATACATTTCTTTTTTACTTCGTAAAAATATCCTAGGGTTTTGTTCCATTTCTTTTCTCTTTTGTCAATCACCTTCATATACTACTGCCTTTAAAACAGTAAATGATATTCGCTTCCTTTTCAACTCAGAATAGATTTATCTCTGTCTTGATCTCATCTAGGTTTTCTTGTGTGTGACTACATGGTAAGCAGGCTACACACTTCTCCATGGTACAAGAAGAGAGACAAAGCCTGAACTGTCATCATCATCTCCAAAATAGCTTTTCCTTCAGGTTCAGAAGGAGAAAACAGGCCAGAAAAACTTTCATTGCAGATGTTTACACTATTTGCTTTTGTAGATGAATTTAAGGGGTTTTTTTAGGGGATGACTATCTTTATTTGAAAGGAAAGACGACACATTAAAAAAAAAATCTTAGTAAGAATTCCCATGCTTTGTTAAAAATGCCATGCATATTGAAGAGAATCAAACAAAATGCAAGGCAAAATTTTCTTGGTAAGTAATTAGAATGATACAATAAATCAATGGAGAGGATGAGACCACTTTCATTTTTGTATTATAATTACTTTTCCCCAAATTCCTTTAAATTTTCTGGAAGAGACTGGAAAGTTCCCATGGAAATAGAAATTAATCTAAATAACATTTCTTTATAGTATTTTACTATATTTTGGGTCATGTCACTGACTTTTATGGTTCAACAGTTATGACAAAAACAAAATCCAGAATTTTTACCGAGTCCAGATACCCAAAACATCAGTGTTATGAGAGGTTACCTGATGTGTTTTTTTGCCCTTGTTCTTTATTTGTAAGAAGCAAGAAGCTGCAGACTTTGTACTTTAGCTTGTATTATTCAAGCCACCACAGATGACAGGTGTTTTTTAAGCTGCAGTTAGAAAGATAGCATAGATTGAAATGCCTTTTTTTTATTATTGCTTTTGATGCTCACAAATCCTTTAAGAAGAATTTTAGCAATTGTTCTATTACTGTATGTCCCCTCTTCCCTTCAGATGCTATGTTGTCATAGCAATCCTTCCTCTCTGTGAAATGTTTAATAACTAGTCTTGACTCCCAACTAGACAATGAATCAAGGTGCAACGAAAGCTTTATTAATTAATGTACTTGTGGCAGACATATTGTCTTCCATCTACACTTGCCTTGAGCTGTTGTCAGTCCAGTCCAGTGCTATTAGTGATGGCAGCAAAGATGCCTTCAAGGAATGCCCTTTACATAAGCTGCTTTCTTGGACAGCGTCCATCTCCTTTGCAGAGTGATGAGCCTCTACTTTTTTCTACTCTTTCCAAAGCAGTGGTAGGCAGCCACTGCTCTCGGCAGAGGACACCTCGCTGTGACAGATGGGGATGTGGGATTTAGTGGACATTAAGAATCACATAGTGTCAAGTCTTAAAACAGAAAAGGTGACAGTGGCATTTTCACTGTTTTAAGCCTTTGTCTACATTACTCAGCTGTGCTGATTTACTCTTTAACTATGCCCCACAATGCAGACCAAGTAGATATTGATCTTACCTGTCTATTTGCCCCAACCATTATCATGATTGACATGACTGATATTTTGCATCTGAGCACTGTGTTGAAGAACATCATAACTTTTCCATCTACCATACCCCTGAGGAGGAAAAATCTGAGTGCGAGAAAGTATTCCGAAAATATGCAGATCTGAACTTTTCTTCCATTTTTACAACAGTGTCTTTGGGGAATATTACACAGACAGAATAAATATCCCCTTTAACTTCTAATTTTCCTAGCAGAAAGATGTCTGCTTCCTTAGCAATCACAGAATTAGTAAGGTTGAAGGAGACCACAGTGAGTCATCTGGTCCAACCTTCCTGCTCAAGGAGAACCATCCTAGAGCACATTGCACAGGATTGTATCCAGGTGGTTCTTGAATATGTCCAGTAAGAGAGACTCTGCACCCTCTCTGGGCAATCTATTCCAATATTTGGTCACCTTCACAGTAAAGATGTTCTTCCTTGTAGGTGGAACTTCCTGTGCATCAGCTTCATCCCATTGCCTCTTGTCGTATTTCTTGGCACGAGCAAGAAGAGCCTTGCTGCATCCCCTTGGCATCCCACCTTCAGATACCTAGACACCAATGAGGTCCCCTCCCAGTCATCTCCTCTCGAGGCTGAGCAGGCCCAGCTCCCCCAGCCTTGTAAGAGAGATGCTCCAGTCTCCCTTGATCACCTTTGTAGTCCTCTGCTAGACCCAGTTCTGAAGCTTCATGTGTCTCTTGTGCAGAGGAGCCCAAACAATGGTGTCACCTCATCCAATTGAAGACCTAAAGTCACATTAGAGAATGCATTTTTGCTTTCTTTTGTGGGATATTGGAAAGCCTATTTGGGCCATGGCCAGCAACTGGGGCAATGCTCAGCTGTAAGATGGAAGAGAGGAGAGAGGGAAAGCTAGCGTGATTTCCTCCTCACTTGCCTGGGTATTCTGGAGCATCTTCCTCACAGCCTTCTTCTTCAGCCACTCTAGGTTTGGGAATCAGAAATTCTGTTTTGGGGGGGGGGCGGGGAGGAAATAAGGTGTGAGTATGTTGGCTTGGGGGGGGTCCTCCTGCCCAAATCCATCTTTAGAAGTCATCAAGCATCCTGTTAATGTAACTCCCCCAAAAAAAGACTGATTCAGCCACTTCCTCTGCCTCTTCCTCCTCCTCCTCTAACCCTCCTCTTCCTCCTGCTTCCCCTCTATCCCTTCTCCTCTTCCTCCTCTATATCTCCTCTTTCTCTCCTTGGAATCTCAGATTCAGTGGTTCCTAGCCTCTAAGTCCAATGAATGCAATTCATTCCCTGCACACTTATTTTTGACGTCAGCTATAAGATACTTCAGAACTGCCTCTGAGTTCTCTGTGAGCATTCTACAGTCATTTCATACAGTCTATTCTACCCCCAGCTTCACAGTTTATGGGAACCCTGGCATGCCATTCCTAAACCTGAGAATGTGGCACTTTCCAAAAAGAAGTAGCCCTGTTTTTTTAGTTTGGTTCAGTTCAGTGCAGTTAACTTTATGATCCTCATGTGTACTCACATTGCAGTTTCACTTATATCCTGCATGAGTTTCCCCTTGGCAGAAACAATGGACACTGTTGGATGTTAAGCAGTAGATATACTGGAACTCAGCCAGAGCTGTGTGTAAGCTATGGATAAATGAACTATGGATTATGTCACTTTCTTCTGAAAGGACAGTGAAAGGCCCTACTCATAGTGTCAATATTGGCCAAAATCCATCTGATACTCAATAAAAGCCATGTTCTAAAAAATCTGTGTTTGGCCTGAAAAAGATAAACCTGTTAATGCAACAGTCTATGAACAGTATTTCTGGATGACAGACCTGACAGAAGTGTAAATCACTCGAGCTGCTGCTGATGGTTCCAATTCAGGAATAGCAGTCTATTTTCTTGGAAGATAGTTCATGGGAATAACAAAAGTTTATATTTTAGGACACCACCTGCCTTCAAGCATGAGCAAGACATGTGGGATGAATATCTTATTTTTGTCCAGCTTGCTGGGATGACAGAACCCAAAACCCATGGCCAAGAAGGATTTGCTTCCAGGGAGGGATATGGAACTAGTTCTGCTGGCAAACTACCATGAGACAAAAGATGGAACCAACTCTGCTGGCACAACTCCCATGAGACAAAAGATGGCATTCAGGGAAGTGGTGCCAGAAGCCAACAGACAATCTCCTTTTTTTTCACTTCTACTTGCAGTGTGTGTAGGGAGAAAAAAAGAGTGACTTTGCCAATACAGGTATGAGAAAAAACGCTGGGGAGACCAGGTGTTATCCTAAGAGATGGGTGTGGGGGCACAGTAACTTTTCAAATTTATCCTTTCACATTTTCTTTTGGCTGTCATTACCTTATTTTACTACTTTACCCTGGATTTTGCCCATAGTTTTGGCAGTGTCTATACATGAATTATTCTTTTCAGTCAGGAAAGATCCAGCAAGCTTCTTCAGAGAAGGCTCTGCCCCCTAAAACTTCTCTATTGATTTTCTATCTGAATGGTGAGCAGTACATTCAGCATCATTTACTCATCTACAAGTTTGTACATGTATTTGATCTAACAAATGCTTTATCTATTCAATGTCCTATGGAAAAGGTGTACTGAGTCCTTTCCAGCCCTCTGAGATACAAATATTTAATATAAAGCAGAATATGCATGACTGGGTTTGGGAATATTTTGTGACACTATTGCTCATTATATGTGGCCTATGCCAAAAACTTTCTTATTTTAATATTTTGCCATAAATCATCATTTGCTGTTATGCATCTATTTTACTTCATGAATGTGTAATGAATGGTCTCTGGATTAGACTGAATTTGACTTTTGTAGCTCATTAATATCAAAAGAAGTGAGGTAAAAGGAGAAAAATACTTAAAAATAATTCCTCTGGCTCAGAAAAAATATTGAAAAAGATTCAGAGGTTTAAAAAAATTATTTTCCTAATTTAATGGATATTTCAGAATTGCGAAGCAATAATTTTCTATGCAAAATAGAATAAATAATATAGTATGCAATATATAGCTGTGTGTCAATTTGAATAAATATGATGTTGTTTTCTAAATCATGTAAAAATACAGGTCTTGCCCAGGAAAATGTATGTTTGCTTGTATGTTCCCTGGATTAATTAAAGTAGTCTACCTAAACCATCTGTCATTAAAAGAAGACAGAGTAAATTTTTGTTGGACTAGGCTTACCTGAAGAGCCAACCTTTTCCTTCCAGGCCTGTCCCCTAATTTAATTTTTGATTTGTTTTAATATGTTAGGCTTGCTTTTATTTTTTTTTTTTTTCCTTTTCCTTTTTTTCTTTTTTTTTAACTCCAAGATCACTCCTGGAATAAAGTGCCAGAATGGTTTTGCAATTCAACTCTTGCTCCTGTCCCTCATTCTAACATTGCAATACCTTGGTACACCGAGTGGTTATGGGATTTTAGTGATCCAGTGAACTAAAAGGATATTTCTCTTCCTTTGAAGTAAGGTTTCCTGTTTCTTCTGTGGACCTTTCAATATTTTGTAGGATCACTATCATGGGAAATACTACAAGTAATTGCCTTTGCAGTGTGTCAGGGGCAGTCCATCAATATCTTGGCCTTTGTTAATCCTCCCAGACAGTTCCAAAGCTATAGGAGTGAGATCAGAACTGAAGCCTGGAAACAAGATAGTCAATAGTTTCATATCATTCCTTTTGTATCTGTAGAGATGTTAACACATGTCCACATTAGAAAACAGCCCTTCTTTGGTATTAAATGCTCTTGCTTTCCGTTAACTGTTATCCCGTTTTTGTTTACAGGAAGCAACAAAGAATTATAAATTCCTCAAAGAATGTGCTGCTTACCGAGGTAGCATAGAAAAAAGCACCACAGACTCAGTATTTCAAGCAGACTCATGTTTTTCCAGCCTGAAGGAGAGGCCCCCATCTGTAATAGCCCTTTATCTATGAGTGCTTGTTTGGGCTGGGGTCGAGTTGATTTTCGTCACAATATGGGACGATGTTTAGAATTTGAGTTGGAAACAGTGCTGATAACACAGGGATGTTGTAGTTCTTGCTGAGCAGGGATTTCCCTGAGTAGAGGCCTTCTCTGCCTCAGCTAGTAGGCTGAGGATGCACAGGGAGTTGTACAGGGGCACAGCCAGGACCTGACCCCAAGTGACCAGAGATATTCTGTAACATATGGTATCACCTTCAGCATATAAAACTGGGAAAAGAAGGAAGGTGGGGGGTCATTTGGAGTGATGGCATTTGTATACCCAAGTAACACTGCTTTCCTGGGAATGGCTGAACATCTGTCTGCCCATGGGAAGCAGTGAATGAATTCCTTGGTTTGTCTTGCTTGCTTGTGTGACTTTTGCTTTACCTATTGAACTCTCTATCTCAACACACAAGTATACACCCTTTTACTTTCATATTTTCTCCTTCATCCTGGCAGGTGGAAGTGAGCAAGCGGATGTGTGGGACTTAATTACCAAGTGGAATTAAACCACCCCACCATGGAACAATCTGCTGAAAGAGATGCTGCTGTTTTGGGGAACAAATGTGTCTGATTCAAAATGGAAATGTTGCGCACTGATTTTCAGGACTTCTTCTGAAAACTTACTAATCACTTGATAAAATAAACTGGTTTTAGGGGAGACAGATGATGGGAACACCATGATTTTGTTGCCATTTCACACATCCATTTGACATAGTTTAAAACTACCATCTCTGGGACATCCAGAACACAGCCTGCAAGAGCTGTGTGGACAATTATCAGCATTAGTGACTCTAATCCATGAAGCACTGCTTTGCCATAGGCACTCAAAGAGTCAGTTGTAGGGAGATAATGTCACTGGTTATATTTCTAGAGGGCTGTGGGTTCGCAGCCCTCAAATCTCCTGTTCTTTTGGAGAACTCAGAAGCATGCTTGAGCCCCAGCAGAGGTTGTCAGCAGCAGCAGCAGAGGACATCAGGAATGCCAAGCTGCTGCTGAGTGCTCTTGAGCCCAGGACAACTGAGTTCTCAAGCAGTGATTGCCTCTTGGACCCATCTACATACCTGTCCTCCCACAGAGCTCATACAGACTTTTTTCTTATTTCCAGTAAAGGAAGTGGCTGCAGACAAAAATGTATTCACAAGCATAAGCTTTAGACTTCAAGTCCCTCCTGAAATGACTGTTTTTATGACTTCTGCCTGCAAGACCTCTGCTGTCCCTTCTCTCTCTCTCTTGCCTCAAAGAAAAGCTCAGTGTTTTATATTTCTGAGTTAATGAGTCAGCCTGCCTGACCTGACTGTCAGGATGAATCAGCAGTTAGTTCTGCACCTCCATGCCATGCTGACACTCTCTCTCAAGTGGATTTACCATCATTTAATAATATTTTTTAAATGTATTAGTCCAGTGGAGATTCTCTCATACCTTAGAAGTGTGAGTTAATCATTAATATTGTTTCACTTAAGGTGAAACAGTCCAGTTTCAGCCTAGGTACAGGATGGATTTTGTTTTTTGTAATATTCTCTGTTAACAGCTACTTGTTGATGGGCAACATTTTCTGTTCTGTTCTTTTTTCTTAACCCTGTAAAGAGGATTCCAGAGTGGAAGCCTATGTTCAAAACAGACTCCTAATTTAAATTCTACATACATTTATTAGCAAACATATATAAAACTGAAACTTAAATACTAGCAACTCACATCCATGCCTGCGTTTACTATAATTCATGAAAATATTTCTATTAAATAAACATTAATACTGCTGTAGCACATGTGAACAGGTAAAGAGAACTCTATGAACCAGGTAATTCAGGAGTTATGGAGTCCTAGATCTCAATCTGCAAATGTTTTGAGTGAGTTAAAAAGCTATAGACTCTTCTGCAACTGCAGGGATAATATTTTCTGCATTTTTATTTCTTTAGTTACTTAAATTCAGTGGCTAATTTATTCATAGCTGAGAAAATTTTGGCTGCTGAAAAATGGGATAGCTTATTATCCCTCTTCCAATCCATAAATATAAATGAGGTGCAACAGGATGAGATCTGGTAGTTCTAAAATCATGACAGACATGATGATCAGAAACTATTAGTTCAATTTGTTAACTACGGACAATACTTCCTTTGTTTAATGAATCAATTACTTTCAAAACTCGTTTCAATAAATGAATGTTTTGCCTAAGTAGCAAGCTATTTAAGGTGGTTTAATTTAACTAAAACAAACAACTTTATAAAGCTAGGTTTGCACTTTTAACTGATTTGCAAATTCCATCCAGTTGCACCTTGACAAGAAATACAAATATGAGCATTATCATAAGAGGGTAAATAGTAAATGTATCACCATTTTTCTAAATTACTTTCTAATCATAATCCAACTAAATGTATATCAGGCTATACCCTGACTAAATGCATCTAATATATTCACCTCACTAAAATAAGTACTTAGCAGACAAGCTGTATTTAGGTGAAAATCAACACCCTTCCATGGTTACTAATCAGTAGAGTTCA
The DNA here is from genome assembly GCA_003676055.1 of Chloebia gouldiae. Taxonomy (NCBI): domain Eukaryota; kingdom Metazoa; phylum Chordata; class Aves; order Passeriformes; family Passeridae; genus Chloebia; species Chloebia gouldiae. The sequence continues at coordinate 4,675,348 of QUSF01000038.1, forward strand.
ATATTCCTTTAGGAAGGTGACTAATAAGTAAAAATGCAAACCAAGATTAAAACTGATTATTTAAAACTAATTTTCCTGTTTTCTGGTTTAAATGATGATTAAAATTGGTAATCCACCATAGTCAGCTCCTGCTTTCTGTTAGAAACACAGCTTTAATTGCTTTTTTTAGTGGCAGAATACATCACAAATGGAGAAAAAACTCACTTGTTGTGATAATCTATCTGTGTGGCAATTTTGAAGCACAAAGGACCCTTTTGCTGTCCTGGGGCTGGGGCTGTATGGGGAAATTTTGCAGACTGGAAGTTAGTTGATAAGCATCCCTTAGGATTGGCACCAATCCGACATGATATCATTATGCCGTAGACTTGCTGTTAATTGTAACCCAGCTTTAAGATAATTTACATGTATGTAATTCTTTAATTACCTAGATCTCTCTGTAGCATTAATAACATCCTGCAATATTATTCACTTTTCTCTCATTAATATGGATGCTTACAAATACCGTTGCGTATGGAAAGCTGCCAACTTCACTTGAGCCAATGAATTTTTCTGTCCATCATTCAATTTTCCTGGCATACATTCACAAAATAGAGGCATTTTAAATGAGTAAGTGATTGTAACCTGCATTGTACTGCTTGAAAGAAAAACCTCTTTCATCTCAGCTGTCCCCTGATTGCCTCTGTAAGAGAATCTCTTTAGCAGCCCTTCTCCCCTTTTCTCTTGCTCTTGTGAAGTGAAAGACAGCCAAAATCGTGCCATTTAAGGACTGAAGTGAAACCTCTGAAGATTGCTGAAGACTGTAACCTCCTATAGACCACTTAATAACAGTAATAGGGTTAACAGAATTCAAAATTACTGTCACAGTCTTGACAAGAGTCAAAATATATGGGATGAGTGTCCCGTTTAAATTTCAGCTTCCTTCCTCACATTGCTCAATGGAACCATGAAAATGCTTTATCAAGAAGGAATTCTTCATATGGAAGACATTGCAAATACAATACATAAAAGGGGTAAGTTCAGCATGCTCCAAAGAGGCAAAATAAACCCCAATGCAAGACAATCAGTACATCTCTGCTGCACATGGAGTGGAGGACACATTAAATGAAGAAGGTACAATACCCTATGCACAAACCCACATTGCACCTGCCCTTTTGCCCTGCCTTTTCCTGAATGGTGGGGCTTGAATACAGGAGAATTTTGTTATGTGGAACCTTTTACTTCACTGTCCAAAACTCACAGAGGTGTCCACAGAGACCTCAGTGCCTTTGCACTCAGGTGCTGCAGAATGAACTCCTACCTGTTACTACTGCATGGGCATTCTTCTTTTTTTCCCAGCAGCTAGCCAGCCTTGAGAGAGCATCTTGGCTTTTCTTGAAAAGAACAGAGTAAAAGAGAGTGCTTTAATGATGTTGGGGGAAAGAAGACAATATCAAAGTATTTTTCCCATTGCTCCCAGTAAATGATGAGGAGTCTTGCATCAAACACTGAGAGAAATCACTGAAGTAATAATCAGAGTGTTTGTCATGAACTCCCATTCCATCACAGCCATCACATCCATCTGTATCCAATCTGTTCTTAAACTATCCCTTCATCACATCAATCCTTCTTCTACAAAGATGCACATCTCCCACTTTGTAGGAGACAGTTCCTTTTAAACTAGGACTCAGATGCAATTCACTGAAGCAAAAAAGAGGAAATTACACCCTGGATACTAGCTGTGTTAGATTTTCAGGAAAAAATTATTAACATTTAACAAATCTTGCCCTCTAGGCCATACACAACTGAATTTCAAAGACAAATAAACAAGAGGTTGCTCCACAGCTTGCATCTGAATGCAAGGAAAGACTAGCATGTGATCTCTGCATCTCTGTGCTGGTAATATTTAATTTTTAGCGTTATGGAAATAGGCATTTTTTGTACACATATACTTATAGCCCGGGCTGGGTCATAAATTAAAAGGCAGCCCCAAGTGTCCTTTGCAATGTTATTCAGATGGGTCTAATAAAAACAGTAATGGCTTTTGCAATGATCTGTCTTGGTGTACAAGAAACAGAAATGTTACTGAATGTCCTGTGTCTTACCATATCTAAGAAAAAAATCAGAATAGGAGATATTTAATGCAAACTACATAATCTGCAGAAATTTCTGCTTTTTCCTAGTGTCTTCTACCCTCATATCACTCTAATGTTTAATAGAACTCTAAAAAAAATTGGAATACTCTTCTGATAGTATTTTGATACTTGATTTGTGTATAAATACCTAATGAGGGGAAAAGAATGAGTGAAAAAGAGGGAGACAGAGGTGCCTAGCAAGAGCACAAGAGGCAATTGGTACAAACTTACAGACAAGAAATTCAATGAAAAGAATTTACTGTAAGAGTGGTCAAACACTGGTTGACTGGCACTGCTTTCCCAGACAAATTGTGGAGTTTCCAGCCATAGATATATTCAACACTCAACTGAATATTACCTGGAGCAACCTGTTCTAGCCTGGACCCTGTTTCTGACCAGAGACCTCTAAGGGTCTCTCCCAGCTTCACCTGCTCCATGATTTCAAAGTCTCAGCAAGTTTTTAAGGCAACAGAAAAAAATACCCTGCTGCAAGATTTACAGTTGGAATAATCATGTCAGTATTATTGTATGGAAGCAGTCTGGTTTGTTGAATCTAACTGACAAATTTGTTTTCAAATCTTTTTGGTATTAAATTACAATTACGCCTTTACTTGTCATTATCTTGGGGTAAAGTATTGCTGGTTCTAGCTTCCTTTACCAATCAATCCTTTATTTTTACATCATGTGTCTTGTTAACATATGGCCAAAATAAACTATGGGAGAAAGACATAAGCAATTGAGTACCCACACTGTAATTTTAAGAACTTGAAAAAATATGTGTGTAAATATTTTTCAAGAGTAAATATTTTTGTTTTGTTCAAGAAACCAAAATATTTTAAATTCATCATGGAAATGACCAAAGCTATATGATGTCATTTTTTCGGATAGAAGAAAATTTAATATCTGGAAGCATGATTCTATTCCCTTAGACTATGTTTCCCTCAGGAAAGAAAACCACACAGACACAAGCAGCTAATAAGCAAAGGAGACTGTAAAAATAATCTCTGCCTATTGCCTACTGTGTCATGGGAAAGGGGTCTCTTGAAATTTGGTAACTCCCACTGAGGTCTATAAAAAAAAATATTGGGGGTGGGAGGTGTCAGTATCCCAATCCTACTGTCACCTGAAAGAGCTTGTTTATGTTGTATGTGACAGAAGTTAAGAGCTAATAATGAGCTAGATCATCTATCCCATGCAGCAGTTCTTATGCAAAATATTTGTTCCTGTCTGCACTGACATATAATGTAAGAGTCAGTGGAGAATACATGTCCCAGTGAAAAATGATAATTCAAATAACTACACAGCCAGATAAGTTGTCACAGTCCTGTTTTCTGCTCTGACACTTTGCAGAATGGCACTATCCCTTCTGCTGTAGCAGTACAAGGAGGACACTCCAGTCAAAAGCAACACAGCAAAACAAAGAGAAATTTTTCAAGCTGTTCCATTCCCTGAACAGCAACGGCACATTCACAAGGAAGTCAGCAGGACCCCACAGACAGGGAGCACAAAGAGCAATGACAGCCTCAAATAGATCAGCCTAAGTGGTGCTGAGCAGGTCTCTCTCTCACAAAACTCTGTGTGTGTGTTTGTGTAAAGGAGACCTTTATCTTTTCAAAGCAAAGAGCTGTTAATTAACTGGGCAAGTACTGGCACTTGGACTGAGAGAACTGGCGCCTCTCAGGAAAGGCTATTCAGTTCAGTTAAGACAGAAATTGTGGAGAGCAAGATTAAATCTGTGTGTACCTCCTGGGGGACTTCAGATGGACTTTAAAAGCTAACATCCACAAGGGGTTTTCTCCACAGCATACAACACCTGGTGTTAAATAGACACAAGTCCAGGATTCCTAATGAGGTGTACATGAGAAAAAGCTGCAGCAGGTTAGTTGAGCTGAAGGACAGACCCTTGTGATTGCATCTTTGAGAAGGCAAATGATACACAGATCCCCTTCTTCTGTCTTTTAAAATTGTGCTGCTTACCTTGGAAGTGCACAGCCACAGCACTTTCCTTTTATTTTCCCTGAGTCATTCATGATCTCAGGACTCCAGCACTCACTTTGGGTGAGGTATTTCTCACCCAAAGGCATTCCCAAGCTCCAAACTGTAACACACCCACATGAGCATCCCTGCTTCCAGCCTCTTCCCTGGAGAGAGCATAGGGAAGCTGTTGCTGCAGTTCTGATGGCACAGTGTGTGTCTTTGAGTATTTTTCACATCCTTCATGCACAGTATCTTTTCCAAATAGTATAATCCCTTCTCTTCTGTGTTCATAAGCATATACAGTTTTTTGGAAATGAAATAATAATCTCTAAGTACCTCAAAGAGACAAAAAATACTCAGTAATTGATATTCTGTGACATTTATGTACGTAGCTAAAGATCAGCCACCATATATTAAACATAATATACATTATAGATATATTTTATTTCCCTGCTATTCTTGAGGAATGACAGTACTTCTAAGGACAGGTGTGAGAAATGAAAATTCCTTGGAATGTGTAGGGAAAGATGGTTTTGAATAACATTAAATTTTAATAACTTGTGAGTTTTGTCACCAGCAGAGCAGCAGTAGATGTGAGAAAGTAGGAGTAAGAACCACAAGGAAATATTGCACATATCATTCCTGTTTACATTCATTTATTCTCCCACCAATCTTTTTGAAGGATACTGCTGACTCCAAGTCTTCTGCTGTTGTGAGTCACATTATGTTGATCACCTGAAGTGTCCAGGAGATCTCTAGGCAGTTTCATATGCAGACTGGGAATAGATCTGTTTGAAGGGAAAAGCCAGCTGTCTCTTTTTTCTCCAGCAAAGCAAGCAGAAATAGTGAAGGTTTCTCTATTGCAGAGCTACCTGATTCAAAACACACATCCTTTTTTTCACTGCTTAGTAATAAAGAAATACAGTACTGGTCTACTTCCTAGTAGAAATTCAAACAAAAATAGGTTTGGTTATTGATTGTTCTTCTATAACTAGCTGCTACAATTATCTTCTCTCATCCTGTTAATCTAAAGAGAAAAACAGGCAACTGCCAATTATACACTACACGTACAGGAAATTTACACAACATGGGATGTGATATTCAGTTCCCACAGCTGGAGTTCACTTGACCAGTTGTGTGCTGAAGATCAGGGCAGCTTGGCAATTGTTTAAAAAGATCTTCTTGCTCAGCTGGTCAATTATTCACAGGAACAGCAAAGTAGGAAAATGGTTTTTGTTAGTGTGAATTGTGCACACACATCTGTCAGTCACTTGCAGCGAGATCAGTGGCTATTTCTTCCCTCCTCTGTGTTTTCTTTCCACTCCTCGCCCTTTGCTAGGCCAGGTTCTCATGGCCTGAGTTGCGTCCTGTTTCTGTGTAATGTGGAGCATGAGACCCTTGACCTCAGTTGAGTCCCCAGGGTTCTGCTGTTCAGAGTTAAGGGATACTGCATTTTCCTCTGCTGTAAGCTACAGTATCCTTCTTCCCTTGCAAGAAAGATGCTAAGATGGAGCTCCAGGTAAGTTAAACCATCCCCACCCTGCCACGGCCGCTCTGCACAGCTCAGGGCAGCCCACCGAACATTTGGCCTAAGGCAGCAGGACATGAGCATCTCAGCATCTTTATGTACTCAGTAATTCTTGAAAATCAGAGCAGGAACAGTAGTTTATCTTTCAGCTCATGGCCCACCTCTCTTTTGAAAAACAGACATTGTAGGCTACACTGCTTAACACAGTTTTTTTAAGTTCATTAGTGTTATAGTGTTCAGTTTCTGCAGTGTTAACAACCAGAGACAAAACAGCCTGTAAAATTTTTTGAAGACCTGTTTTGACACAAAAAAAAATCTCTATTAATTCACAATAATAATTTATTGCAGTCTCACACCTCAGCAGGAGGTCCTTTCATATTGATAAGACTGAAATCTCACTCATGTTTGTTCAAAGGTTTTGCAAAGCTCTTTACCTTTTAAATTTATTATTTAGGGAATACTGTATGAACAAAAAATCCTTTATGAAATACAGCAGAACACAAGGTCTCTGGCACCAAAGTAGTCCTGTGATCTACTTCAAATACAGTACACATAACATCAGTTTAGATGCAATTGAGTGCAAAGGTGTCTGTTATGCAGGACACACAATATACAGGCTTTCATTAAAAGAAAAAAAGACTTAAACTCTCAGAAGACCTCCACTGATTTTCTTTCCTTTGAAATCATGCAATGATACATAACTCACAGATCTGTTTTTACACTAAAGCATTATTGAAAGCTGGCAGCGTAATTTTTTACAACATTGCACTAAGAGGGCAAAAGTTGAGCTTATTGAAAAGAAATCTGTCCTGTGGCAACAGATTTCATAATTAAGTGTACTCTGATTACAGAACAAATAAAAAAGAGTCCTCATCCTACATGCACATTAGACTTCTAGAGGAAAAAAAAATTCCTGGAGGTTTAATTGCATTTGATGACTTGAAAGAGTGATTTCATTATAGTAATGTGAAAAGTGCTATTCTGACTCCACTCTTCCACAAACCTCTTTTCTTCTGTACTGTCTCCAGACCTGTAATAGTTATTGTGCCTGATAGCTCCTCTTGCTAGAGGTTGGGATTTGGGGGTGTGCATTGCTGCTTCTGTTCTTTAGACTTCTTTTCATCACACCACAGTTAATGATGAATATTAATTGCGAATGTGCATCATAGATTTAACCCTTAAAGACTATATATAGGTATTACAAGATAATATATAATATTTATTATGTTATGATAGGTTATATATATTTCATAATGTATTTTATACAGTATCATCACAACCAGTGGGAAAACTGTCAAGCTGTCACATCCTGCAGAACACAGCACAAAAAAGGAAAAGTTGGGACAGAGAAACTTTTCTAATGAACTGCTCCTGAATCAGAAAAGATACACTCTTGAGTGGCCTGCTATTATTGACAGAATTCACAGAATTCACAAAATTCACAGAATGACTAAGTTGTAAGAGACCTTAAAGGTAATTGAGTCCAACCCATGCCCTAAAACCTCAACTAAACCATGGCACTGAGTGCTACATACAGATTTTTCTTAACACATCCAGGGATGGTGACTCCACCACCTTCCAAGGCAGATCATAATGATGTTCATTATATGAAAATCAATGTTAAATTAAAAATTTGGAAAGCTGAAATCCCTTCCCAAGACTGAAAAAATAAGTATCACAAATGACTTTTGCCAATATATCGTTATTTGCTGTTAAGTGGAAAAAACAGACATCAGAATACCAATGGCTTCACCTCTCTGATATATTCTTGAGAACCCTTTTTGTTTTCATTTAGATAAAAATGAGGATTTTTTTTTTTTTTGGATAGTCACCCCTGCGCTCACTCTTTAGGAATAATTTTCCTGGATCTCATATGAGGTAGCAGGTTATTAGGAATTAAATTGCTGTGATCTCCAAAGGTCACAAATATTTCAGTACTTCATTCAACCTAATGAAGGTCACTGATACAGACAAATGTATTTTAAAAAGAAAAAATACCCAAACCCAACCCAAACCTCTCCACACTTCTCTGCCATAAAAACAATAATTTTCAGTTTATGTTCAGTAGTGGTGCATCTTCAGTGTTTTTGCATTAGAAATACTGTTTATTTACTTGCATGGACACCCATGACCAGCTTCTCATTAGAGTAGCAGAGGTGCAATGTATTTCTATTAAAGTAATTCAAGTAACTATAGCTTCCCATTGCTGTAATGTCCACCCTACTAAAAACAAACAAACAAACAAAAAAAAAAACCTACTGGTCTGTAGATTTTTATCTGTTCTTTAAAGTTTAATAGGCATAAACATATATATTGAAGAAGCCTAAACCATAAGAGTAAATACTGTAGAAAGAGTAAGTTTTATCTTATATCTAGAAATTACTTTACTGATCACCAGGGTACAATTACATGAATGTACAAAGATTTAATTTTGGTTTTGCACAGCAGTGGGAAGTTTATGTGTAAATGAGTATTATAAAGCATTAGTACATGAAGTGTGTCATTTAAGCTACTTCAATGCTGAAGATTGTAATCCAAACTAAGCTAATGTATCTTTACATCTTATAGATGGACTTCTGACCCTTTTGTAACAATAATTAGGCTGAACACAACACTGTAAACAAGGAAGGGAAGGACATCTGGGATATAATTTTGTATTAGTCTTACTACAATAATCTGTGTAAATATTCTTTTCTGTATCTGTTCACCTTTTTTTAAAAGGTGGACTGTGAAAAAAATAGTAAGCTTTGGGGTAGCTAAATTGTAGCCAATATTTTGAAGAAGATCCTGTTAAGCATTATTTTTCTTGGTAGAGATCGAATGAGACACAGAATCTTACTTTTGGCTGTCTGGCATGGAAACAATCCTAATCTGAACTTTTCACATATCTGCTGTTATACATGTACCCCTTTGCTTTGCTCTTCTAGAGCCATCTACATAGGAAGACAAACTACCTGTTTACCTGGAACCAGCTGTTTGACCAAGAGAACATTAAGGCACCTGACATTTATGATAAAATTTGGATGAAGAAAAACCCAATTCTCAAATACTATGTCAGATGCACACCCTAGGAGTTGGGACCAGTCCTAAAAGAGATCAGTGATTACTCTTCTGATTTTGTAACATTTTAAAAGAGTAATAATTTACTCCTGATATGTATTTTTTGCCTTCCTGCTAGATTGTTATAATCAGTTTCTCACTCTCTAATCCTTAATTTTCTTAATAACTTCTTGTGAGAAACTCTGCCTTGTCTTAATGCCATCTTTTTCATCAGCACAATTAAGATTAAGTTATTAGATTTAATGACATATTACTTACATTACACAGATTTGGATATCATTTACAAGGATCCTTACTGAATCTAAAAATCTTATCAAAATCAATGGGGTTGTGATTTTTATAAGTGATAACAATTAAGGCCACAGGCAGCATTGACTTGGCATGGAACAGCAATAGGCGGCTACTGGCATTAACCTTCCTGATGCCTTGAACTTCTGACCTTGTGCATTTTGGACAAATTGACTGGCTGGCCATTTTGGTGCTTGTACTGTGATTAATGAGGTTGTTAATTATCAGGAGACCATGCAAATGTGATGAATTTTGAGAATTTCAGACTTCAGAAAAATCTTTGAAATTTAACCGACAACTTGATCTCCTGGGAGAAAAAAATCAGTAACCAGAAACAGTCAGGTTAAGACATAACTTAGACAATTCATCAGCTTTGTGACCTCCTTGAGCTTCATCACAGACATTATAAGACAGTTTTCACAAAATTTTGCTGCTTATGGCCAATGGTTTTAGAGGTTGAGAATTTATGCCAAAAGAATGGTCTGTAGGTGTAATGAGAAAATAAAACTGGAAAAAAAGTTTATAATCTTAGTTGTAAAACCTAAGGACTGACTTTTTTTTACCCCTTTCTTTCTTCTTAGAACACAAAATAATACTTAAAATAATATTTTCCAAGCATCCTCAAAGGACTGACTTTGTTAACTTGTTAATATTTATTGTGTTATGGAAGAACAATCTTCATTTTTTGTATCAAGCTTTTCATCTGAAAGAGCAGCATGTAGAATTTTAAAAGGAGTCATAATGACCAGATCTAGAACTATTCATCATGTTTTAATGTCTCCTTTCAAAATAGTCAGGATATCAGTACTGAACTGTAATATATATATAATTATATATATATATATATATATATATAAAATTATAAAATATATAATATTTTATATATATGTGTGTGTATATATATATGTAACTGAAGTACTATATAAAACTGAAGTGTAATATATTTGATCTGGTACTTTCATCTTCTATGATGGTGACACGGTCCATTAGTGTGTTCTTACAAAGGAATCCCAGAGACTCATAGAAGCATTTTATCTCAGCAGAAATTCCTGCCAAGAGTAGAAAAGTAAAACAAAGAATAACATTTCTAATAGGCATGTCGGAACTTTTATTTGATTTTACCATTTCTGTATGTTTTACCATTTCTGTGTATGTTTTAGGGCAAATACAGTGCTTACAGAAATGCAGTGCACAAAGCCTCTCTTGTCTGGTGAGAATGCCTCACCAGTCTTGAACAATTCTGTACAAAAAACACATGATCACTCCTTGGAGTGCTAAATCTAATCTAAGGTCTATGTTTAGCTCAACGTCTAGTTAGATTTGATGTATCACAATAGACCAGCAGGTATCACTAAAACACAAAACATCACAAATTATATTTACAGTTCTGCTTCCTGAAACAGAAAGTCCCACAGTGAGATGAAATTTCTACTCCAAATTAGCACACACTCAGCACTGTAATCTGTTATTAAAGTTTTAGTCTACGTATTTTATCTTGGTCTTATACAACAATTTGCCCAGTAAGAACAAAGCCCTCATCTCTCAGATGGACAGATTAGGAGAATGACAAAAGGGTGGGCAAGCTCTGCAGTTATATCATTCCACCAATAAGAAGAGGGAAATAAATTGCCTTCAATAAAATAAAAAATAATCTTTAATTAATCATTTCACAGAATTTATAATTTCAAAGTATTTTCTTTAAATTTTCCTGTCCTTGAAAATTGCAAATTGTTTTAGGCCAGAGAGAAGAGAAGAATCTTTTAATTATTTTCAACACATTATTTTAATCCCAGAATTGCAGAACCCACTAGGCTGGAACAGGCCTCTGGGATCATTGAGAAAACCTGTGACCAAACACCACCACATCACCTAGACCATGGTACTGAGTGCCATGTCCAGTCTTTCCTTAAACACCTCCAGAGACCCCACCACCTCACCAGACAGCACACTCCAATGTCTAATCATCCTTTTCTGTGAAGAAATTCTCCCTAATGTCCAACTTAAACCTCCCCTGGCACAATTTGTGTCCTCTCATCTTGTCGTTGTTTGCCTGGGAGAAGACAATATTCCCCAGATGGCTACACCCTCTTTTCAGGTGGGTGTAGAGAGCAATAAGGCCTCCCTTGAGCCTCCTACAGCTGATCCCCATCAGACTTTTTCTCCAGACCCTTCACCAGCTTTGTTGCCCTCCTGCACATCAATGTCCTTCCTGAGTTGAGTGGCCCAGAACTGGAGACAGAATTCAAAGGGTGACCTCATCAGTGCTGGGTCTAATGAGCTCTTGAAAACTTATCCCATTACATTCTCACAAAATTTCCATCTCAGTTTCTAATCCAAATAATTTTGGACAAGTTCAGATACATTAACTTAGATATGCTAAACTATATGAACAGGGTTTTTTAAGCTTCAAATACAAAGGCCTAAGACCTCCTTATAATACAAATTAAAAAATTGATAAAACTGTCACAGTTCATCTTCCTGAAACTAGCATTTTCTCTTCTACTTGGAAAACTGCCAGCTTTTATGATAGGCTATTCAAAAGACAAGATTTTTTTCCATTTCTCACAGACATTAGATATTCCATCATATCCATTAAGCACATGAAGAGTGTAAAAAATATTCTTTGTTGGCATTGTCCTTGCCTTCCTTCAGCAAGCTCTATAGGGGGACTATCCATGTGGTTTGCTTGTGGAGCTGAGTGTCTCAATTCTTCCCTGTTAACATGGATTTCTTAACTGACTGTAACAAAAGCAGTGCTGAGCTTTAGTTTGGGGTGCAGGTAAAAGATAAATGTTTGGTGTATGTATATTTGGAGTGGGGGTACATGCACAAAGATTACCCCACCTTTACCACTCCAAGATATGTCATATATGTACAATGACTTTCAACTTCAAGAGCAAGAAGAAAAAGGAAAATAGTATTGCTTGAGCTTTTCAATACTTACATCACAACCAAGCAGGCTATGATTTATGGAGAGAAATTGTATTTGTGTACATGACTCCAAAAGTCTCTGAAGTGTTTCTAGCAAACCCTCATGAAAGAGATCAATATTAAGGAGAAAAGATAGAATTTTCAGTTCTACTAATTCTTTAAGCTGTAATCCATTTGGAAAAAAAGTATGTCTAAATTTCTGTTCTAGTTAAGTAGCCCTCCCCTCCGGCTTTGTAGGTCTCAGGTGCCAGCTCTGCTTATTCAGGTGCCAGCTGTGTTTACTCCAAATCAGCAAATCCAGTCCAAACCTAGAAAATTCTCTTATCAGCCTGCTCTAGATTCTCAGGAATTTGTATTTGGAAAGTTGGATTTTTCAGTATTGTTTCATACATATCCCTAAAGAAAACATGCCTTAGGATTAGGGATTTCATTTAAAAATTTAAATTGCAAAGAGATTTTTCCTCCACCCTCTGCTTATATCTCCATGTTTTAGAAACTGCCAGAATGCAAAGTAGCAGAGAACTTTCATATTTGCTTATGGTTAGAAAATCTAGCTCATGAGACCCTGGTGTCCTTTTGCTATTTCTCCATACTGTTCCGGTTTAATGAGCTAAACAAAAATACACTCAGACACCTGACAGAACTTCTCAATTTATTCCAGATTACAATATTTTTGTTTCTCTTTTTTGCCTATTTTTGTTTCAAAGACATGAGGACTTGCTGAACTTTACTCTTTAACAAGTCAGTTTCTAAACAAACAGGTGGCATTTCTCCCTTTTCTCATCCTACTCTGGAAGAACATCCTTCATCATTGCTGCCTGTATGACTTACTACTGTTCCCATCTCAGACAACGTAAACAAAACATATTACATTTATTTAACATCTTCTTACAAAAAAACCCAAAAAACTGTAAGCAGACTAGTTTCTCTGTCATGAATTTCCACCCCAAAGACACACAAGAAGAAATCATAGCTCTTTGAAAATTCCAGTCCTTAGGATTTAGAATAAATCAAACAGAACAAAACATACTTGCCGCGATGTCCCTTGGAGAAACCACTAGCTCAGTTCCTGGGCACCGGCTGGAAGCCGAAGCCACGCTCTATAGCCACGCGTCCGTGTGTCGGCGAGAGTCGCGGTCCGTGGGTCGAAAACCCGCCTGAGCCAGTAGGGGGAAGTACAACACGACGGTAACAGACGAAAGGAGCCGTCCTATTGAGGTAGACTGCAGTCCGGTTTTATTGTAGATCCGCGCGGGGAACAATAGCACCGAAGGGGAGTCTGCCCCAAAAAGCGGGGAGCACGGGTGTCCACGCCTTTTTAACTTGGGGCGGTAACCAGGGGGGAGAACAACTATTAACCAATGAGGGAGTGGGAACCGGGGTGTCATTCAGGGGAAACTTCCAGTAGGGAGAGATGGTGGGGAGAAGTCCCCAGGGACCAGCCTATCACCCGAGGCTTCTGGTGGAAGCTTCTAGGTGGAGGGGTGAAGCCTGGGGCGAGGGACGACCGTTGAGGGTTACATAACCAGGGTGATTGGCAGATAGGAAGGGGAGGAGGGGAAGGAGAGGGGGACCAGAAGACCCATATGGGGGGAGGAGATATCATAAAACACAATGCAACAACTACTCCTTTTACATATTAAACAAAAACAGAACAAGAGTCTCTTGTTAAAATGAATTAAACTCGGTCCGGGAGGGGAATTCGGAGTTCGGGTAGGTGTCCCCAAACCACGGCTGACAGGTGGGAGCTGTCTCTACCCAGGGTTGATGTGTCGCTTGGGGTCTCAGGCTGAGGCTGTAACATAAAACTGAAAAAGTTTAATGGGGGCAAACTAAATAAAATGGGTCCGTCTCGTCCTCCTCCAGCAGACGTCCTTCACCTGCCAGACCGGTGTGGCTCGTGTTGGCTTGGCGATGTATGGGCGCACCCATTTTGCATGTACCCATCTTAACCCTGTGGGAGTGGCAATACACGCATACCTCCACCCCCGTGTTACTAGCTCGAATGGTCCTTGAAGCTGCCACATCTCAGGATCTTTTATTAGGACGGGGGGCCTCTCTTTCAGCTCCAGCTGAGGGTTGCTCTTAAAATGACGTACTATGGGAGGGTTCATGTTCTCAAAGGCGCAATTGAGAAAGTTGTAGGTGAACAATGCCTGTGCCAGCTGGACATGAGGGGATTCCACCTTCATCACCGCCCGTTGGTGCTCGATGATCTTTTTTAGGCTCTGGTGGGTCCTCTCAACTATGGCCTGACCTGTCGGGGAGTGGGGGATGCCGGTGATATGCTCCACTCCCCATTGTTGCAGGAAACTCCTGAACTCCTTGGAGGCATACGCTGGGGCATTGTCCATTTTTAAATCCTTTGGAACCCCCAACACAGAGAAGGCGTGGATGAGGTGGTTAATGACATCCTTCGCCCTCTCTCCTGCATGGGCAGAGGCATAGACCGTGCCAGCAAAGGTGTCTATGGACATGTGTACGTCCTTCAGTCTGTCAAACTGGGGGACTTTGGTTACATCCATCTGCCAGACCTCGCAACTATGTAAACCCCTGGGGTTTGCCCTGGCACTAAATGCGGGCATCTGGTGGTTCTGGCACTGGGGACACGTAGCCACAATGGCCTTGGCCTGATCACGGGTCAGTTGGAATTGCCGGACCAGGCCAGGCGCGTTTTGGTGGAAGTTGTGATGACTGACTTTCGCCTGCTCAAATTTATAAGGGAGTGGTGCCATAAGGACTGGGGCCGCCAGGGCATCAGCTCTTTGATTGCCCTCGGCGATGAACCCCGGCAGTGTGTGACCTGACATCCATCACGTAGAATTGTTGCTCTCGGTGGGAAACAAGATCTATTAGCCTAGAGAGCAACTCGTACAGAGTGGTGTTAGGCATCTCCTGCAGTACTGCATTTTCGGCTCTGGACACTACACCAGCTACATAGGCCGAATCAGTTATTAAATTGAAGGGTTCCTGGAACCTCTCAAAGGCCCTGATGACAGCGGCCAACTCAGCTACCTGAGGCGATCCTTCAACCTCGGCAATATCTGCCTCCCACCGCTGAGTTTGAGGATCCCACCAAGTCATAACTGACTTGTGGGATGCTCCGGACGCATCTGTGAAAACTGTCAGGGCTTTTAGAGGCTGCCTACTGTGGACCCTTTTTAATGATAGAGAGAGTTGAACTTCTGAATTGAAAATTTTGTGGGCCGGTCGATGAATTGAAATTTGTCTGGTGTAGCTGTCCAATGCAAACTGCAGGGACTTGTTTTCCTGGAGCAGGTGTTCTAACATTGCTTTTGTGAATTGGCCCGTTGTCAATTGAATGGGTATGTGGATGATGTCAAAATCGCACCCCGCCAACTCCCTGATACGCTGACGTGCTTTCCAAATCAAGTCTGCCATCAACTCCTGGGGCAATGTCATTCTTTTGGACCAGTGGTGGCTCAGGAAGACCCACTCTATGATCAAGAGAGGGTCCCTTTCGCCCTGGTCCTTGTCCTTGGTGGAGGTGTGCCATTGAAAAATGACCCCATGGAGGTGTGGCAGTTTACCCAGTATGATGAATCTGAAGGGCAGGCCCGGTTGGTAGCGATGGGCCTGCCTGGCAGACATGTAGCTTTGTACCTTTTCTAACGCTTTCCCTGCCTCTGGGGTAAGAGTCCATGGGGAACTTGGCCCCTCTCCCCCTTCCAATAAATTGAAAAGGGGGGCTAGGTCCTCGGTGGAGATGCCTAGCCACGGTCTTACCCAATTTAAAGACCCACACAGCTGTTCGAGATCCGCCAGGGTCCAGACGGTGTTCCTGATCTCCATTTTCTGAGGAGAAAAGGTCCTCAGCATCATCTGCAGTCCCAGGTACTTCCAAGGTGGCATCCTTTGAATCTTCTCCATCTGGAGCTCGAACCCTGTAGCAACCAACGAAGATGTTGTGAGGTCAAGCACATAGGCAAGCACATCATCTGTGGGAGCACACACCAAGATGTCGTCCATGTAGTGTAGTATGATGGCATCTCCCACAGCTACACGGATGGGGGACAGCAAGGAAGAGACATACCACTGGCAGATGACAGGACTGGCCTTCATGCCTTGGGGTAAAACCCTCCAATGGTAGCTCTTCCTTGGGGCTTCCCGGTTGATGGTAGGAACCGAGAAGGCAAACTGTGGGGCATCGTCAGGGTGTAGGGGAATTTGAAAGAAACAATCTTTTATATCAATAACTGCCAAATTCCAATTTTGGGGGAGCATCGCAGGGGACGGCATCCCTGGTTGAAGAGACCCCATATCCTTGATCACTTTATTGATTTCACGGAGGTTGTGAAGGAGCCGCCACTTGTCTTTGTTAGGCTTTTTTATAACAAAGACTGGGGAGTTCCACGGGGACATGGTCTCCACGATGTTGCCTTTCAGCAGCTGCTCTTCCACAAGCTCCTTGAGCGCCTTTAATTTTTGTTTGCTTAGCGGCCACTGTTCTACCCAGACTGGTGTATCTGTGAGCCAATTCAGTTTCTGGGGGGGGGGGGAGTTTCTCAGTGGCCGCAGCCTGAAAAAGATGGGGGGGGCTTAGGAATGTCAATTTTTGCCCCCCACTGGGCCATCAGGTCTCTACCCCACAGGGGTTCCGTGAAGTCTAAAACGAACGGGCGTATTGAGGCCACTTGTCCATCTGGCCACTCAATTTGCACGACGCTCTTTGACTGTTTAGTGAATTGAATGCCCCCTATGCCCTGTACTCTGCCAGCCACGTTCTGCAATTTCCAGTGTGACGGCCACTCCCAGGCGGGAATGATCGTCACATCTGCCCCTATGTCCAGGAGCTCCTGTATGGTCCGCCGTTCACCCCGCAAATGTAGCCCACAGGTGATCTTGGGCTTGCTCTCCCCAAGGGCCTGTGCCCAGTACACTGATGGAGCGAGCTTCCTGCGGAGGCTCTCTGCCTGCTCCCGGTCCCATGGTGGTTCAGGGACTGGAATGGCTTGGGCAACGATTTGGCCCTTTGGAAGGAACACGGGTGGGCGGACGCAATACAGGGGAAGCACAAACTGCCCCAGGTCTGATGTTACTGACCCAGGCAGCACCGTGATCCCCTGGGGTGTGTGCTTTGTGTCCCCAACAACGATGTACTTACATCGCAGCCAGCTCCAGGTACCTGAACCTTCGGGAGCTACCGAAATGAGATGGTGGTCAGAGTCCCTAAGATGAAGTGGTTCCGTCAGCTGAAGCCTGAAAGGGGAAAAACAAGACACCGTGGTTAAGATGGGCCACCTGTGCTGTTCTACATAATGGATGCGCTGTGTATCCATTGAAAGAATGTCCAGTCCGGTAGGAAAAAAGTCTTTTATGGGTGTGTGCTGGATTTCCCCTCCCTGTGAAAGTTCAGTGCCCACCCAATTTGTGTCAGAGTGCAGGGAGGAGGTCAGCTGGGGTGAGGTCGGCAGAAAGGGTGGCTGCAAGCATTCCCCGGAAGCACTCGCCTTCCTGAGTGAACTCCCGCTGCACTCTACACAAGTCCTTTGTGATTTGGAATGGCAACAGGGTCCACTCGGCATGAATGTCTCCCTCAGCAAGGGGGATGGATATATGTGACTGGGGCTGCTAGAAAGGTGCTTTGGTGACTGGACAGGCTTAGGGAAGGAACAGAGGGTGATGGAAAACCATTCCCGGGCATTGGCGTCTTTTCTGACCCCAGCCCCCCCCCCCCCACACACACACCCCTGTAGGAACCGGGAGGGGGACCGTGGGAACCAGGAGTCAGTCCCGGCTGGGAGGGGCCGGGGGGCTGGGCAAGCGGGGAGGAGGGGGAGGGCTCCGCCTCAAAGGAGTGACTCAGGGCGGGGTTACCCCCATGGGAAAAAGGGGCATAACCGGGGGAGGGGTCAGGGCTCGGGGAGGGACGTGCTGGGAGGAAAGCATTGGAACTTTGGGGAGAGGGATTCTGGGGAGGAGAAGAGTGAGTGGCAGGAAAAACCCTGTGGTCCCTACCATTTTGTCCCCCCACAGCACCAGCGCCATTTTGAGAAAGGGGGCAAGTGCCGGGAAACTCCACACGGCATCCGTCTCGTCTTCCCCCAGGGCCATCTCGCGGTTTAGGAGAACCGGGATATTAAACCTAACTGAGGGTTTTCGGGACGAGGCTGTACATTTTCGGGGCAAACGGGGTGAGGAAAGGTCCCGAGGAGTCTGGTACCAATGACTCCCTAGGTGGGGGGATCTGGGGTTCTGCAGAGAGCCGGGGAGATGGTAGCAACGCCGCGCTGAGCTGCGGGCTGCTCCCCACCGAATCCCAGGTTTAGGAATGACAGGGGAGGAAAGAGGGCTAGGAGAGGGAAAAACCGGGGACAAACCACCCAGAGATGGGTCTTCCTCCACTTCCCGCTTTTCTTTCAAAAGCGCTCGAATTTGCAAAGCCCAGAATGTTAATTTGGCAACGGCATTATCCCCCGTTTTTCCTAATTGGGTTATTTAGATCCAGCTCGGTCCCAAAAGCAAACATCAGTTAGATTTTCAGGGGCAGTATCTTCTGGAAAATGAAGGAAGAGCCATCTAACTAAATCTTTAACTTCGTGTTTTTTAACAGAAACTAACCCCCCCACGAGGATTCCCGCAACTTGGAGATAAACTCCTCTCTGTTCGGTCGAGAATCTAGTCCCCATGGTAACCGCGGGGCGACCAAACGCTAACAAATCCTGTCCTGGAAAAAGGATACCAAAAAAAAAAAACAAACCCCCCCGCTGGACTAACCCAAACTTTCCCCTACCTACGGGACACAGAGGATCGTCTCCCCTTGTCCCTCACCGCAAAAGAAAAGAGGGAAAGAATATAAACCCTGTAGGAATTGTCCTACTTACCCTGTCCGGGGGACAAAAAAAAAACTCCAGGGCAGGCGTCTGTCAGGGAGAGACCGTGTTAGCAGCTGCCTCTTCCTTCCCCCAGAAGCACTGCCTCTGAAATGAAGTCTGCTCCAACTGGGGGTGCCTTGACCACCTGGAACCTCTTGCAGACCGACGGCAGGAGTTATAGTCCTGGGACGGCGGTCCTGCTGGTTCACGCCACAGGCTCTGGCAGCGTTTTCTAGAACCTCGCGTTAGGTGCGAAAGCTGCCGCGGTGTCCCTTGGAGAAACCACTAGCTCAGTTCCTGGCTGTCAGCTGAAACCACGCTCTATAGCCACGCGTCCATGCGTTGGCGAGAGTCGCGGTCCGTGGGTCGAAAACCCACCTGAGCCAATGGGGGGAAGTACAACACGGCGGTTACAGACGAAAGGAGCCGTCCTATTGAGGTAGACTGCAGTCCGGTTTTATTGTAGATCCGCGCGGGGAACAATAGCACCGAAGGGGAGTCTGCCCCAAAAAGCGGGGAGCACGGGTGTCCACGCCTTTTTAACTTGGGGCGCTAACCAGGGGGGAGAACAACTATTAACCAATGAGGGAGTGGGAACTGGGGTGTCATTCCAAGTTAAACTTCCAGTAGGGAGAGAGGGAGGGGAGAGAAGTCCCCAGGGACCAGCCTATCACCCGAGGCTTCTGGTGTAAGCTTCTAGGTGGAGGGTTGAAGCCTGGGGCGAGGGGTGACCATTGAGGGTTACATAACCAGGGTGATTGGCAGATAGGAAGGGGAGGAGGGGAAGGAGAGGGGGACCAGAAGACCCATATGGGGGGAGGAGATATCATAAAACACAATGCAACACATACTCTTTCAGTTTTCACAAGAAAAATTGAAACTAAATTGGTGATATTTCTAAAATTGAAACTTTTCTGGTTTTCCAGCCAAAGTGAATTGTTCTTTCTGGCATCAATTCAGTGCTGATCTATATGTCTATCTCCCAGGAGCAGCAGGCTGGTTGTCTGTAGCACATAGTCCTTGTCTTTGGTAGTGCTTCCTATTTGGACTACTGCTTCTGAGATAAACTGTGCTGTCCCATCTGCCTTCTGCACTAATTCAAGTATTTTAATTAGAAAATTATTTAAACCAGCTGTTAAAGATACTCAGTCTACCAAAACGCTGAAAATCACTCCTATCACAAAAAGTCAAAAAGCAATTTAGGAAATGAGTAAAAACAATCAAGATACCTAGTTTTAAATTCTTAAGTCAGCGCTGAATTTTTTCCTATAAATAATTAGGAACAATATAGATACCTTTTTCAAGGATAAACAGCAGTTACATTATAAAATTTGGTGTAAATTTCCTGTCTGATAAACTGGATTTAAATAAACTGGATTTAAATAACTTCTCGGACAATTTGGTGGTCAGCTCAGAAAATGAGTTTTGAATAAGTAGAGCTGTTTAATGGCACTGTCATGGTTATTTACTAAAAGTATTCTTTCACTTCTGAGTCACATAATTGTCTGCTTATGTTTTAATATTGACTGCATTAGTTTTTGTAGTATTCAGTGTGAAGTGGATGTAGATAAGTCAATGAAGAAATCAAGCATCTATTGTTCCATAGAAGTACCCATTTGAATATTCCAGAAGCTTTACAATAAATCTTGGTGGTTTGGCATAAATCAGTACATACCCAGGGCACTTTTTCCCACCACCCTCTTCTGGGTTTGTGTGTGAAGATGTGGATGCATACCTGAATCCCCTCAAAAGAAATTCCACGAGAAAAGCTCCACCATGCTGTCCACCTCAAAGGACAGGAGACAGAAGTCTCATGGAGTCCTGGACTTGCTGGTCCTTTCCAAAGCAACAGCTTTAGATACATTTAAAGATATTTAAGGCTAAATGAGAACTGAAACCTTTCCCCAGAGCCAGCTACAAGGAAGCTCTCAAGAGTGTAGAAACATGAGATATGAGTTGGTTGCCCAGATGATGCAATTGTGCTGAGCCTGCAGAGGTCAATTGCCTCAGAGGATTTCATTGTGAGACATTGATTTATACTGGTCCATGAAGAACGATCTAGGGTAAGGTTTTTATTTGAGAATGAAAACAAATTAGAAAATGTATGACACAGTTTAAAAGATAGAAGATATAATCAGTCTGGTGAGTTTACCACCACTCTAGAGATAACAACAATATGCTAAATTACAAATAACAAGGAAAGTAATTTCCTCCTGAATAATATTCATTCAGCAGTATATGCAGAGGTTAATCTGACCTCCTTTGAATAAAGCTAGGTATCCCTAGATGGATAGCATACAGTATTTTAGTACATCTCATAGGAGCCATAAAGAGATATCTTTTCCAGAAAGTCTGAGCAGCTGGTCTGACTCAATATTTGAAAGCACCAACAAATACAAGGTCTGCAAGGTAGGCAGTCACTAGTCAATGTGAATCAAACACAAGCATTAACTACAATGACTGAGGACCACTTTTCCCAAAGCAACCTGTCACCCTCCACTGCAGTCAATGACAAATAATCATATGACAAAAGCATGGTAATATGTCATGTATGTTCTAATATATGTCCTCTTAAATTATAATTTTTTGCTTGTCTTTCAAATAATTTAACACCAGAAATGAATTTTGGACCAAGGAATTTTGTGTGCAGGAAGAATCAAGAACCAGTCATGCTCCCTAATTCACTTGCCTAAAAATGGACATATACACTGAGTATTAGTAATTGCCAGTTACATTTAAGCTGTGCTTAAGATAATTTGCATTTGAAGGGTAAGGACATCCCAGTGTGCAGAGAAGATGCATCAAATTCCCAGGCCTGAACAAGATTCATGCACCTTAGCAGCAGATAGAAATTGAAAGAACTGGTTGCTCTCTCACTTTTATTTCCTCCACTTACTCGAGACTTTCTAATTTCCATCTCTACAATCATGATCTGATCTCATGCTGGCCATGTGAAAGGAGGAGTGGGCCATCTTTTATCTGTCATGTGATGTATTCACATAAGGCAGGAAGAGTATGGATGGGAATGAGGCAAATCATCAAGATATATCGGCATTTATGATCAACACTGAAAAATACGCTGAGTGTGAATTTGATTTGGAGTCTGGTTAAACCTTACTATGCCTCTGTCTTAATGCACAATGAGCAGAGAGGAAACATTGTGATTTTACAAGTAGGTTCCATTCCACTCACTCATAAAAATTCCTTTTCAAGAAAATACTTTGGGGTGATATTTAAAATGTACATGTATGTATATTTAAGCAGATGTCAAGCATTTATGAGAACTTTAAAAAGTTTAAATTCCTAAATATCTTCTGGCTCTATAGGAATTAGAGAGTCAAGAACATAAAAAAATTCCCCTGTATGATTCTTCTCATATTTAAGAGCATAAAAATTAGAAATTAGGCAAAATATTTTTCTGTAGTATAAAAAATGAATCACTGAAAGTTCACAAATAAACACTTCCTGGCTATGGCAAAGGCTCAGTAGAAACTCTGAATTCAACTTTCATGGCCTGTTGCAGCTGTTTGAACCTTCATGTTCTACTTCCCATGAGTGTATCTTGTCTGATAAGTTATAGCATATGTTATTGTTTCATACAATATGCATGTGTCAGTGTGAGGGAGAGCGACCTGCTCACTTGTCTTGATTAGTATGCTCATTGCATAGCTAAAATCAGTGAGTTTAGAGTGTTTCTCTTTCTAAGTGGGGAAAGAAAATGTGTCTGAGAAATGCAGAATGAGAAAGAGCCCATCTCCCCTGCATGTCCATGGCCTCTCTGAGTAAACACAAACTCACAACATGCAGGAAAAAGGGAAGAGTGAATCAAGGAACCTTGAACCAATTATGAACAATTTCTTAGTGTAAAAGAATGACAACTATCTGTTTCAAGTTATTTGCTTTGTCTTAGATGAAAATAAAAATATAATCATTCAAGGGAAATCAGGGACTTTGACACTAAAGGAAATTTTGAAACACTTTCCCCATATGAAAAAAAAAGAAAGAAAATAGTTCTTTTTGATTTAATCACAACCAATTGCACTTGGTGGCATTTTCTTTTTATTTGGCAGGTGAACTAAGAAATCAATTATTGTTCCATATATTGTACACTACAGTACATTGCTGCACCATTCTGAATACCTTTTAAGTTATGGCCCTTACCTCCTGAGGTAGATTTACATAAATGAAGGGTTGTATTTTTCTTTCTAAGTCAATAAAATCCCAGGGGAAAGAGGAATGTTTTATGTGACAGAAATTCCCAGATTAAAATCCATAGACCTTTCCATTTATTTATCAACCAAGCAGAATTTATGAGGTATCTAAGTTGGAAATTAGATGTGTATCTTAATGGTCTGTTTCCCCTGTAAGCAAATGAATAAATAAATAAATCAGACTACTCTTGTGGACAAAGCAAATTTACTTGCATGTTTCTATTCAAGCTCTAAACACTTGCAAATCATGATGGGACCATGAGAAAAGAAGGGTCATAAAAAATGTGTCATATACACATGATTCAGTGTGCAGGAAAAAAAAATACATTTGTTCATAAGATGGAAAGCTGTAAAGATCATTGAAAGGATAAAACACTTTAATGAACAAATAATAGATTTTAGAACCCTCTATACTGTGTGGCTGAAGATGTAGAGATTATTACTCAGCAAATGTAGAATGCTGCATGCCACACACATTGAAAAAGCAGTGTAAGTCATTATTACCATGAGGATTCCAGGTCAAAACAACTTGATATATTTAGATTTTCATGATAAATTAATATTAGAATCAAAATCCTGAGTTTACAAGGATGTGCGTGATGACATAACCAAAAAAGAAGATTTCAGAGAATGGTAGCAAGAAATCATGTCCCATCTACATCTCCATAACTCATAAAATTAAAAATGTCATCTACTTTTACACAAAAGTTGCTGTTCCAAAGTACTTTTTATTTTACTTTTTTTGTGCTGGATATCCAGCAACATAATCTTTTATACTGTAGCTGATCAAATATAAGTCTGTTTCTGTAACTAGCACACTTGGAACCTGCTAAGAAAATTGACCTCCAAACCCCATTTATGAAAACTGGATATACATGATTGCTCCACACCCACACAGATCATGCTCAGTTAATGCTTACTTTGTAAGGTTTATGCTAACAACATAAACTGAAATTAAACCTCTTCAATACCCATCTGCATCTGAACAGTCATACACTGAAATAAGTGCAGAAGAGATGCACTCAATTTTAGCTCAAGTCCCTGGCCTGATTATGTTATGCATGTCAATATACATTTTCTTAATCAAAAGTAGTGCAGTGAACACTTGTGGTAAGAAAAACGGAGACTATTGTCCTCTTACTGCTGCCCAAGATACTTCTATGAAAAAAATAAAAAATAAATTAATGGGGGAAAACATCAACTAAAGACAATGTTGTGTTATGTTATTATAGTGTTCTCCTATGCTGAGAACACAAGCAGAAAACAAAAAGTGTCACTATTTCTCCCTTGATGACCAACTGTACATCTTAGAACCCCCCCAAAAAAATGCATAGCACCTCTGAGGAAAACCAATTGCTACACTTAGCCCACATGTCATAAATCATCACAAACAACAGGAAGACATCTGCTGGAAAACTGCAGTTTGAGACTTAAAGAGTAGCATTGACCCAAGGCTTTCTACCACCCTCAGTTCTCTCCATTTCACATGTGCGTGATGTGGTTTCTGCACAGCACAGAAGGCTTTGTGTATTTTTTGCTTTTTTTTCTCAATTTTCTTCAGTTTCCTTGTTCTTTTTTACCCCTTCCCTAGTCAGTCTGTCACAGTGACACCCACTGAAGTCATCACACAGCAGCTACTGACATACACAGCACATAAATGGATTCCACAGGGAAATGTTTTCATCAATATGGTTTGGTAGTGAATGGTTACCATATAAAGACTGAGTTTGCAAGGCTGTGAAGAGCTGATAAGTGTGTTCAAAAGCTTTAATTACATTTCTGGCAAAGATAGATTTTCACTTGGGTAATGCAGATCCTTGGAGGAGATGTGATGGACTAGAAGAGTCACTGGGCACTGGCATAGAAACTGAGTCAGAAGGTTAAAAAATATCTATAGCTGGTTTGTGTTATTTCTTTTCCCTCTCAGAGTCAGGATATGGATTACACAGGATTTATGTTTCAGAGGGAATGAAACATTCTCTGGTGTGCTAGTGAGCATTTGTTGCATTGCACAGAAGAGAGATAATCCCAGGTATCCCCACCATAACTGGATGCACATGGTGAAGAGACTCTTATTTTAGCCCATTCTGATGATTTGATGAATTCTGGACCTGGGTATAGAAGGAGGACCTGAGAAAGGTCAGCCAGCCAGTCAGCCTCACCTTCAGTCCTGGAAAGGTGTTGGAACAGATCATTATGGAAGTAATCACCAAGCACATAGAAGAAAAGAAGGCCATCAGTAGTCAGCATGAGCTCACCAAGGAGAAGTCATGCTTGACCAGTCTGATAGCCTTCTATGATAGCATGGCAAGATGGGCCGATGGGGGAAGAGCAGCAGATATTGTCTGACTACAGCAAAGTTTTTGATGCTGTCTCCCATAGCAACCTCATGAGTAAGCTCGGAAAATATGTGTTAGATAAATGGCCAGTGAGGTGGATCAAGAAGTGGCTGAATGGCAGAACTCAGAGGATTGTGATGAGTGGAGCAGAATCCAGTTGTAGGCCTGTAGTCAGTGGGGTTCCCCAAGGATCAATACTGGGTCCAGTCTTATTCCACCTGTTTGTCAACCGCCTGGATGAAGGGATAGGAATCACCCTAAGCAAGTTTGGTGATGAACCAAAACTGGGGGGAATGGCTGATCCACCTGAAGGCTGTGATGCCATTCAGTGGGACCTGGATAGGCTGGAAAATTGGACAGAGAAAAACCTAATGAGGTTCAACAAGGACAGGTGCAGGGTCTTGCACCCGGGGAGGAATGACCCCAAGTACCAGAATAGGCTGGGGATTGACCTCCTAGGGAGAAGCTCCCCTGTTCTGAAAATAAGGAAAATATGCTTTTCCACTGGCTTCCCAGGTTATTCCAAATTCCCCTTTTGCAAGAACATCTGGAGGAAATTAAATGCAATAACACAAATCTTTCTAAATGGTTGATGCTTCCATAAAAGTCTTATTTCATTTATGTTCCTGTATTTCCCCTGTCTTTCCACTCTCTTGTTCACAGACAATAAAAAATATTACATACATATATCCAAAGACATTTAAGAGCTTTAAGAAGCAGGGTAAGTTCACCCAGTCTGGCCTATGCTGGTGAAAAAAAAATCCCAAACCAAACAGTGCATACGACTTACATAAACTGTTAGATTTTAAAGCCTGAGGTAGTTTCTGTGACACACAGTCACATAAAGAACTCCCAATCCTTTTGCACAGCCTTCAGCCTTGGCCAAACAGTTTCTCTTTTCCAGAATGAGTTTTCCATGTACCAGGGATCTTGCTTTTCATTGGTTCTGTCACCCCTTCAGCCTTTTGCCTCTGCCATTACCCACAGCAACCTAACATCACCCTCAGCATCTTACTGCTTTCTCAGCCCTTATATAAGCCCTTACTGCTTTGCTTCCCCTGAGATAATAAATTCAGTATCTTGATTAGAAAAAAAGAGGAAGTATCTGTATTTCTCTTTCCCCCCTTTAGCCACACAGGCCCCACAGTGGTTTCTAAAACAATCCACGTGAAATGAGTAACACCAGTGTCTATTGTGACAGATCAAGGACATCTCAGTAGTATAAATTTATTTACTGGCTAATAGTGAAGCAGATGCCCACAACTGATGGTTCCATATTTTATCTTTGAAGGCTACTGAATTGAAATTTAGAGAAAAGCAGCCTTACTGTTGTATTTTCATAGTGATGCTGTGACATCTGGAATACAAGTCAGTCAATTTTATTCTTAGTTAATACTCCCCTATGGCAATCCACCCCAAAAACAGATCAATTACAATTACACACTTGTGCTAAAAGTCTATTAGAGGAATGTGTGATCTGATAGTTAAAATAAATCAAAAACAAACCAAGAAATTTTATTTCTAGTGATGAAGCTGAAAGTGCAAGAAGTCACGTGAAGAGTACCTTTCTTGGTTCCCTCTTTATATTATCTCCTTTTTTTGTATCATTATTAAAGACCAGGATGATCTCCTCAGCATCAAGCTTCCACTTGCAGCACCCAGATGGGGACTGGCTCTGCATTCAATCACATGCCCTTCCTGTTTTCATGCTGCTGGTCTGACAGCAGGAAGCTAATAATTTCTTGCCTGTGGATATGTGGTGGTAGATGTGTTAATGCAAACATGCAAAATTTAAGCCACAGATTTCTAAGAATGGGTTGAAGTGAAGCCAAATATTCTGTATTGGTACCCCAAAGACTTGAGTATAAAATTTTCCATTTTGGAAAAAAGTCACAAAAATGTCTAGGCAGAGCAGCATTGGACAAATTTCTTTGATCATTGTCTTGGTTTGGAAAGACAGGTGTCTTCTAAGGAAGGCTGGAGCCTCCCCCTGACCATTTCCAACCTAAGACAATTACATCAAAAGTAGTTTTTCACTGAATAGGATCAACTGGTATTTTTACAAAATGAAAATTTTGGTGGTTTTTTTTTTTCCTGCTAAGATTGGTCTCAGTTTTAAAGAAATACATTATTTCTGTGTGGATCTCCAGGAATATTTCATAACACGCTATTTTTTAACCTCCTAGTATTAATTTAAGATGACAACTAAGAATCTGTAGAGCACAATCTGCATTGCAAAGACTCAATTTTTTCTCTAATGAATTTCTAAATATTTTAAATTTCCTTTTTACTTTGATTTTTTTTCCTTTTTCCATATTCAAATTACTAACAGTTTTACTAAAGTGCCACTAAAGTTTAAAAATAGTTGAATCTAAATACATTTTAAATGCATTAAAATCATTAAGTCATGCTACCCAGTACAAATTGAAATAGGCAAGAGGTTCTGAAACAAAATTTAGGAGTTTTTGTGTATTATGTTTCTGGTTTTGGCCTCAGCACTGTCTTATCACAATAAGTTTTAGAGGCTTAGAAAGAGCTTTTATCTATAACATTTATGGAATCACCTCGATGCTTCCTGAAACTCAGTAACTCTGCCTCATATTTTTCTGTGCAATGTCTGCCAACATTCACATTTTAAACCTGTGATTTTCCAGGCTGATGGGTCTAATGTAAGAACAGGATTTGGTAATGAGACCTCAGCAGCCCACAGATAAGGCGGTTTGATATTCTGATAGGAAATTGATGACCACATTTTTTAAGATACATGATTATAGATTGAGAGTCTTTTGGAGAGAAAATGTCACTATCACTGTTACTTAGTCAATAAAAAACAAATACGACAAAACCATATAATCCTGTAATCCTTTGAATATCAGGGTCCAGATCTGCTCTTTCTGAAGCCAGCAGGGACTTTGGTCCAACTTTTAAACACTTTGAGGAAATTTTATCTTGAGACAGAGTTAACAGCTTATGCAAAAACTGCCACCATTTGACAAAAACCCACTGGTCTGGGTATGGATAGCAGTTCTGCAAAAATAAGAACTCTCAAATCCAAAGAAAAATTTGGCCAAACACAAGATACATAAATAAAAAATTCTGAAATCAGTCATCACCTGGGGTACTTTAAATAAAAGGAAATTATAAGAATGTTCCATCAGAAAGTAATTATGGAAAAGAAGGGTGAGAGGATGTAAAAATACAGAGAATGCATGGATAAAATTCGAGAGACTATTCATGAAAAGTGTAGACTGTTTAGTTCAGGAAGAGTTTACAAGACCTTCCTTGACATTCTGCAGAAAAGCTTTGGTCATGCCATGATTTCTTTGATAACCTTGCCTGAAGTATGTGGTACTTCTTGATAGGAAAAAATCTAAGCCAGATGAAAATGTAGTGGACTCACTAACTGAATATTCTCAGTTCTCACAATAAGAACCATCTGTCATGCTCCAAGAAACCTGTCATATGTCACTCTTTCAGAAGATGTTATAGATTGGGGTTTTTTTTTCTTTTTCCAGGACCAGTTAATTATCATTAATTAGCAAATTTCTGGGTATTTGGATTGCAAAACTGTGTTTATCCTATCAAGGAAGTTGCAGCACTTAACAAAGTGGAAATTGGAGAAACCATAAAGTATTATATGAGAAAAGGTTGAAGTGAAATGCTCAACTCCAAAGCTTGAACAAATAAACAGAGCAGATAAAAGGCAGCTTTCTTGTTCCTCTGTTCATTCAGTGAAAAGAAACAAACTTTTGCACCCCGCTGATCCAAGATGCATTAAAAATCCCTCTCAGCTGAGAGCAAAATGTGTCAACCACCACTGATATTCTGGTTCAATTTAAGGGGAAAAAAATCTACTTTTGTAAAAGCTGTCAGTGAAAACTCTCATCCAAACATTCGTTCATGCTCTAGAGTGGTCATGTATTTCATGTTTAATGGGCCAAATTTAGAGAACAGAGATGCTGATAGCCAGCATTGACCCATGCTGTGTGTTGACTAAAGGCATGTAAGTGCTGCACTATTTTTGTGTGAACACAAGACAGAAACTTAATTTATAGCATCTTCCAAGCATTTTTGGTTCTCTCTGTTCATCAGCTGTAGGGTGCAAGTAAATTGTACTTTTTGTATCAGAGCAGTGAAAACTGTGAGCTCAGAGCTTTCTTAGGCTACTCCTGGAGATTTCTAAAAGAGGTTCAGAGCCCCAAAACCTGAAAGCAAACCACACACGGTAGGTACGGGGGTGTCAGTAGGCGAAACAAGGAGTTGAATCCTTTGTGCAGTAATCAACTTACCCTGAAGTGAGAAATACTCTTATTGCTACTGCAGCACATGGCATTTAGCAGGGTTATTGCAGAACCCTCACAACACTCCTCATATGATAATTGTAATTATAATTATATGTGATGCCCATGCCTCTGATCGGGTAGAGGCAACAGTCATGTGATGTTCAAGTATTAACATATGAAGAAAAGCTACAAGTGAAGAGAAGGAAGGGATGAAGTAAGAATATGACCTTTAAAAGATTAAAGGGGATATCACATTGCCTCTGTCAGTGTGTTCCTTTTCAGATGCCTCTTTTTCCTTCTTTTACAGTAACACACTGAAGCTGAGCACTTACGAGTAACGCTTGGCGCAAAACAAGGATGATACTTCTGGGCAATAAACTCTAATGTGAAACCCTGTCCAGGAGCACTGTCAATACTTATACATTATCATCTAACCTTTTTCTACAAACCTGTGGTAACAGCAGCAAATATTATGATTTCCATCTAATCCCAGTCTAAATCTTTACTTGATAAGAGTGCTACACACAAAACTTTCCCCCCAAATATCAGATTTTATTGATGCTAAATTAGAGAGCCAAATGTAAGGAAAAGACCAACAAAATACCTTTCTTGAGCAATCAGAAGGTAATTTTGTATTCATATCCATTCTTGTTTCCATCTACTCACAAAAAAAATGGTGGGGCACCCTTGAACAATGGATTTGTTTTTTATTTCTGTCTTTCTCTGGAAATAAGGTTTCTAACTTTTTACTAATTTATTTGTTGTTACTGTCTACCTCTGTTTTTCCTTGTCATACTCAAATGACAGTAAGCCTCCATCCAAATCTCATGCACATGAACAGCCACTTTCCCAGAGAGACCAGCAACACTGTCTGGAAAACTCTTGCCAGAGGAAAGAAATGTTGCTTGCAAGAGCTCTTCCCTGTCACCAGCTGTATGGGGCACAACAAGTTGAAGGGCTACTTGTTATGAGAGGGGCACTGTCTCCTATATTCTGCATACTTTTTTCTTTTATTGTCCACTAAAATACCTGCTTCTGATGTATAACTAGTATCCATCTCCAGTGCCTCTCTACTAAACATTCAAAAAAGTATCCTTCATCTTTCCCATATATTGTGTCTGATGTTTGGGGTGAACTACCCATCAAAGGTTTGTTAAGGTGAATTAGCTGAGACAGAGCACATCACCAACATGGCATACAGTAATTTAATTAACCATGAGCATGTGTGTCACAATATAAAAAGATAAATCCAGATAGATGTAAGTTGCACACTTCCTTACCCATCACAGTTTATCTTCACACTGGGTCAAATCCATATTTTTAACCCAAATCTATTTAACTGCAAAGGGTGTCTATTGCCCAAAGTTTGGACCCAAGAAGTAGTTGGAGAGATTTCCATCCTTGCCAAGTCAGACTGCCTTCTATATTGTGCTTTAGGTGGTCTTATTAATTTATTTCAATACACCTGGCTATTTCAGTCCTCCCTTTTCTGTGGGAAGGATTCATCAGACTTTGCATCCATGGGAAATGAAGCTGACTGAGACTTGTGAGGTCCAAATACTGAAGCTGGCTGATGTTACATTATTACTTCCATGTCTCTAGCAGTGAATATAATGGACATTTCAGAAGAAATGCTGTGCTTAAACCACGCAGTTGCTTAGAGAATAGGGCTGTACCCACGAGGTGGACTGACATTAGAATGTTTTGCACAGACTCTAGAAGCAAGCTCAGAGAATGACAGATGAGTTCATTTTCAGGGTAAAAATCATGAGAACAAATAAAAACTCCAAGCCTTCAGCTTCACACTCCTAATCAGAGATTTTGCATTCCAATTTTACTGCATTTTCCTTTTGATAAATTAAATATTATATTGGAAGTGACTAAACAACTGTGTTCAGTAGAAATACTGGAAAAACAATGAAGATGGTAGCTAATTCTTTATATATTATTCAAAGACACAACATCCTATATATGTAATCTTAGATCTCCTCTTATGCACCCCAAAGCAGAAATTACTTTAAAAATCAGCAACATTAGAGAAAAAAAACATATTAGTGCACTTATCACCACAGCAGGAAGAGACATGAATACCAACAGTAAACATGTGCCTAAATGGCTCAGCAGAAACATCCTCCTACATCTGATAACTCTCCATACACAGATCAATTCAGTGCCTTTTGAACATACACAGTGTTTTCTGAACCAATTATGATGCTGGCATATGGTCCATTTACCAAGAAAGAAAAAGACTTCTTAAAAGCACTGACATGACCATTATGACAGAGAAGAAGTTGGCTACTATTACAAGGCCTGAGCCAACATTTCTTTAAATAAATGAAAATACTTTCACTGACTGCGGAGTGTACTTTGGATCTGGTCCACAGTACTTGGAGAGTGTTTCTGATATTCCTGGCCTCATAAAGAGCCAGAGACTAGAGCACGACCAACACCTAGTGAAGCAGAAACTGTTATTTAAAAAAAGCTTATAAGGAATAATAGGGAGGAAAGAAAAATGTTCCATTGGAATTCAAGATGTTTCTGAAAATGAATGATATGGCTCTTACAGAAATTGCAATGAACCAGTGTTATTCAATAAACTACTGTAGCTGTGTTGCAATGTTCTATTGATCTAATTACTGAGTATGATTTATGAGCATTCTCCAGTAAATGGTATGACAGTTTTCTATATAACTGCAACAATATAAGACCACATGCAATGTCTTGTTAAATGTTGTCCAAGAAGCCCTGAGAGACAATTGTGGATACAGCATTGTGCTTACAAGTTCTAGAAAGTGTTTAGTTTAGAGTCAACCCTAATGAAGAATCTGTTTTCCAACTCGACTGTAGTGTCCCTGCCAGATCCTCACCTCAATCCTAAACAACAGTTCATCTCAGAGCAGGAAGTTACACAGGTTGAGGTCAGTCTGGAATTTCCAATACTCTGACTCCTGGCATTGTATCCAGTCACCCTGCAGGTCACCAGCATAGAAGCAGGAAACCCATGATTCCTTGTCTCGATTTCCTCCCGCTGTGACCCCTTTCACACTCCCAAACTCTCTGACAGCCCTAGGTAAGGATGACTTTTGGAGGCAAACAAGGTATGATTATTGGTAAGCTATGGAGCTATCCAAATGCTCTGCTGGAGATGACGTACAGATGATTCTGATTAGGAAGGGTACTGAAGATGAGCCAGCTGCAGCTTATTCAGGACAACATCGAGACCAACATGAAATAGTACAGGAGAAAAAGAGCAAAGTGAGAACATAATCCATCTGAGGATGGCATTTGGAAACATTTGCATTAACAAGGTTCCATTCTGGATGCAGAATTTCACATATACCCAAATAATGGATTATCAAACTGATGCAGTTCCTTTTTTCCCTCATTTTAACTACTACAGATCAAACCCTCAGTTATAAAATTCGTAATTTACCAGGTACTTTCACTGCCACCCCAGTATTTCAAAGAACTCTTAAACTGTAAACCATGTGTTTCTTTTTCTTTCTTGCAGCTATTAAAATGATGCAAAGCCCTGCTTTCAAAAAGGTGTGCAACTCTTGCTCTAAGCAGCAACATTTTTCAGAACAGTGCTAAGCTCACAACCAAGTGTGAAAAAAAGCCAGTACAGAAGCAAATGACAAGGTACCTAGGACTGTGCAGGCATCAAAACCTGTGAAAAGGTGCTAGCACATCCTGTGCTAGCATACTACATGGACATCATGAATTCCTCAGAGTTGTGACTATTGTGACTACCTGTGGTGTGCTTGCTACATTGTCTCCTCCAGTTTTGCTGTGCAGGTTTGTTTCTTCCGGACGTAAAATGAAGCATAAGAGTGTTTTGGATGAGAAAAGAACATAGACATGACATCTACAAAATATGACCTACTCAGCATAAAGTGCAAAGAAAGGAAAAAAAAAAGCAGTTTCAAATAAAGGTCCTCTAAAGTAAAATTTAAACAAACAAATCAATGCTCAGAGAGCAATGGATCAAGAACAATTGTAAAATTTACTCGAAACATTTATTTTTGAGGTTTCTTTTTATTTAGACTTGTAATTCATGCAAGATTTTGACACAAAGTATACTAAAACAGAACTTAGACCCATTAATTGAGAACTAAAGTGACAGAACAGTTTAGAGAAACATAAGTTCAGCGGTGCTATAGCCAACAAATCTGACTGCCAGTGCGGAGCTCCTTACATCATCCAAGCACCAAATGTTGCCAATAAAAGAGTTTAGGTTGCATGGAATATATAACCCAGAATGACTGTATAATAAAAATATATAAGTATTCAGAATTTTATATGGATTTCAGGAAAGCATTTCATATTATATCAGCAGAATGGGAAAGATAGAGTGGTAAAAAAGAGAAATATTATATTGACTTAAATACTAAAGTGTATAAGTAGAAGATGAGAAGATGGTACAGTTAAATGATGTATGCTGCTTATTATATTACTTGTTATGGTCTTCAAAGAACAAGCCAGCACTAGTATGCAGGCAAGTTTTTCCTTGGAAAAATAAACTCCCACCTTCTTATTCTGTGAAAATAAGCCCTCTCTTTTAGAACTGATGTGTCACCAGCTACTTTAATACCTAAGTGCTTTAAATTATTTAATGTTTTCATTTCCACATGCCTCTGGAAATGATGCTATTCACGTTTAACAGATTATTCAATGAGTTCTTTTATTGCCTGTTTCTATTTAAGGAAACTGTAGGAGCACAGGTTTCACTGACTGGAAAGAGACCAAATATCCTATCTGCATCACAAACTTTAAAAATAATTTTGGACAGTTGTCGTGACAGGGAACTAAATACAGATTACTCCAGGTTGGTACCTTAACTTCTGAATGATCATTTTTGCATTACAACATGACATTAACCCAACAGACAGAAAAGTGGACAACCAGGCCATATTCTTGAGAAAGAAGTGAAAAATAAAAGCTTTACTGCTAGTTAAGCTCTCCCACTGGTGCTGCTCCACAGAAATAAGCTTTTTTTTTTTTTACTGAACTTAGTAGTCACAGAAGCATGAGATAACTTCAGCCTTAAAGTGATGATGATAATGGTGATGATAATGAAGAATACCAAAGAGTAAGAGAGCAAGCACTCCATAACTAAGTTCTGCTAAAAATATATAGAGATCCAAATGATGCTCACTCCCACAGCCCACTTCCTTATCCATCAAAATCATTGGTTAGTTAATTCTTATCATACTGCATCATATTCATGCACAACTCTGACAAAAATCAAAAGCAAAGGAGCTTGTTCATTTAACTTGGCTAACTCTTAAGTCATTTAAATTAATCATTTTGAACAAACATCACTTATTTAGTAGAATAATTCTTACAGCAAGTACCATCTATATTTATGGGGAAAGAGGTATAAAATACAAAAATTTAGGATATAAATTTGAATGATAAAAAAGCAATTGAACAAAGCAAAATAAAAGAATAAGCTTTATCCAGTCATCCAAGGAGTCTTCTTCAGTTTAAAATAAGCAAGAATGATGGGCAACTGAAGCAGCAAGTACAGTAAGATAAACTGATTAGAGAGAGTTCATCTTAACAGTAATAACTCATGAGAGTTGAGGAAAGGAAACATGACACAGAGCGATATTCAGAGGTAATGTATTGGCTGCATCACCTGCACTTTATCACCTTGGCCTCCAGGACAATATTAAGAGTGGCTCTCTGATCTGGAAAGAAACAAGCAAAACCTAACAAAAGAACCCTCTCTACTTGGCTTGCTTGTGCCACTAGTAACAGTAATGAAAGATGCAAAGGGAGCATGACAGCCCCTGAATAAAGCTGTAATTACTTCCATTTAAAGATGTTACAGCTTCCAAGGCACAGTGGAAACAGTTTTCAAATGAGTGACATTGCATACATCTGGCAGAACAAGAAAAACATTAGCCAGAAAGAGATTAAGCTCTGAAAATGTCAATTTTCAGACTAAAAAGGGTTAAGACTTTAATGTCAGTGATTTATTCAGATAACACCCGTGAACGTTAAAAGGGCATGAGTTATACTCATAATTTTCCATGTGTCAAGAATGACAAGACTGTCTCAGAGTCTGCTTAATAGAGAAATCTGTCAGAAACAGATGGGAAATCAAATTTTGCTGAGAAACAGAAGATTCTGATCTCCTCAACAGAACATACAAATTACGTATGAGCCATAGGAGAGTAAGAAAGAATATAGACAGAACCTTAGGAGAAAAAATAAAAAGTATCAACATGTGCATCTGAACTGCAAATAGCTGGTTCATGTCCCTCATCATCTGTGCTCTGTGGCTTTGTATACACCTAAGTCTATGAAGCTTGATGCCTGTCACTAAAATAAACTCCTTCTGCAAGCCAGGGTTATACAATGATGTGGATGGCACAGTGCAGAGGGTTACACAGCATAGGTCATGATGAACCTCGAATGTTAAAAATAAAACAAAACACAGGAACTAAAAATATTGAACTGGTGCAATTTGTTCACTCACTTGTGAGCAACCTATGCTCAGCATGACTGCTTTTTTGTTCTTCCATCTCTGAAATAAACAAAGAATCCTCAGGGAAAGGCAACTCCCTAAGACCACTATGTCAAAGGTAAGGTAACTAATACCCTGCACAAATTCTGTGTGCACCAGCTCACATGAAACTTACCTAGCCCAGGATACAATCACCTCTTGAGTATTACAGATTGTGAGGTAATGCAGACAGTATCCAATAACATGTTTGACCAGACCAAACCCTTTACTGCCTAGTTTCATCTACTGGCATGAAAGTTTTTGTGTTTTTTTTCCTTACTGAAGTGAGGTAGTTGCCATTACAACTTTCAGAACTACTCAGGTTTTTTTGTGTTAATCTGTTTTTTCTTCCCACATAATTTCTTAGGTAGCACATTGTCCTTTCCACCCCTTGGAGCTCCTGGTTTCATATTATCGAATAGATGCTGCACATTGATTCTGGACTGCTGGGAATTACTGGCTGGAACAGTGGGTAACAGGAAAGTATTAACTGTTGCAGATAGACTAGTTTTTTCTGTACAGAGAATGGCTCCCTTCAGTTAAAACTAAATATTCTATGCATTTCTTCTTTATGTTTTCCCAATTTCCAGGACTTTTGAAGTGCATCCCTGTAATTTGTCTTCTTTATGCAACATTACCAGATAACTACTATAGAGGTTGTGCTGCT
Organism: Chloebia gouldiae; assembly: GCA_003676055.1. NCBI lineage: Eukaryota > Metazoa > Chordata > Aves > Passeriformes > Passeridae > Chloebia > Chloebia gouldiae. Next base: position 4,712,096 of record QUSF01000038.1, read on the forward strand.
CTGTATTTATATGCCTGATCCTTAGCTCAAAGCTCTGATTTTCAACCTTCAGACAGATTCAGAATTGATTAGTGCTATGTAACATCTTCCAAGTTCCACCTACATATAAGAAATGTCAGATGAGCTAGGCAGCATTAGGATGAATAAAGTGCAGTAATCCATTCTGCAAGAGAAAGAATTTACAGTATCACAATCAGCACACATTGTTGTAAAGCCCCTCTGTTTGCTGGTTTACAAACAGTGCAGATGGCAACATAGGTTCTAACTCTGGCAAACATTTATGAGATAAGATTTTTTTTTTTCCCATTAACTTTGTTAAGCTCTCCTCCTCATAGACATAAAGCTAGCAGAGGCTCTGGGAGAGTGTACAAACCAAGTCTTACAGGTAATGAGAAATAAGTAGCTTTAAGATATAACTTAATGCTGTTCTCAGTACTCCTCCTCATTCCAAATTATATCTCAAATGTTTGTGGTGATTCCCAAGGGATTGTCATCATTCTTAAGAGAGGAAGTAATCTGAACGTAGGTGTACATAGGCCATCCAATCTTAATGGTATTTGCAGTAAGACATTGGGACTGTCAATCACAAATATTCCTTTGCAAAAAACAAAATAGTTACAATAAATTAAATTTCCATTATCTCTACAATAAAGCCTCCTTATTAAGTGCATCTCATTAGTGACTGAAATATTTTACTAGTGAGTACAAATACTATAATGGGAAGCTTTTAAATCAATTACTTTTCCTTTTAAGTTGCTTGAATGTGATTAAGAATCTGAACTCTAGAAGATGCTCTGACCTTTTTGGAGCTTAACTGAGAAACAACTAGAAGAAAAGTAAAAGTTACTCAGATTTAAATTCAGTAATGGTGAGGCAATGCATATTGTAGAAAGGAAAAAGCACCAAGGGGATACTAAGAAAAATTATGGTTAATAACAGAAGAACCTGAGCTAAAATGAAGGAAAATATAGCAAAAATTGTAAAGAATACCAGGAATACCTTTCATAATGAGTTCACAATAAGATGTAGCTAAACAGGTTGAAATGTCTTTTCTGGTACATAAGAAGAGGAACAATAGCCTGTTATAAGGGGAGTTATAATGCCTCATTTCATCATTTCTCAAAACTGATAAGGCACATGCAGAACAAAATTTAAGTAAGACAGTGATGTTGTATATTGGGAATTGGAGGAAAAGTTTTCTAAGCTGATGTAAGGCAGAGACTGTTAAGACTAGATGAGTGGGTTAAAATGATTTTAAATTATTTCTTCTTCATTCCCCCTATTCTTTTTTACTGTCTTCCCCTCCCTGCCCTCCCCCACTTCCCAGAATTATCAAGCATCTCTTAGCAAGTATAAAGTCCCTTAACTTCTGATATGTACTTTACACCACTTTATATATCTTAATTTGACAATTAGAAGAGGGATGTAAGGAAGAAACACAAAATAACCCTGCAGAGTGCAGTTTCATGATATAGCTAAATTATCCTAATGGCATTCTCTGACAGTTTAGCTACCAGAACTGTCACACCACTCAGTCATATGTCACACCCATATTTGGGTCAGAGCCACTGCAAGTCAGGAGGATGGAGGAAGGACAAAACCCTTTGCACCAACAGTTAGAGGATTAATGTAGTTATAATGTGAAATGCAGTGGTTTATTTTTTTTTAATTTTGAACTCCTCCTCTTGAGCAGCTCTGTCTTCTGTCACTTCTCATGGACATATTAGCATTACTACTAACATGGGTGGGAGAATCAGGAAGGGATGTGGGGACAAAAGGAAAGAACAATCTTTGATTTAGATGCTTCTGCTGCTGTAGAACTGTGTAAAATTCAAGAGGTTCCAAAGTCAGATATGGAGCTGGGAGTCCTTTCATTTAGCAGATTATTGCAAAATGTCATTCAGAAAAGCAGATAGATATATGACAGCTATACCAGGGCCACCACATGTGATCAGGTTGTCACTCCATTTGGCCTTTGGATTTTAAAGATTTAGTAGAGGATTAGCAGAGTTTTCAAAGACAAATAGCCTTTAATAGACTGACTAGTTACTGGAAATATTATATGCATATATATGTTGTATAAGCATAGGAAATATGCTTCCTCATAGAAAATAGGAAATGCTTCCTCAATGAGCATTTCTCACATTCAATTAAGAGCTTCAAGCTTAAGTTGGTGTCTTAGCTTGCATAACTGCAAAAATTATTTATGATGCTAATATTATTAAACGCCAGATATTTGGGAGTTCTGGCTGACCTCCCAAGGCTCTGATTTTCATGATGCAGTGACTATGCATTAGTCAAAAAAAAAGTAATTATTTTCTTAGTTCTATTACTGCCTTTTGATTTTATTTTCTGTCTGTTTTTTTTTTCTCCATGTCCCTAAGGAGGTTGGTCTGTTTTCATTATGTTCATCACACTTCAAGAAAATGGGATAAAAATATACAAATACAGACATTATCATGCAATAAAATGAAGGAAGAACACTATCATACAACATTTTCCCATGTTTCAATCAATTTTAATACCAGGGCAACTTTGGTTTTAATTCATCATGGACTTCAAGACTTGCCGTGCCATAGCTTGAGTGCACAAACTTAGAAAGTTCTCTGTGAACCCACCCAAAAAAAACCCACGTAGATATTTCAAATCCCATTGAAATAGCTCTTGATGAAAACAATGATATGTCAATTTATCAGTACCTTTCACTGATGTATTCCCTCCCACATCCTGTATCTTCATTTGATGTTATATCCATAATATGCTTATGGAATCAAACTATCTCATGTGCATGCATACATTCATATTTTCTTTGCTGAATCACCTGAGAATTGCAATTCTTCTGCCCAATGAACATCCTGATAGATCTGTATACGTTAAGAGACTCTGGACAAATCAACTGTAGGGGTCCAATACATAACAAACAAAGCAGAACAAGTCTTAGCTCTGCCAGATTAAACAGAACTCATCCAAGAAAAAATCATTTAGTCATCACAGACACACAAGATATTTCAATTTTACTCAACGTAATTAGCATCCTCCTCATTTCAGTTGGTACAGGAAAAATAAATTATTTGATGGAGCAGATCCAAGTGTATCTGTACCCACTGTTCTTTAATTTGAGGCAATTTTTTATACAATAAGAACTCCAGTCACACTTTATTCCAATTCTTCTACATTAAGTAATGGATTTATTTCAGCTTGGTTTAAGCAAGAACATTATGCTGCTATTGGCAAAGCCTTTCTTTTGCTTTGACATCTCAAAAGCAGAATTTTTATTAGCCTAGGATGCCTCCTGCAGATGAGTTAAGAGCATCTGTTTTTATCAATAATTTGAATTTATCCTCTTTTTGAGTCTTCAGATTGAAATCAAGAGCAATAGCAACCATGCTTTGAAGCTCTTCAATAACTTAGAGAAATAGCTGGGATTAACAGCTTCCACAATATTTTTTCCTTCCTATCTCCTAACTTCAGAAACAGTAAGATAACAATGAATGTTATTTTCTTCATCACAGGTGAAATGCATATTAAGAAGCCATTTTGCATTGTGCTCAGAGAAGAAGAACTGCCAAGAGGGAACAAATAAGACCTGGGTCATCTTCTTACTTAATTAATGGAACAAGACAGAAAGGACAGAGCCGAAGCAGAGAGTTCTGCTGGAGCCAGGCACCTCCAGAGCATACTGAAATCTGTTGTAAACAGGTTCAGGCTTTTAGGGTTTTTTGCCCTCTATCTCCAAGTAGCTTCACTAGTGCAGCTACACCTCAGTATGCTCTAAATAGCTTTGTATTACTTTATGTAAATCAGAATCATTTCAGAAAGACTGGAGTGTATTAGAGACTTACTTATGGCTCACTCAGCTTCTTCACCTATTGAGCTACACTGAAAACCTCACAATGTAAATATCATATATGTTTAAATATTGGCAAGCTATTTAGGTGTTGCAGAACCAGGTGAAACTGGGGGTCAATGCAGGAATTCTTTTACAAGGGTTTCCAGAGATCAATTCCAAGCTCAACAGCCATTTATCTAGTAGAATCATCAAATAATTTTGTAATAAGCTATTCTGTAGAAAAAGTTTGAATGCACAATTTATGGAGGTTATGTTCTGCTATTTAAGAGCACAGAATTGTTACTTACGTGTCAAGTCATTTGTTCTAACATCAGTCCAAGGATCCAGCTGTGAAAATGAGGAGTTTTGCATCACTTGCCTTGCCTCTCACATACATGCTGTGGCATTTCATTACACAAAAATGCCTTATGACAAGAGACCCAAAACTTGGTATAAGAATTGTATTTCTTATGGTAATACAGATCACTCAGGACAAAAAAAGACTTCTTTCTGCAAACCATCTACACTGAAGCTGCAAAATGGAATCTATAGCCTTTTAAACAAAGTAAATTAAATCTATTTGGATTTTAGTAGAAATTTGGAAGCAGATACAATTAAAATGAACAAGAACTCTTATGGTAAAATTATTTCAATCAAAAATATAATTCATGAAAATGTGTTAACGTCTCAGTTTTTTGAAGCTTCTGTGAAAAATCTATGATAATGCCATTGGAGATCTTGTAAGTTTCCATCTAGCCTGTATAATTTCCTTAAAAAAGAAAAATCTCCCAAATCTTCTACTCCATGAGCTTCACCTTATTGCCTATCTTTCAATCAAGGTTCACGGGGCTCTCAGCTCTGAAAACGTAAGTGAAGCATGAGGCTTCTGATTCTTTTGGCTTCATCATTCCCTTAGGATATTTTCTGCCAGAAGTGATACCTGTAAGTACGTTCATTTATGTTTTGATAAAAATAAATAAAATGAAAGCATTCCCCACACTCAGCTGGGCTAATGAACCTATGTCTGCACCAGTGTATATGGAGACTCTCCAAGTCATTCCAAAATTACAGATATCCAGGATTTCCTGGATATCCTGGTGAAGATCTCCATAAGTAAAGTGCTGAATGAGACAATATCCCTTACAAAAAAGCAAAAATGAAAAGAAATGAACCAACAAACAAACCCCAAATAAATTTAGTCTGACCACCGACAGACTCAATTGAACTTATATCCGGCCATAAATATATAAAAAGGAAAATCTTCCTATTTTACTTACCATCAGAATAAGAAATTCAAATATTAATTCCAAAATGAAAAAGTTTCACAGAAATCTGACCAGCTCTGACAAGAGATGGATCATGACAAACTACTATGCCTGTAGTTGGAGAGATGAATGCATCATTCCTGTCTGGACACAGGCTGCTCTAGTTTTTGCTCAGATATAAATGATTATCCTTAAACTAAACTTGAAACCCACTACAGATGCTCCACATATCTGCATTCATTCACCATATACCTTGCATTCATTTCATAATGTTTCTTGACACACTGGGATAAACTAAACCTCAGCCAACATTAAATTCACATAAATCCTAGCAGTGATTCTACCTGCATTATTTACTTGATAATTATTGATCTAGATGCTAGAGGTAGTTTGGGTTTTTTACTTTCTTTGTAAGCACATCCTGGTTTTGGCCTGGTTACAGCAGCCATCACTCTCCAGAAAGATTTCACTTTTCCAGCATCCTTTGCTGGTAAAGGTAGAATTTGTTTTTTGAGGTTGTTTGGTTTTTTTGGGTTTTTTTGCCTTGTACTTAATAGCTGATCACACAATTAACTGGAGATCCAATTAATTTCTGGTGGTGTTAGTCTCAAGTCTGCATAACTTTAAAAAAAAGTCTTTAAATATATACTTAAACAGTATTATAAATCCCATACGTGTAAAACATTAGAAATTTGAAAAATTATGAAATATGGCACATACAGAACATCTCACATGCAAAGGTATGAGCAGTTCAAAAGCATTGTTTGAAAGAACATAAGATACCTTCACGACCAGTGAATTCCACCATGTCACTGTGCACACCGGTCAGCCAAGGCACAGAGCCTGTACATGAATCATCCTGCCTAGGGCTACTCAGGGGGTGAATGGGAATGGGAAGGAGACACACAGACACCAATCTCAGTTCCCTTTGAAGTTCTGGCCACCTCCAACACACCTGTCCTGAGGAACAGGAGGGAGGTTAATGGCTTCAGCAATCACAGTAGCCACAGCTTTCCTTGGGCAAAGGCACCCATTGTACCGATTTCTTGGGTTCCAGAGTCTTTAGAAAAACAACTAGGTTATTATTCACCAGCTATGAAGTAAGAGACTCCTTGCTTCTAGTTTCTTCTGCAGTGATAGCAGAGAGGTCAGCCATTAAACATGGCAGTATGACAATCATAAAATACTACTGAAAAAAGCAATTAAATGTTCAGAATAAAACTACCATTTTTATTCATATAAATGAATTTTGGCAAGAAGAACTCCATATTTACATCTAAAAAAGCTTCAAAAATCTCTTTGCAAAGAGAGTAAATCTTGCTACTTGTTCCCAAAAAGGATGAGGAAACAATGGAAGAGACTTTAAATTTTAACCTCTCAATTTTAAGACAGTTTTTGGCACTTGATTGATGGCCACAGAACTCAGGAGCTACTGTCTGGGGACCTGCTGACTGAAAGCTCACATCACCTTGAACATGGATGTGAAAAGCAGGGAGTGTGACAACCCTCTAGATGCACAAACAAAAGCAGAGGAAAAAATACAGGCGTGGAAAATAACAATATTTGACTAATAAATGGCATTGACTTCTCATTATTAATTACCAGTATTTCTTGACAAATGGAAAACACAGCTTCCCTGTGCTAGGTACTGTACTTAGAGTGAGAGTGCACCAGCAGTCTGTATATATGTAACAGCAGACAGAAGAAATAAAGAAGAATTAAAGCATAGGGATTAAGATGCTGATTTGTCACTCTTAAGTCAAAGAATGTTACCAATCTTCCTAAACTAGGAACCTGGGAACCTGCATTTTCTCTACATGAATGATGAAAGTGAAAGAAGATCAAGCAGTCCCTGTGTTCTTCCCTGCTTGTTGCTCACTAGGGTCATGGCTGATGCAGTTTGATGCTTGCACCTGTGATGCCAAGCCATAGCAATTTTCTCTTGTATTTTGGTAAGTCAGTCCCCAAAGCTGAGGTGGAAATTCAGATCAGAGCTCCTCAGTCAGAAAGTCTGCCTTCATAGGCAGTCTTCTCATACTGTGAAATAGTACCAGTGCAGTTTCATAAATGAATACCTAACCCAGAAATAGAATACTTTTCTTTAAATCAATTTGAAGCCAAACAATGACCACATGATAATTACAGGGTGTTTGATTCATATTACAACCTGAACTGGCAGTAACTATCCAGCATAGCTGAGGTATGATCTATGGCCTTATCCATGGGAAAATACTACTTTTTAAGAGAAGTGTAGCAGTGATATCATATATTGAAATATACGTCCACAGAAAGCTAAGGACTCGCTGATTCAGATGCTAACAAAGTCCAGGCAATTTCCAACTGCTTCAATGTCTTTCACTGCTAGCAGAATTAATCCCTTTGAAAGGAAAAGAAACAACTACACTCTGTTGTAAACACCCAAATCTGAACAGATACCCATAGAACACAGAACTGATGTTATAGCAGAAAATCCCTTATAACGCTGCCTTTGAACAAGACCCAACCCAGTGGGTCTAGATTTAGAAGTTTCTGCTCACAGAGTAAAGTAAGAGTTTATATTCCAGCATGTATAAGGATAAAAACCTATTGTAAAACTGTATCTGGGCTAAATTTTAGTACAAATTCACATTGCAAATGTTGAATATATCGTGCACTGTCCAAAATCTGAAGAGACAGGAATATTACTCAAACACCAGGGCTCAGAAACCCTGGCACTTTCAGAACATGAGCGCCACTTAATCACTCAGCACTGTTCCCTCCTGCCCTCTTAAGCAGCTGTACCCAGTGCCAGGGACCATTTAGTCTTGTGCTGCCAGCAACTGGGACAGCCCAAAACTTACCATCCAAATCACTGTCTGATTTCAGCCTCATCCTTGCTCCTAGTAAGAGCACTGCCCATCCCTAAATAATACAGAAGGGGGACAGAAGCTCTACACAAGCTCTTCAAACTGGTAAATACCATCAAAAAGCTCACTTCAGCCTTTGTCTGGAGAAAGAGCCTTCCCCGCTGTGAACCATCCAAGGCACAGGGTGATGGAGAGGTCAGAAAACCAATCGCTTGCCCATGAATAACCTGGCAGGATATTAATCCGTCTATCAGAAGCAAAAGTGATGTCACTATTGTTCTAGCATGAAAGGAGTTATTAGTCATTGCCTTTGCTTTGGTGAGAACATGAGATTTATGCAGAAAGAAAAAACCCAAAACCACAAAGTACACAATCTCAGTGTTCCCCTACAAAATTCTCACAGGGTTGAGAATAAATAATCAAATAGCCAATCACCGTTCCAGCCCATGGCTCCAATCTAAGAAGCACATTGGCTACTTTTCAGCAATGACAACAGACATTTGGGAAGCCAGGGGACCCTCCAAGCAGAGAGAGTGCTGTGGAGACAGGCAAGGGCATATTCTCTAACCGAGGAAAAGTGGGAATTTCAATTCCCCTACTGTACAAAACAGGATGGAAGATCTCAGTTTGCCAAGAATTTTAAGGGAAGTTAAAAATTATTTTAAAATCATTAGATAAACATGTAAACATCTAGGGCAATGATTGTATTATTCATAGTACTTTAAATGTTAACTATTCAAGATTTCACTTAATATATTTTTCCAGCAGTGAGATAATGAAATAATACCAAAACACAGTGTATGTTTATGATCTTTTAAGATTGCAATTTGTTTTGATTACATCAAACAGCATCTGTTCTGCTTTCTGTTTACTCAAAGCACCAAGACTGTACCTAATAATAATATCACTGTATTTTTAAATTTGTCTTTCTGCACATTAATTAGAGTGAAATTCTTCAAAAACAAACTTGAAAATATAAAACAAAACATGAGGAGAAAACTCAGAATCTGTCAAGAATATTTCACATTTGCATTTGTTTTACATTTTTGAGAAAAAAATTCCTCAGACTCTGACTCATTTGTAGAGAAGTCCTAATCTTATGTTTATGCCATGCATTGGAGTAGTGATGCATTGGCTGTGATCACTGTGGTGTACAATTTTTAATTTCCTAGTGGCAACATTTTTTATTGCAACTGAAGGGTTGTTTATAGTTGTAATTTTGAGATGCATTTTTGTTGTTCTTCTGGTCTTTTATTAATATACTGCCAGATAGCACTCTATGATGGCCCATGCTGGGTTAGTGATAATGTTGTCTGCACTGGCAGGTCTACTGTGGCAGATTATGGGCATAAAATGGGCAGGGGGCAATCAACTTGTCAGAACATTTATAAATTTTAAATTGCTGTCAACACCCTTAATGACTTGTACAATGAAAAATATTGCTATGTCGCTATATGTGCTCTGCATGAAGAATGGTAATAGCTGGAGAAGATGAGCTGGGAGGGAGACAGCCCTCATTAAAAATAAAGAACTGTGATTTACATGAAAATTTGCCTATGAAGCCAAAAGAAAGGAAAACACATTTATATTTAAGTGGCTTTATTGGGGGACCTTACTGAACCAAGAGACCTTGCTAGCCTTACATAGACTCAGCTGCAGAAACATGTATCAGTCTTATACAACACCTAACCGAAAGCCACTGATTGTCCAATTCCTCCATCCCATATCAGTTTTCTGGGATACCTCACCTTTTATTGCTATCCTCTCTGAATTAAGGTGAGAGGGGGAAAATAATTCTGTCACGGTAAAAGGTAGTAAGAAGAGAAGTAAAAAAAAATATAATTTCACCTGCTTTGAAAAAAAACTGAATTACACTTTATCTGGATTACACTTATCCACACTCATTGTCTGAGTGGAAACAACTGCTGAGAGACCCATCAGCATCAGTGCTAACAGCTTCCTCACCCAGCCCTTCTGCCTCTTCAGAGTTTTCAATCTTGTTCCTGCCAGAAGCCAGACATTAAGATCATGCGCTCCACACAACCTAATCCTTCCCTCTGGTGAGTACAAACTTTTCCCCTGACCAGATCAGAGGTCTGTATTCTTAATGAGGGTGTTTTGGGTAAAAGAGCACAAGGTCACTTAGTCAGCAAGATGGGTGATAGTGATCACATCGCTTTTATCAACACATCAGTAAGCACTTCAGCAAAATGGTTAAGTGTCATGTTAGATCACCCTTTGAGGTGGCACATGAAAGATAAGAGAACTGCTCTGACAAAACCAGAAGGATAGTAGTAGAACTGGGTATATAAGCCAGGTCTCCTTAGTACCAAACCTGTTCCTTATCCATGCAGGAGTGCTTTCTTCCTAGTCTGTTTTTCTATACACAAGACCTACAGGAGTTTTTTGATAGCATAAGTTTTTTTCAGTTTAACTTTATAATTACAAAAGAAGAACAGTTTGAAAGGTACTGCCTGAAATATGATCATTTACCTCTTGTTTCAGTATACATTACAAGTACTATTTTGCATAATCTTTGAAAATGTTAAAAATAAAAAGGGTAACAATCTGAGCATCTGGTTTGTTATAAAATGGAATATGTTTACCTAAAAATGAAAGATTTACAAATGTCTTCAATGTTTTTGTAGAAACTAGAAAATCACAAACCACTTGTGTCAGAGCTGTTTAACATAGGAATCACATGTTTTCTCCATATATATGCAAAAACATATTTCCAGCAGAACAAAACCTGTTTTGACTTCTAACGAAATGGAAGTGATGGCAAAGTCTTTTGAAATCCAGGACCATTGCTTAGCCATGGACCAACAGAAACATGAAAGAATTGCAAGATCTGCCAAAATTCCTCATATTCTACATCTTTACTTTCACTCACAGTCACATATTTCTTACATTTGTTACATAAGAAGCCATCACCACACACATACTTCAACATTAATAAGTACATATTAAAAATTACTTCAACTTCATCCCTAAAAAAGCCTCAAACCCAGTTATTTTGCTGTTTCTCCCTCCTTTCCTCTTTTTAAGCACTGTCGCAGGAGGTCAGCAGATATTTGAAAGTGAGGACATTTTCTACAGAAGAAGTAGTCTTTATGAAGAAGTGATTTCATTCATTTGACATGACAAAAGTAGTTTAAATTTATACATGCAAAAATTCCCAACACAATCAAGAAGCCAATGCACATATAAAGTAGCACCTGTAAAACCAACTTGAGTCCCATGGGCTTCTGGCATCTCAGTGAAGGTTCTGCACTGAGCCAACAGGTATACCCTAGATCCAGAGAGAGAGACTTGGGTGTCTTCACTGGTCATCAGTTACGTGGAAAGAGTCAGCCTTCTATCATGATCATATACACCTACTGGCAGTAAAGGAAGCATAGAGCAACCATAACTCTAAATAAAACACTTTGTTGAAACAGGGGAAAAGGATATATTTTTCCATGAAGATCACCATTTGTTGCTAACAAGGATTTTCATACCTGGAACAAGCTTTACAAAATGAAAAAGGAAAAAAAATTAAAAATATTAAATCCATCATATATACTCATTAAAAGTTTCAGTAATCTATGGCTGTTAGTCTGAGTAGTGTCTGAATTTGTTTATAATAATTTTTAAATAATTTTATTATTACCTATGGAACTTTCAAGCTCATATTGAGAAATACTTAAACTTACCAGAGTACCATGTTGGACTTGTGGGCAAGCTACATTTCTTGCAGTCTAAAGAGTTCGTTTATAAACATTAAGGTAAGTAAACACAGATGACAGCTTCATTTTAATCCAGTTTAGTCCTAAATATTAAAAACCATTCATGAAATCTTGACTTCAAGAATTAAAATCTGTTGATTGTCTCTGCTCTTATTTCTGATCACTAATACAAGACTCATGAGACTTGCATGTTTTGGGATATTTGTAAGAAAACAATTAATCAACATTAAAGAAGTAGCATAACATCAACATTAAAGAGATCTTCAGGAGATCTTTCAAAATATTTTTTAATACAGGCTGCATTGGTTTTTGGTATTAACAAGTGGGAAGATAGATGAAACTCTCGTCACCTGATTTCAGCTGTCTCACAGTTTAATGGCTTATTAAAGCTAGAAATATAAGATTCCTGTAACATCAACATAGAGAAAGAATCCCACATAAAAAAATAAAACCAAGTGCACTTGGTAGCACACAAGCTTTAGTGGAAAATAGGTGACTAGACACCTTATTTTTTTGATGGATCATATTAGGTGAAATGAACCCTTTTCTATCATTCTCCCCAACCAGATTTCAAATATTATCAATTTCTGTGAATCCTGTGTTACTTTCACCAGTATGGTAGGTAGCAGTATTGGTTTAGGAATTACAGCCTTTAAGAAACTGCTGGAATAGACTCAGGGATTGGTTTAATTGCTGATAAAGGCAAGGAGAGAACAACACATCCATCTGGAGAGCTGGGATTTCTATGTCTGGTGGTGTTAACATGCTAACCATATGCCTCTGAAATTCTAGATCAAGTAGACATATTTCACAACTATCTCATAATATTCATAATATCTGAGCACATTTTTCTGAGACAGATTGGACAACGCAAACTTATAAGAAATAATGCAAATGCTCTTCCTGAAAGCAGCAACAGTAGTAATGTCAACAAATGCTCACTAAAATCAGTAATCTACAGTGTGATACATGAAATACATGCGATACAGTCAGAGATCCTGAAAAAGACAAGGTTGAGCATTTACTTTTCCTTCAGTTTCCATGGTTATTTTAAGGTCTGTAAATGACCTCTAGAGAAATTAAATTAAGCATAGAATTTTTTTTTAAAACAGCAAGCACCATGATTCAGAAAAGAATTGTGCTATCTGTAACTTCATTCAACACCAATATTCTTATACAAACATAACAGATATATAAATTATTTCATTGACATCCTGCTTCCTGGCATTTAGAATTAATATTTTGTTAGTAATCACCCAAATACAATATATCAGGACTCCCAGTGAACTTGTGCTACACTGGAATGTACTAATAACGTTTGAAAATTCCTTACTGTTATTTCTGTCTATTCATTAAAACTGCCACCAGTGCAACCCCACTGACCCCATTGTACACAGGAGAATTGATAATGTTGTTAACAAAAGAACTGATTCAGGATAGAAGCAAAAACAGAAGAAAAACTGTTCCCCCTCAAAAATGCCAAAAAATTACTGGTTTTCACATGTCTGAAGATATTTTCTATATTTATTTTCTCCTCTCATTAAGGATGTCGTTCTTTATTATTAACTAAATGAAAAACATCCACAGTCAGTGATTGAATTACTCCAAAGTACCTGCTTAAAAAGATTGGTATTGATCAAACTAAAGGGTAGAAAGTACCACTAGTCTTCTTAATGTAAGTGATTTGGCTCAAGGAAGGTTTTGATCAAATTAAGTGGAAAATCTAATTAACCTGTGATTAAATTAAGTGGAGGGCAAGCTGTATAGGCATAAATCCCATACACATTCAGATGAAACTAATAGTAATGCACATATTTACAGAGGCTGCCAAGGGAAAGGATGCAATAAATACAGCAAAGGAAAGAAAGGTCACAGAAAGAAAGGGAAAATAAAGCATGAAGGGATTAGAATACAGAAAGAAGATAAAGACAGACACAGATAATGATTACCATTGGAAGAACATTAGCCAGACCTGGGAGATTAGAGACTGTGAATATACTAAAGCATAATAAAAATTCTTCTAGATTAAAAATCTAAAGCAGTGCCAAACTCGGTGATTCATATTGAAATATAATTCCAGACGCTACTAAACAGACTCTTGTACAAGGTCAAATTATATGTGTCAGAAGTTTGTACCTTATGGGCAGTGTGATGAGATCAGAGGTAGGGACAAGTTGCTGATTCTCAACACAGACAAACAAACCCCAGGCCATTCCTGCAGGCAGAAGACCACTGCCCCTTGAGAACTGGGATGTTTATGACTCTACACTCACTGGAGAGCTGTTTGCAACAATTCAAACATTCAGATATCCTTCCTTGCATGACCCAGTCTCTTGTAAGAGACCACTACCTTATTTCTTTCTCAGGCTCTGAATAGTATTACTATAACCTATTTCTGAAGAAGTCTGCACATTTTTCACCCACTGCCAAAATCCTATTACGGCAAGGCTGAAACAATAGAAGTCAGAACTCTTTGTGACTCCACACCACCCAGTTCTGGAACAAAATTATATGTCTTCAAAACAACCAGTGTCAATTAGCACTCCATTTAAAAGAATGAGAAAATCTTGAGCTGGATGCCAAGACAGGGAGAAATCCCAACAGCTGATTGTCTTTATCACATAAAGACTTGCCTTTTTTCCTGAAGTTTTAGAGAAAGAATGGTTGACTTTGTGCAGCTTCAAAAGAATAAGGTCTATGTATGTCTTTCACCCTTATTAGACCATAATAATACATTAATCTAGAGCCTGCTCAGATGATATCTTGAAATGCTGCTAGTTCTCCCTGTATTCAATCTGGGGTACTTACACAAACTTTGTTTAAGTATTGTTGATGCATTTGATAGATTTAGAAAAGCGTGGAAAAATAATTGGTTACAAATTATTCAAGAACAATAAACAAACAATAAGATGGCATTATAGAATAATAGATGGCAATATAGAATAATTAATGGCATTATAGAATTTCTGTATTTCTGCCAGCTACTTGCTAGCTTCAAGAGATTACATAAAAGTGCCATTCCAAATGTAGCAGTTCCATTCTACCAAGGCAGTGGAAGGTTTTAGAGACAAAATTCTCGACTAGTTGTCTTTTCTTGCTAGACAAATATTGACTTCCTGGAAGTGCAAGACAATCATCTAGAAGACACAAACCCCATAGTATTTCAGGGCTCAGTGAGACACCTCTGTGTCTTTTCAAAGCCTACCTGTTCAAAGACCATAGGCAATTACCTTGGTCTCAAGTTTTATGTAGCAACTCTACTTCTGCATCTATTGACAATTTTCCACAGTTTTGAAGTATTGTAAAAATACAGCAATTTCTGAGAAACAGAAAAATAAAGCTCATAAAGCTAAAAATTATTGCCAAACCTGAAAATCTGACATGTTTTTCAGTGTTCCAGTAACACATTAATATGAATTTTAATTACATTTTCTGCATAGTAATGATTTCTTGTTTAAGCCAGTAGCCAGTAACAGGTAGCCTTTTTTTTTTTTCCTTTTTCAGCCAAAGATATTTACTTCTACAAAAATAACCTCGGTTTCACAATCAATACCAGCAATGAACAATTGAAATTGAAATCATACTGTATAATCAACTCCAAGACTCAAATGGAAGAATACCTATTGTTCTTTTCTAAGTAGACAAATTGAGATCTCTGTTATCTCTTAAGTACCAACAATTATGCAGTGAAGATATTAATTTTCCTTTAACAGGCATGGAATTATATATCTGGCTGCTGACAGCTGTTTTATGATACAGGAACAATGAATTAACCTTGCTTCATGCTGGCAAGTATGTAAAATTAAATATTATATCAAGAGCATGCCTTTCCTAACTCAGATAATTGCAAAAACTTTGCATCATAAAACCTTCTAAAGCAGTTTAATCTTCTATACTGTATGAAGTAGATTATTTTTTATATATAGTACCTCTTCATTTCTGTACATCTAACAGCAACAATAACTTAACACACAGTGTAATAATATTTTTCACTTAATCTCATGTGGGTTGCAGAACTTGTTGCAGCATCTTCAGTCCCCTTTGACAGTCCTGTTTGTCTTCTCTATAATTCATTATACAGTCCAGTCTTCTCTATAATTCATTACATCCCAAACAAAATTGATGGGTACCCTGCCAACAATCAGGAACATTGGAAGTTCCCACAAAGACCTCTGGTTTTCCACTGCATTGCACATAATCATGGTTTCCATGACCTTCATGACATTTTACCACATGCCCTGAAACAGGGAGGAAGACTAGATAACAAGCCTAAGGAAATGGCTCAAACTAAAATATTTATCTAGGTTCTCATGACAGCCATAGATGAATGGATACACAATTTCTCTATTTAACTTTTCAGACAGATTTTGTTCAGATCATTGAATTTTAACTCCTTGTTCCTCAGAAGGTACTCTTTTTTTCTGTCTAATTTCCAACTAAAGGGCATGTAGAAACATTCTTGCAATTGCTTTGAGTTTATTCTCACTGAAAAAAAAAAAAAAACCCAACAAAAACCAGGTGTTAATAGCTACACTAGGCCAATAAAGAGTTCATTGGCTCCTTCAGTGGAGAGCAGTGCTCTGAAAATTCCTTATGCTTTTATTAATTCTTGTGTCTTACACTATTATTTCTACCTGTGGAGAATAATCAGCCCCTTATCCTGCTGCTTAGTGTTATACACACTTAACACTGCTACACCTCAGTGCAAATGATTTGATGTTTATTCTGTAGGCGGTTTGAACCCACCTACCAGGTTTGGGGTTTTTTTCCCAAGTATTAATAAGCAGCTGTGTGTACTAGCAAGTTATCTGTACCTATGGCATTCTGCATACAAAGCATCTGTTTCTTAGGAGGCAGAAGGATTTTTTTTTTGTCTTTCTTTCTACATCTTTTCAAGGAGGGGCTAGAAGCATCAAAACAAAGGCTAATTTTGAGAAATAATCATTTACTCACTTAGCATGCTCCTAATCTATAGTTCACTTTGAGAACATTCTTTAATATAACACTCCCAAAGAATACCTAATTCAGGGAAAACAGTGAAGAATCAGTACTGAGTAAAGTCTATGAATTCTTCTTCCCTCATCCATGCTTAGATGTAAAAAAGTTAAATATTTTTTCTATATTAATAATTAATAAGGAATTTTGGCACATTTTTAAATTGAAAGTGATGGTCTCAAGCCAAAGGTTTCTCCTCGTTTATGACCTTCTGCTGCAGCCCTCAGGAATGTTGATTCTACCTTGAGTATCTGAACTTTCTCTGTTTTGGACAGAAAATTTCTGGTCAAAGAAATCCTGCAATTCCTCTCTCCTTGTAATAAACAGCCTCCCTGCTCACCAGATGACTGGACAATAGGAAGATTATTGGAGTACTACTTGCCTGAGATGGTGTACCAGGGGTTCTAGATGCTTCTGCCAAGCAGAAGGAGCAGATGAATGGAAAAACCTGTGGTCAAGGCAGAAGTCCAGTGTGCCTGGAGTTTTTGTTGCCTGCTATTCAGAGTTTTCCACCAAGAAAATAAGGATTATTTTCTCTTTTGGAGTTAGATGTGGCTAGATTTCCATAAGAATAATATCTGACTCAAACAAGATAATCTTTCTGACATGAAGTGGAGAGGTAGTTCAGTTTTCCAGACAATCACAGAAGTGTTTTCTATCACTTCATAATTGAATGATTTTTCTTTAAAATTCATTTTTTTAAAAACAAACAAGGTTCATTTTCCATGCATTGAGCCTTTTTAATTTTTAAATTTGTTTTATGTATTTCAAAAATATAGTGGAAGAAAGGCCCACTACTAAAATCATTGTAAAACTGTGAAAAATTACACTGAAGGGCAGGTCATCACTAAGGGCTTCCAGAATAAAAATCCTTACTGCAGGTTCCATAACCAATAAGTGCTTATGCTTTGACATTTCTCTATCAGTTATGTCCAAAAAAATGCTGTTAAATGAATTGTGTGTTTGAGAGACCTAGGAAATAATTGCTGCCATGGTAACTTTTACTAAGAAGCAGTAATTTTCTTAACATTAGGAACTAAAATCAAACTATTTCAGTACAAATTGATATAGAGGATAGTAAAATATTTTACTAAAGATTCCTTCTGTGCATTCTGTTTCAAGTCCTGGGCTATACATTCCCCTTCTTTCTGAGACAGAAGTCAATAGAAATTGCATATAAAGAACTAGGACAGTATACTGGCCTCTAAGGAGTCTGGATGCCCCAGGCAAACTGGAAATCATCCATCCTTCCTTGTTTATAGTCTCTCACACAGCAGAGATACTAAATGTTACACAGATTTTAATATGCCAGTTCACACACATCTCTAAAAAATATGGATGTAATTGGCAATTGCCTAAGAAAATTAATGAAACTAAAATACACCCAAACTTATCAAAAAACATGATGGAAAACTTCAAATATTTGTTTTATTTTCTAAACCTGCTCCTCAAGTAGAATTGTGCTAGGTGCCAGACAGCATGGGACAAAGATCTAAAATTCTTTGTTTTAGGATTAAGTTTCACAAAAAGATTGCTTTCACTTGCACCTCACTGAAGGACAAGGTGGACCCACAAGCAAGAGAGGTGTCTTCTCATTATTACACCTCACATGATACAACCTCCTGTGACCTGATTTAGCAAGCTGAGTGATTCATTTAACGCCTCTTGGCTAAGTGCCACACAGAAATACCGTAGCTGGTGTTTGAAGGACGTGGTTTCTATACCAGACACTTTATTAGACAGAATGAGCACACTGGGTCATAACAAAGGGTCAGTTAGGCCACTGGCCTCTTTCAGGCAGTGGTCAGAAGCATAAGCCCAGGAAACTTACGAGGCACATAAGTATTTCAGGTCCAGAATAAACTCTCATCCACCAATGATCTGAGGGTCAGGACTTTGAAGTTCAGTGTGGCATCTTTGCCTTCCACAATTCTCTGTAATCTTTTATCCCAGGAGTTTGTGCAGCTGTTTTTCAAGTTAGCACAAAGCCAAGAATCCAGGGACATTGTGATGTGCAGTGCACTGTGCTAATCATCCTTTCTTCACATAGAAATAAAAGTAAAATATCCTTTGACCACATGCATAGAGAGACCTAAAGTAGGAGGCAGTTGGATAAGAAATTCCTGAAATTACTGTTATCATACCCACTGTTCTAAAGTAAATCTTTCTACATGTCATTACAAAAGACAAAAGGACAGAGAGGGCAGAGAACTCTTGTCCACAGGAGGAAAATAAGTTCACGTCTTAAAAGGTGGGTTTATCTGTTTTGTTTGTAGAGTCAGAACTGTCACAAACACATTTCACCATTTCTAACAGTAACATGAAATGAAAACCAAAGAAATTAAAAATAGTTTCATTTAAACCTAATTATATAATTAAAAACAATTCTTTGTATTACACAAAAGGTTAATATCATAGCAACTTATTGAAAGAATTTCTGTGAGCCTCATCAGGAAAGTTAATAATTTCGATAATTTCAATACCATATGAAGTACATGAAAAATCCCTGTGATATTTTTGTCTGTATAACATAGAGTTTTCAAGGTTATTATTTTCATATGTATTAATAGAGGTGAGTGCTGGTAACTGGAAAACTAAATATACTTTGAGATTTATGAATTCAGTAATTGCATTTCGGTGTTAATTAAAAGCAAAGCCAAGAAGAATATTTCAGAAGGGGATAACAAAAGTGTCTTCTGAATACACATGTATGTGTAATATATAATACACATATAATACCACTACAGAATTTCTCTGCCTGTTGTCTGAGGAGATGCACATGCCGACCTCCAGCAATAGAGCTTTTCATGACTGAAAAAGCTGCCATTCCCCCTCTTTGGTGGGGCTACAGAACACCAATTAATTCATTACATAATGCAATATTCTAGACATGGCAAAGAAGAAATTAAGAGCCAGAAAAGCTAACGTGGATTCTTGATTTTGACTCATATAAAGCACAACAAAGTTAAAATGCAAAAGTTGCTACTTGTAAGACTTAGAACAGTTTTGGAAGCCAGTTCTAGATTCCGTATTTGTGCAGGAAGAGACTGGAAAAGTCAAGAAACAGAACAAGGGTACTCACAAAGAGAAAAGGTGAAAAGTCTACTAGTAAGGGAAAACAAATTAAGAAGAAACTCAAGGAAAACTATAATAGGACCTAGGAAACTTAAATTACATTCTCCAGACAGATGAGATTAATGTATATTAATAATAACCTCTGAGTAGAAGGAGAACTATTAGGATAGTGGTTTGGATAAGTTTTCTGTGTTAGTAACCAGTGGTATCTACTTACCACCATGATGTATGTTCAAATTGTACCTGAGCCTCAAATTTTCTGCCAAAAAGAGTGCAACACTGTCTCAAATGTTCACCAAAAGGATGAGAAAAAGAAAGCCTGTAAGGATATTCCAAGAATCATATTCGTATAGAACCTTATTTAGGGGAACATACTAATTTATGTCTGTTTCACAATCATTCGCTACATCGTGGCAACAAACTGTTTGCCTTTTCATCTGCTTTCCCCTTTCTTTCCTTGTTGCTGGCTGTAATCACCTCCAGGCAAATGGAGTTATTATAGCAGACTTTTCATCTTTACTGGTATTATGTTTATATTTTAAAGAAATGGTTTTGAACTAGGAGCAGTAATGGATGAAAGAGCAAAGTAGAATACGGTGGAAAATAGCACCATAGTAGAGAAGAAAGCTAAATGGGAGGATAAAGATGACCTTATTTGTTCAAAAAGCAGTATGGGTTGCTTTTAATTCCTTCTTGGCCAGAGATTCAAAAAATTAATGTTTTTAATTTTCTCATTTCAGATTTTAATCTTTATATAAGCACAGGAAATAAAGAAAAAAAACCCAAGAAAACAAAAAACACATTTAAAAAATAAAAAAAAAATAAAGAGCAGCAAAACCCACAAACCCCTACAATCCTTTTTCATTGTCCTAACAAAAAAAAATAGTATATGTCCATTTCCTCTTTTTGAAAGACTAGTTCTTACACAAGATGTAAAATTGCCTTTCTGCAAAATAACTTCACAAAAAATAATGTAAAGTTACAAAATATCAAGGAAAAGCACAACCCTCATACAAAAAAATGTTGCAGTAGAAGATGTTGCTCAAAATTGACATTCTAATTTCTTTTGATTTTTACCACTTCTTAAAAACATATTAAGTTCTAGTCCAGTTTCAAAACTGTATAATCACTCTAAAGATGGGAAGGCCATCCAGGCAGAGGGATATTATTTGACATAAAACTAAAGTCAATATCACTATTTATGTAAGTTTGGAACATTGAATCAGAGCTCACTTGCATATGAAGATACAGAAAATGTAAGTGAACTTTTTCATATTAGCTTATCACACAGACTGAGAAGTGTGATTGTTGCCTTCTATTGGTTATGAGGGTGGGACAAACCAGTCATGAAATGCAACTTGCTTGAAAGAAATAGCCAATCCAATGGAAAACATGTTGTAATCACAACCTCATCTATCTACTATATCTGCACCTGAAAACATGAAACAAAGAACATAGAGAGGGTCCATCCACTAAAAACAGGACAATGCAATATGGAACAAAGGTAAAATTGAACTTGTTTTTCCCTTTGTATAGAAGGAAAATATGTTAAAGCACCGCAACAGATGGTAGCAGAGGATGGTTTTGTTTTTCATTTTGTGATTCGTGGTGGCGCCCACCTCACAGAAGAGGAAGGAGGGAAGAAAAACACCCATAGCCAAAAAAGCTCTGCACGACGACACTAAGAGGAACCCAGCGCCGAGCGGAAAAAAAACCAAGGTTCCCGGACCCTCTTCGTGTCTCTGCTAGCTACCCCGGCCAGAGACAGCCACGCTGCTGGGGCAGCTGCGCTGCAGGGGGCCTTAAGGGAGGTAGACTTACCCCAGGACAGAGAGGGCGGTTTGGCAGTGCTTGATGGACTGAGCCCGAAGAACTGCACATTGAGGGACGGCACTTGAAAGGGCATCACCAGAAACTGAAAGTGGCCGAACCCAAGGCTTCAGGGACGAGCCTTGGTTAACGGGAACACCTAAGTCTCTGGAAGAGCCAAACCGTGAAAGAAAACGTTCCCAGTTCAGCGCAGTTTTTCCATCACCCGAGAAGAACGTACGAGCCACCACTGCCCACGCCTGGAGGGTAAGCGGGACTGGAGCAGGGAGATCCCCTGGCGGGCAGCTGGGCTTCCCCTTTCTTTTTTTTCCTACGTTTTAACCACCACCCGCGCCCAGATCCGGGCTGTATTTTTGCATGCCCCTAGCGGACGGGTGGATTTTTTCTTTTCCAAGGGGGAGCTAACCCCGCTTGGTCTTTTGTAGGGGGGGACTCATATTTGGGGGCTTTTTCTTCTTCTTGGAAAGCTGTCCTTTCTATCCTCTCCTCCCTGTTCTGGGCTCTGGGGGCAGGGAAAAGACACAAATGGGACAGAATTGTAGACTGTGACACATTAGCTATGGGAGAGTTGATAATATTGTAAGAGAAGCCCTTCACATCCACACATTTTGTTGACTTTCAGTCGTGTTGGGCCCCTTTCCTGTAGATTTCCACTTTAGCTTTTATAAAGCTCCCCATTCCCTTTTCCCCGCAGACTTTCCTAAACTCTCTCTCCCTTGGGGATGGCAGCGTACGAGCCGCCCCAAGTGCCCTGCCAGACCCTGCTGCTCTCCCTTGGGGGTGGCATTGGCCGTGCCACCCCGGGCGAGATGCAGCGTGCCTGGCACCCCCTCCCAAGATGGCACTGGCCACGGCACTTGGAACCCGTTTTCCCGCCTTGATCCTTCTCTACCGCCCCGAGTTTTCCCGCCAGCCCCACCCTTCCCCCAAGGGCCCTGCACCATCCTGCAGTGAGGCCAGTCCCTATTGTTGGGAGGCGGGGTTGGATCAATCCCCCAGTCCTTCTTCTGGCTCTCCCTCTGGGGGAAGGATTGCCGGGGGCACCTCTCGTCAGAGGACCTTTTTTCTTAGGAGATCAACCCCATTTTTGGGGGGGACCTCCTTTGGAGGAAGGTGAAGCCAGAAACCTGGATCGGGAATCCACCGTTTTGTTTTCCCCCTAAAATAGTGGCACCCAGATCCACCCCTTACCAAATCCCCTTTTTAATCATGACAATCATTAATCAAGTGATTGTCTGATTCCCCTATCCCATCCCTTAAGTGTACCTTACCCAAAGTTCCCTTTTTATTTCAATAAACACCTTTTTTACTACTTTTGATCCCTTTAAAATAATTATTTTGATTGAGTTATATTTTATAGAAAGAACGGTCATCCTCCTTGATTATTGTTCATAATGCTGTGCCCACTTCGCAATCAAAGAATCAAATCAGAGAAGCCACGTTGCTGCTTGCTGCTCCAGCTCTGCAAGAACTTAAACATCACAAGCATTGCAACAGATCAAGCCATGAATCCTGCTTGTACCTCTGATCTGGAAGAATTTGTTTGGGACAATTTTACAGTTTTGTTTTAAGTTTTAAAGTGAAGAAAAAATTTACCCCATGTATTGTAATTAAGACTGAGTTATCCTTGTCTGTTATTTTTCAGTTTATGACCTTTTAATAATTTGTAATATTACTGTATGACTTTTATGTTTTATTAATTTGTTTAAACCTCATAACTCTCTTTCTTTTTGAAAAAAAAAGATTGAGATGTTGAGGCAGGGTTTTTCTCTTTTGTTTAATGCCGGCTCGTTACCCTTCCCCCCCCCATCCTTTCTCCCTCACCCAGTTGCCATGTTTCCCGGGCTTTTCCCTGCCCCTCCCCCTCCTGGGTTTCCCCCCTCCCTTTCCCTGCCTCCTCTGAGATTTGGGTATAAAATCTGTGTTCGTCCGTCCTGAGGTGTCTTGGGAGTGTCCGGAATAAAACCACCCTCTTCCCCTCCCAAGTCCCGTGTCGCCTCCGTCTGTCCCCACGTTTGAACTGAAACTGCAGAGCAGCAAAAGGGGGAACGGCTGAACTCTCCCCCTCTTCTGCCGCTGCTGATCCCCGCTGCCACTCAGGGGGAGAAAAGCAGACGGCACACACCACAACACCTTATAAGCGGGTTATCAGCAAAAGGAACATCAAGGTTGCTTTATGGTTTCAGCTCATTCCCAATGTGATGATAATATATTTAAAGAAAAATATGAGAACAGCCCAGAGGAAAAAAAAAGTTGAGCTGGGATCTTGCCAAGATAGAGGTGCTTGATTTCAGAAATATGGACAATAGGCAAGAAATGGGGAGAAAACCACTGAAAACTAAGGATGCAGCAAAAACCTGAAAGAGCTTTTCTAAAGCTGACTCATTTAATAATCCATCTTATGTTTTTGTACACAATTGTTGCTGTCAGTTTATTTCCCTAGGATTTTTGTGGATTTCCCAGTTAAAAAACACCTATCATTACAGGCATCCCACAACTCAGCCTGAATAAAAAGGTGCTGTGAAATACTATAAGTGAGGCAACATGTTTTTTGCACTATAAACAACCTGCTTTAGACTAAACAAGGAATGAACAGTAAGTTTCAATGAAATGAAGCAATTTCTTTTCCCCTCTGGCTGCTCAGGCCATAGAGCATGATGACAGAGAAAATGACAAGTGAGTCACTAAAATAACATTATGGGAATTGACAGAGATTGAGACAGTCATATTTGTCTCTAAAAGATGCAGTCTACGTTTATCTGACTGGGCTGGAGTTGACGTGTTTAGGCAGGCTGACATCTGGTTATGTTCTAATCTAAATTCCAATGAGGTTATTGATTCTGTTTGTATAAGGACACAGATGAAGCTGGGTGGGCTTTACAAAGTAAATTGTTTCCTGAACCATGCTAGAAGTGGCTGCTTATCCCACATACAATGTGATATGCAGTCACTATAGAACATGGCTATGCCCATTACAGATATTGGTGGCTCTCTGGAGATTAATGGTTCTACAGTACTAACTCCAGAGATTTATAACTCTTGACAATTTTATGGCTCACCTTAGTTGACCTCTGTAAAAAAAACATCCTGTACTTAGAACAGTATGCAATGGCAAGAGCTTCTTTACAGAGTTTTTATAGAGCACTGGGTATCAGCTGACAATTCACTCTGAGACAAATATCAGAGGCACCAAGGAGGAGGGGAAAAAAACCCCAGCAAGTGACAACCTTGCAATAGCCTCTGCAGAGGCCTCTTTTGTCCCACTGCATAACAGCAGATCAACAGTGTCATTCCAAACAATATTGAAAAATTCATCTTAATATTTGTATGCTTCTCTGTAATCACTCCTTTCTTCATGAGGGTGAAAGTCCTTTTAAAAATGGAACTGAGTAAGCTGCTAACAAATGGAACTCTCAACAAGTAAAAGCAATTAAAACAGTGTAAGACTGAGTAGAGCCAGTGCTGATGGATGCCAATGTATAGACACTTTTCTTGAGGAGAGTATTATGGCAGAAAGCTATATGATGAGGGGTGAAGAAGCAATGTACATTTTCACACCCTCCCATTTTTTAGCATAGAAGTTTTGTGTCTGTGTAGCTGATTTGCATTTCATAAGATCCTTCTCCCAGGGACTGATATTTGTATCAGCACTCTCACAACACATATAGAAACCCAGGGACCACATAAAGCTAAAAGGCAGGGGCAAGGTGACCATGAAGACCTACAGTCTGGATTGTTTTCTATATTTGACCACTTACAGAACAGAAAATTAAGATGAAAGACAATATCAATGCACACATGTTGGAAAGGTAAGGGCAAAACAAAAGAAAGTTTAAGCTGAATTAATACACTGGAATTTATATAAGTTTCCTCTCACGCTTTTCTGAAAGAATTGTGTTGGCAAGTTCTACCTAAAAGCCCATTATCAAAGAACTACTTTATTAAGTAGCTCCTTCACATATCTTCTAAAGTCTAGCTTGAAGCGTAGCCTGGCATGATGCAAATTGTTAAAAAGGCAGTCAACAATCCATTGACATCCAAGTGCAGGGGTATAAGATAAAACTTGTAACAGTTAAGCAAGACTGGATTTAGTCTCCAGATAAAAGAAAGCAGAAAGATGACAGAAGACAAATTCAGTATCAGAGAGCAGGTTTGCAGATATTCCTATGGTTTCATATGGTCCCTGTGGACACTATTTGCAGAGAACAAAGGTTATAATAAAGCAAAGCAATTGCAGGAAATTACTGTGAAGGAAACCAAACACAGACAGTGGAGAAAGGACTTGGCACCAAGCTCAGTTCCAGCTGAGATGGAAAATGGCTCACAGAATGGTACAGTAAGTTAACTTTGACATTTTCTCTTGGAGTAAAAGTGCTGTAATGTGTTATTATCCATGGATATTAATGAGTTCAAGAACATTTGAAAACTGTGTACTGTGCATCAGCATCATACTTTTAACCTGGAATGCTTATGGGACCACCATAAATCCATTCTTTGATGAAAGACAAGGGTTTTGCAGAAGTAATTCCTATGTAACTTCTCATCAGGTAAAACACAATGAATACCTCAAAGTTTTTTATTACACTCTTTATGGACTTGTTAGGATGCACAGAGTACATCCTGAGGGCAAGACAGCTGACATCTCTTCCATCTCTACAGATGGTATCAGCTATCTCTGGGAGCAAACAGAAGAATTTTAAATCAAATACTGCAAAGCAGGCCAATAAAAATGTCGATGCATGGAGATGTTTCGGGTTGTTGTTTGCTGGTTTCTTTTTGAATTACTTGATATTACCTAAGCTCTGATCTGATCACTGAGCCCCTTAAAAAGTCAGTGAACCAATCTACAAGTGTCAGATCAGACACGGCAACTTCATTGCACTTCAGCTATGTCCCACAGGCAAAGCTCTTCTAGCAACACAACATTTTTAATGAAACACCGTCACATGCCACAGAAAGCATGCAGTGTTCTCAAAACTGACAGGTTACTAAGAAACTGTGTCTTTAACTTAATAAGTCAAATAACCTGGAGTCTTAAGAACAATTTAAGTTTACTGAGGTTTTGTGGGAGTCTAGAACTAATAGGACTGGATATATTTCCCCTTTGCAGAATAAAACTCTGGTATAGCCCACTTCCCACTTTGCATTCTGATGACAGAAAACCAGGCAAGGAGAAGCACATCTAGGTCCTGGAGTATTCAGTGGAAACATTAGAGCTTATTAGCAGCTGGAAGATTGCTGTCCAAATGGCTGAGAATTGCCATCATATTTTGAAAGAGCTTCCTTTCTGTTATAAGGAGAGTTGGGGAAAGGATCATTTACAAAATACATGTATCTCCAAATCAATCAAATTTTAGTTTTCCTCAGAACTTTTTTAGAAAAGGAAAATATTTCCATTCAGCTTTACAGAATTCTTCAGAAGACACAAGGTGATTGCCAGACTGACCCCTCCTTGAAAATTAAGGACTATATGGATCCCAAAAGTTTTTCTTTGATCACCCATTTATTTTCTGAAAGGTTGGCTAGGGGCTTTCCAAGCAGCCTCTAAGGGTAAACCAGTTTTGCCAAGCAAGACAAATGAGTTGTTTTTGTTAATACATGGGTTAATTGGCACATGCCCTTTGCTCATCATGCACACAGGTGACCATGCAGATGCAAAGTTCTCACCTCCCATGCAGGAAGCTACACTGATTCTCCCTGGGGTTTGGCAGGAGGTAGGAGGCAGTCCTGCCAAAGCTGCTCTCCTCAGAAATATGAAAGCAGCACTCACACATCTATGGAAGGACCAGAGACAAGGTTTCTTTCCTGTCTAAGTGAAAAAAACAAACAAACAAACAAACAAACAAAACCAAAAAAACCACACCTCTACTTTTTGAGCAGCTTCATCAGATTCCTCCTTACTTGGGGAAGATGATATTGTAGTTTAACCTTGTTCCAGGCAGTATTTCAGGGGCATAGCTTTGCCAGTAGACAACAAGAGGAAACTGAGAAAGTCAGCAAAGGCATGGCATGTAAAGAGCTTAGTTCACTCAAGGCAAATTCCACACAGGTATGAGGTTAACGCACACAATTAAAATTTAACCATCAGTAAGTTAAAGTCACCACATTTCTTGGGCTTTAAGGTTTAACAGGCACTTGTTTATCTTTTCAAATCAACTTTCTTGTGGTTTCATGAAGAAAAACAATGATGAAATTTGCAAACAGACGTCTTTTCTATATACATTTAAAAGATGCACTAGATTGCAATAGGCACGAAGCATTCACTAAAATCATACAGGTGTAAAAGTGAACAGCAAAGAGTAGTTCCAAACAGCATGGAAATTCACAACCAAAGTAAACGGAGGAGAGACTTTTTAGGCAATTTCCTATCTGTCAGCAAAAAAAAAAAAAAAAAAATAGCAGCTCCAAGTGACAAAGCAGGTGAAAAGCTTGCAGAGCTCTTCAGAATGGTCTATTATCACCTCAGTAACCCTCAGGCACACATAATTGATAAGCAAAAGGGAAAAAAACAACACTTGATGCCCAGGGCAAAAACAATAAAAAAATAAATTTACAAGTTGTGGCATATAAAAGCTGCAGGCACTTTGACTGTACTGATTAAGGCAGGAAAATAAGATGTGACAGAAACAAAAAATATAGATCATCCTAAGGAAGAAGAGGAGGTCTTTAACAAGACCTGTAAACCAGGTGGCTCCAGGTGCTCACCTGATTTGATGAAGAAAGCCTTTGAGATGACATCTGTATGAAAAAAAAAAAGACAATAAAATGCAGCTGTTTGGGCCAGCCCCTGTTTTGAGCAGGCTGAGAGAAAGTTTTCTGCAGAGTGAAGAGGCAAGTATGTTTTAACAATGGCGATAATGCCCAAAGACTTGACAGGAACTTGCCAAGTGGTATCAAATACCCAAAGAAAAAGCATCAATTTATTGCTTTTCTAAGTAGTAGTGGACTTCCCCCACAAGCACTTTGGAAACCCTTCTTTCTAGAAAGCAGCACAGACAGTAACAAGTGGTTCAGTTGTGAGATACTCCATGAAGAATCATAATGCAATGTGCTACTTTTTAAATTCACCTCTTCCTGCTCCTCTAGCTGGAATAGTCCATGCACTGAAACCACCACACTAACGTCTGAATTTACGTAAGATGTTTTTGAAAGAAGGTGGCATGTCCTTGGCCCACATAGAAAAATAAAGGATGATGACAAATATTCAGCAGATAGGTTGGATGAAGAGCCTATACTTTGCTAGTCTTTGCCTACTGAAACCGTAGGTTAATATCCTTAAACCAAAATGGCCAAATAGGACACCAATCCAACTCATGCACTGCTGAAATTTTCAGCCTGCTGAATGGATATGAACCATCACCTGTCACATCCTGTGGTAATGTGCTGAACTGAGAAACATAATGGTACATGAGCTAACATTCCCAATGTTAGCCATTCCTGTTCCTGGTAGCTTTTTAGAGAAATAGTGTAGGCAGCTGTTGATAGTAATCACAGTGTGAATTATGATTAAATCTACCACTAACATGAACCAGAATTCAAATTAAACAGTTGTGTGAATCGTGAAACTATGCTTAGTTCCAAGCAGCAAGATAAGGAATAGGTCTCCTTGGGTAGATGACATACATTATGTATCTTATCCTTCAGCCATTCAGTTCATTTTCCCACAATGCAATCCAAGAAATGTAACATATTTCATGGGCTCATCTAGCTGATTGGCAGTTTTTTGGAAGATGCTCTGCTGTGCCCGTAACCAGAATAGAGATAATAAGTAAGGAAGAATTCTTGGTTACACTAGACAGCCTCAATATAGTTTGAAATTTTTTACTAGATTTGGGAAACAAAAAAAGAGTCAGAATGCCTTCAAAGTAAATTTTCAGACATAGCATACCTAGAACATGCAAACAAACAAATAAAATCCACTTATTGAAAAGACACCAGACTAAGATAAGGTGTTCAACTCAATATTACGGGTGACCAAAACCCAGAGTTACTGTCCCCAGCATCTTCCCTGTATGTCCCCTTTGTTTCATCTATGGTCAGAATGTGTCATGTGCAACCCTGAACTATGTAAGCTTAAACTAAAAAATTAAAATGTATGTACTCATAATGCTTATACTGTCTTCCCAGCTGGATGGCATTTCACATGAAGTGCTGAATGTGGGTCTCCTATGATACATTCCATCTGAAAGAACTTCAAAACAGCTGTAGCCTGGCTGAACATAGAAAAAAATAATAGAAAATAGTATGTCAAGACCTCTCTTAAGGTATCTTAACAAAATTATGATAGTCATTTTCAGTCATCTCAGCCTTTAAAAGACTGGCTTATGATTATCCCTGGCAGAAAAATTTACCTGCAAATATATGCACTTCATATATACTGGCAAATATAACCAAATACCTTGAAATAGGCCAATAATTAATCAGTGAGATTAATGCTGAAAACAGTTTTCAAGGGTTTGGGAGTTATGTCTTAAAACTAAATTTAATACTTAAAACAATATACCAGCTGTGACAATGCGGCAACTGCCTGCACAGATGATTTGGCCAACCCAGGAGGAATATGTGTACCTGTGTCCACCCTCAGGACAAAGCCAAAATCTTGATGAAGAAAAATCTAAGTAGGGCAGACTAACCTACAAGCTGAGCAAGCTAACAGAATTTTCATAGCACAGAGCAAATCCCAAAATTAACAGAAATGTTTGAATGTTTGTGGTTTACATTTATTGGGAAGAAATGGGTGATTAGTTCATCAGATTTAAAAAAAAAAATCAAGTGAACTACAACACTTTATTAAATGGCTACATACAGTACTTTGCTTATTGCTCCCATGTATTTAGCAACCACTTAAAAATACGCCTAAGGAGCAGAATAAAGCTATATCCTACTTTGCTATGTTTTCACTTCTTGTTTAATACACATCCTTCTAATCCATTGCTTGGTCTAAATTTCCTTACAATTTAAAAAAATCACTGACACTTGGGGTATGGATATAATAATGGAATGCTCTGAGGCAAATAGGGATTAATTGTAATAGTCAATTTTTCTGAGCACACTTAAAGTAGCAGCCACATGCTGTCTTATTCCATGAATTCAAAAGATTGCTTGAGCAGGCAGTGTTATATTACTCTGGGGTAGGAATGAAATCATGTGGGAGCAGCAAGCACAGCTCATGGAGAAAAATTACCATTTTATATTTATTACTTTGACTGGTTTAAGTGCCACAGGAATAGACTCTCTAATGCATTTGAGTGCAATTCCCCAACAATTTTACTCTTGCTTTGTAAACTATTTTTAGGGAAAGTCTCAGAAGACTTTTAAAGTCACAAGCCATATGAATTGAAAAGGTTATTTTGGTGGTTTATCAAAAGGATATAAATACATCTTTCCAGATTAGACTGATTTTTCGAATTCAGGAAGAACAGAACTTCAGGAGAAAAATTTCTGTTTTAAATTTGCGCATCATTTTTGTGCCGTAAGCTCAAATATACTTCTTCAGCAGGCTTATTATAATTTTGGATTTCCATTGGTAACTCTACAGTGTGAATTCTTCATGCTTTTAAAACATAATATTATTATAAGGAAACTACAGGCTTGAGCATATGTAACTGCATAATTATACTGTTCACAAGCTAATAGCAAAAAAGCATAAGGACATTCTCTTTTAGAAGATGGAAGTTAAGGAAAAAGCAGAGCAGCAAAAGTTCACATCTCTAAAATGATATTTAATCAAAACTACAAATTTTTCATTAAACAGTTAAGGTAATTATAGGTTCCTGACTGCCCTACCTTGCATCTTCACACAGCCATAGACATTAGCCATAACCATTTGTTGGCATCCTCTTCTCTGTCATTCTGAAAACCTGAAATCTGAGTATCCTGCATAAAAATGTACCTTTCAGCTGCTAGCAACCTACTACAGATTGATTTTTATGTTGACCTTCCAGCACAGGATAATTAATACCTTGAGGAAGTATGTGCATTCTCCCTGTGCATGTAGTAATAGTTACACAATGAATAAACCACAGGATAAGTCTGAAAACTCTTTACTCATTTAGGACATAATAATAGCTCAGAGATGCTTCCTGTTTATTTTAATAGTCTTTTCTATCTTAGTCACTAAATCTTGGGCTGCACACATTCCAAGGCAGAGTCAGAGCATGCTCTGAGTACGATACCTCTGAACAAGGACTCCTTTCCTAGCTGCTGTTTCACCAGCACCAGCAAGCACCTTTCAACCCATCCAGCTGCTGCCAAAACATTGCTATGCTGCAATTTATGAAATACTTATAGCGTTTCTTAAAGGGAAAAACAGGCTCCCATAACAACTCAAAATCATTTCTGTGGGGAGCTTGCACACTCTCTCCTGGAATTGCCCAGGGTATCTTTAGTAATGCTGCAGGAACAGATGTGGGAGGAGCCAATACCTTTTTTTGGCCGTTGTACTATTACACCAGAATCAGGAGAGAAAGTGAGAAAGGCACTGACATCTAGCTGTCATCATCCTGGAAAATTCTAACCCACCACAGTGACTCTAATCCAGAGTGCAATATTAGTCCATGCCATTTCATCACAAACTACCAATTTCAAGCTCTGTTTCCTTTCTGAAAGCTAGATACAACAAGCAGCCAGCTCACTGTGTTCATCAGATGAGAATGGCCATGCCAAATCATCAAGGTCATTGAGCCTTGTAGCATCTGATGGGAACTGCATGATCACAGCCAGATTGTAGAGTCCTTAAGACTGCAGTTGCCATTCATATGAAAAGACTTTTCAATGTCTCTTCCCTCTCCTATCTCTTGGATAAATCTGTGAATTGATAAAAGGATTAGAAAAAGTTAAGCAATTTCTACTCCAGTAACACACATGTCACTCATAAACACACTTGAATGGTGCTGGAGCTGCTGTATAACAGGTATTTGGAAGTGAATCACACTAAACAAATCAACGTAGACCTAATGACTTTAGTGAATTATACTGTTTTAAGATAACTGTAGCTGTAATACACCAAATAATACAACACAATCAGCAAGGATTCTATTATTATTTTTGTTATTGCAGGCAAAATTACCCCTGTTTTGTGAGATATATGAACTTTTTTTCCAAATTTTGTATATAATGATACATGTAAACTATCCTGGAATGGGATGAAACTCTGCATTAAATGCTCTCCAAAGAACGCTGCACAGATCACTCAACAATCTGCCCAGTGTTTTATAGCTGGCCACATCCTCCTCTCATTGCTTTTATTCACTGTCTAATTTTCGGTAACTGGATTACTCCTCAAGGAATGGAAAGGAGGTCTTCAGTTATTTTGTCAAAAAAGTACACGGTCTTCACCACTAGCACCTTCAAAGCTGCATGGATTTAGTGCATTAGGAAAGAAAAGGATCTTCTAGATTTTATTCTTCATTCCAGTGAAAGTTACAGTTATACAGAAACAATTCCAACACTTGCAACATCACGATTTTTTTTCTTTAAGTGATATAATATATAGCTGACCACAAGGGAGAGGCATAGCAATTAACTGAAAACAACTTCAAAAAAATACCACTGCTTCTCATGAACCAAACAAAAAGGTTAAGCAGTACTCATCAAAGCAGTAATGTCAACACACACATTTTCAATGCCCCCATCCCCAAATCAGCTCCAGAAAGCTGTAAAAACATAAGTCAGAAATAACTCAGATCAGTCAGAAAAATAATTTTTTTCTGTCTTACTTTCTCTCCCAGCCCCAGATATATTCAGGTAAACACAAAGCCACATTATCATGAAATCAACAACTTGCCAATGAGAAAAACAAATGATAATACAGAGATCAGTGCAAAGATCAACAGCAGACCTTGCCTCTAGGAAACCTCTCTCCTTCCAAACTCCAGAAACTGCATGCAGTGAACTACAGCCGCTTGCTACTTAGGGATGAAAACAGAAGTCAAAAGAAAAATCACAGCTATGACAGTAGATGCAGATAAATAATGAGTCCTACCACAGCACTGTCTCAGCTAGGAAGAGGAGAAGGACACTCATGTCAAATACTTGCATTGGAAAAAGACACTTCAGACATTTCTACAGCTGCTTTCTTCTCATCATTTCCCACTTAATATCTGTAACTATGGGAACACAAAAGAAAACCAAAGATTTAGGGAAGCAGGGACTGAGATGCAAGACATCAGTAGTTTCTTACAGAGATTAAAAGACAGACCAGCAAGATCAAATCTAACCAGGAAATAAATCGCATGTGGCAGTTCAGTAATGGTCATATACACATTTTTGGTACAGTGTTTAACCCATAAACACAGAGTCCTAGGTTTGAAATAAGCTAGAAACTTTGCCACATTTGCTTCACCTACAAATAACAATGAAGAATTAGGTCTAAATAGACAGCCCATAGACTTTTTCACTTGCCACAGAAATGCACAATCTCCGTTCAGTGTCACTGGCTTTTATCTAAGGTTTGCTGCTGGTTACCTCATTAAGCACTGGCTTCTGAAATATTTTGCATCCACTGTATTCTGTAGCAGAGCAGTTAAATTTGTCACACTTGAAAGAGAATGTTGGAAGTATTATCTTTGCTATTTGGCCAATTTAAAAAAAAATTGTTTCTTTATGCAGAATGAAAGATGAAAAGTCAAATAAAATTCAGAACCCCCTTTTAAACTGATTCTGAGAAAAAGTTTTTGGTATCAGATAAGAAAAGAAAAGACCAAGACACAAGATTAATTTACATATTTAGTGTCATCAAGCAAATACTTTTCACTGGTTGATATTATGTGACCACATTTCAAGAAGTGGCTTTTCCTCTCAGCTTCAAAGAAAGAGAAAAATATAAGAATGAACTTTTCTCTTTGCTTTAAATCCATACCTATTTCAAACACAGCTTTCTTTATGAAATGCTGAGCTCACTTTTAGATTATAAAATTAAGCACTTAATACTTCCTCCCCAGAACAATACATAATTCTGAACACTTTTCTTTGCTGAAATGCATACATTTTTCAAAATTAAGAGACTACTATGGGTTTAAACAGAGAGACTAGAAAATTTCACACTTAAAAGCATATTTCCTGGGAAAGTGGCAAGAAAGTTGCAAAGAATGTTCAGCCTCATCTTTTAGCCTTAAATTATAGGGATCTCCTCTGATTCCAGATGAAGTCAATAGTCTGACAGGCAACATAGTTAACAAGGGAAAAATAAAAATCAAGCAAAACCAAACCACAATGCTCTAAATTTTTCACTGATTGTTTAAGCTCATTACAGAGCTTGACCATTCTGGCCTCAAAATAGCTTGGTTTCTCTGATGAGATATAAAGTCAGACCTGCAGTGAAAGTGCTCACCAAATGGATAACAGACTGGCAATGAGAGGATGCCTGCTCTCATAAGGCTGACAACACTACATTGCCAGTGACCATTTTCATCCCTGCAAGTAGTTCCAAAGTTTTGCTTGACTGCTTCATTTTCAGTCTAATCCATGCTGAAATGAAGATTTTCTTAGTACACATGGCTTTCAGCACATATTTTCTTAGATTCAGCCTCTGGCCACAGTCATCTCTCTTTGGTGACTGATAGTTCAAGCTTCAGGTGTTAAATAAAGAATTTGGATAAGGTCATTTCTGCCTCCTCACCCTCCCTACCTGAGCCGTCTCTGATATGTAACTTACCTGAAGAACTGAATGTCAGCCTCTAACCACAAGGAAATAAAAAAATGGTCAGTAGACCCTGTTGTGCTTGATTCATGAGCCACTTAACAAGTGCTCTGGTAAAACTTCAATTCATTTTCTTAGGCCTATTTCTTATTTCCTACAGCACAATCCGTCTTACGGCTCAGTCAGCCCCATGAGGCAAACCCTGGCAGTCCCATCTCCCAGCCCATGCAAGTACAAGGGGGAGGAGGAGATGAGCTGCAGACACTGCCAGTCAGCCCAAGGAACATATGAAGCATCCCACTGCTCAGCCTCAGGCACCAGAAACAACTTGTACTCTCACACTGACTCAGAGTTTCAGGTGCTTGCAGTCAGACACCAGCTCAGGAGGACAGGGAAGGACAGAGCAACCTTCACTGGCTCTCAGTGAACAGAGGGAGTGCCCAAGAGTCCCTAAGTCAGCACTAATGAAGAAATACCTTGAGTGCCTCCCAGATCAATCAGCACAGCAACCTGCTTTGACAAGTGCCACTGAACACACACAGGCTTATTTCCACAGGAAAATATTTTAACTGCGCATGTGGGTGAGCATTTTGTAAAACTGCCAGTGGATAATGCAGCCAGCACCACTAATGTGATCACAAAATCCTATGATGGTAAGAATTTTATATGAAAAAAATGTAGTCCAAATCAATTAGAAAATTAAAAATGTATGCCTCAGAATTCCAAAGAGATGTGCAATTTTACAAAAGCCCCACAAAATGGATGAGACTGAATTTTCAAGAGGCTCTTATAAAACATAGCTACAGTAAAGGCTGGCCAATTTGTGGTGTTTGGGGGATATGCTTATATCCCTCTGCAGATTGCTTCTGATTTTTATTGGAGTTTTCAGGTTATTAACGGATTTATCCTTCTCAGAAAAAAAAACATTACTTTTTTGAATGGGCCTGAAATCAAAACTCAAACCAAGGGCTGGGGAAGTTCCTGCAAAAAGTGAACAAGCAGGGTAGTGGAAAGAGTCTATCCTCACCTCCTAGCAGGAGCCAGAGCTTACAGCCCAGCCCTTTAGGCAGACACCCTAATTGGGGGCAGAAGGCTGTGCTTCTGTGGTGTGAGCTGCGGGGAGGGTGGGCAGGCACTGACAGTGTCTGTACCTGGGGCTGAGAGGAGAAGCACAGGCTGGAGGGTGGCTTGTGAAGAAAAGCAGGGGAGGAAATGACATCCACCAGCCTTTCTCAGCTTTCTGGCTCACAGTGATCCATCCCCCAGCTAGAACACCAGAACACACAGCAGCCCTGCTTCTGCACGTGGCTTTTGGGGCAGTCCCAGTGCATAGCCCACACTGGTGACAGTGGTCACCTCTTTGCAGGATGGGCTAAAGCTGAAATCCTAAAGGGCTGGGACATTAATCAGAATACATTGAGTTGGAAGGGACTCATCAGGATCATCAGGTCTATATGTATCATCAAGACATGGATAAACAACTTGGATAACATGATTATTCTGTTCACACACACACACACACACACACACACATACACACACACTCACATATATATATACACACACATATATATTTATATGCTTTTTTCACATCAAATATTTTGCCTGTTAGATTACTTCACTAACAGAAAATCAGGGCCAGATAGTGGTACCAAGGCATTACTCACATGGCCAGTTTCTGACCCTTTTTGCTCAGGACCTGGTATTTTAACTGACGTATTCAGATGAATTATGGCTGTGGTTCACAGATGGACTTCATGCACAGTATGAAAGAGGATGGAAGAATTTAGGAAAAAAATGAACCACTAAAACAAAGTTATGTTGAGCTCCTCCAGCCTAAATGAAGGGCTAAATAGTGCGGTGTTTGGTAGCACACAGCAAAACTGATTCTTAATTGCTACATTTTCTTCAAGGCTTATATGTAACAAATGGATAAACATTAAACTATTACTTCAAATACATTAAGAAAAGCAAGTTTCTCATTTTCTTTTTCTTTTAATTTTCCAGTGTTCATTCACAACCTGTAAAAGCCTTAAGTTGATAGAAGGAAAGGACATAGGATTTGGGGTTCAAATTGTTGTAGAAGATTTGATATAAGGATATGAGTCCCGTACCATTTCCATTGCCTAATTTAATGATCTGCCCAAATGTTCAGAAGCTATATAATTTTAAGATTTGTGGTCTAGTAAGAACAAAGATCAAATAACTCCTTCAAAGGTGTGAATGATCTTCTCTGAGGGGAGTTCTGTGACAGTGAAGCAAATAAGGGATCTAGCTCCATCCTCCAACCTCGTCCTCAGAAAATATTTTAATGGAAGCAGAATTAAGCAACAGAGTGAAGAATCAAGAATGCCTTCATTACTTAAGTGCTAATTGCCCTGGCAGTACACAATGCTGAACAAGGATGGGAGGAGTTGGGTTTATCACTGAGTCAAGACCAGTTTGATTTGTGGGGGGGAAACAAAATGGGCCTGCAACTTCCAGATGATGTTCTGCCGTCTGCAAGAAACCTCTCCTGATCTGTCCTCAGAGGAGCAGTTCCAACTTCCTCAGCTTTTGGGATATTTGCCCTGCTGAGCCCTGGATTGACATAAAGGGCTGGTAATAAAGTAAATAAAATTAGCTACTTCCCACAGAGGACTGAGGCACAAATAAAAATGAAAATTAAAAGCAAAAATATAAAATCAGGAGGCTTTTTTCACTTCTTTTTTTTTTCTGTTATTTTTAAGGAGAAACTAGGAATAAAATAGCATAAGGGAAGCAAAGACATTTTCCATCATGAATTCTTGAATGCTGTACACATGATCTCATTGGTAATGGGTCAATGCCTCCTGAGATGCCTTGGGCAAGATGGCTGTGATATATAAAATGCTTCTAGTGGCTGTTGACATTGCAGAAAGTTTTTATTTCTCTTTCCCTTTTCTTTTCTTAGCTCTATCTATGTCTCTATCTTAAGCTTATAAAAATAAAGAACTTCATAATAGTCAGTTTTGTTGACCTAGTAATTGCATATTGAACCATTTTTCACACATACACAATCAATAATTGTCACATTGTTAATAAACAGCTGGAAATTTAAGCACTAATGGGAACATTCATGATGACACATTGTCATCAGTAGTGCTGATGTCAGAGACAAATGAAACCTTGTGGACTTGTAGCCAACAGCTCACACCCAAACCACCTGAAATCAAAAGAAAGGTGCCCTTCCAGGCCAGAGAGAAAATAGTGAGTGCTGTAATAACAGAGAGGGTCTATTTGCTTTCATTGGTTCATTCCTCAAAAGTGGGCAGAAAAATATTGAATATTTTTCTATCATTCTTCTCCTAGAAAAAATGCTGTTTCATACACCAAATTTCCTCAGAGAACTACAAAATCCTCAGAGGACTCAGCTGAGTAGCCTGATGCTTCTAAACAGAAGGTAATAAGCAGTCATTGGATAGTTTGGTTTTTGGTTTTTTTTTTTTTTTTTTGCTACATAGGGAGCATACAGAGGTGGGTGTAGAAGTCACACAGAGAAGAAAGCAGACAAATTGTAAAATACACCCTCATTATAGCATATATATATATGATCATGATTACTAATGGCAAAAAGCAAGTGAATTTTCCTGAGTGCTAGTGGCATTTCAGCTTTCTCTAGGTCATTGCAACACAGAAATTTCACATATAATAAGTAGATAGAGTGTGATTTTTCTTTTTCTTTTGCTTTCCCTATTTAAATATTAACTCAGATAGGAATAGGCTATTTTATCACTAGAATACAACATAGAAAAGAAGACATAATATCTGCATATTTTATATTTAATCCTTTTCCAGACTCACTATGGTGTCCATCAGTAAACAAAGAAATAATAGGTGACCGAAATCGATATTTTTTTATTTTTATTGTATATTACTTATTGCTTATTATTTTCATGAAAAGTGCCACTACAAGCAATGACTAAGAACAGTCAGACTGCTCAGATATTTTCCCCAAAATGCTTTTAGTGAAATCTCATTTTTAAATTTTTTTAATAAACAGCTTCCAATCAAAGAAGTAATAAAATTTCCACACAGAAAATAAAATTTAACAAGAAAGGCAGAAAATCAGAAGAGCTCATAGATTTAACAGGAACTACTTCAAGGTCTTCAATACTTAGAACTATAGTCACCTCAATTTCTCCAGAAAAGAGACAGAAAAATCTGTAAGTCATGTGAACACCAGCCTTTCTGGTCCAGACCCACCTCACTCAAGCATTTGACCCCAAGAAAAAAGAAACTGAACAAAATTATTTGGCCTGCACTTCAAAGCTTAAACTAGGTGACAACTTTAGGCCTTAAATAGAATAGCCTCTTAATATTATTTCTGTCCCCTTCTAAGCCCCCTCCTTTTTATTCTGTTTCTCTCCCTCAGACAACTTGCTTCATCTATCCATAATTAGACAAAAGAAATAACCAGAAGCTCTGCAAATGCATAGTGTGTACATATGTGTGCGTAACTACATCTCTCCTCCAGCCAGAGCCAGAAAAAGGGATGTGCTAAGGGCATGCTTCAAGTATCCTGACAAAAACAAGCATAGGATGAAATTCAGTATCTTTTGATAGACAATAAGTTAAAAATAGAACCCATGTAACTATAGAAAATACAATTGCATGTGTTGTATCTCTTACAGTTATCTGTTGTCTTGAATTCTTTCCCTTTCAAAATATCAGGGGGTCAAATAAAATTCAAAAGGCTCTTAAATCACTCAAAAAACCCTCATTGCTCA
The DNA here is from genome assembly GCA_003676055.1 of Chloebia gouldiae. Classification (NCBI taxonomy): domain Eukaryota; kingdom Metazoa; phylum Chordata; class Aves; order Passeriformes; family Passeridae; genus Chloebia; species Chloebia gouldiae. The sequence goes on from QUSF01000038.1 coordinate 4,752,051, forward strand.
GTGGATGGTGTTTCCTTTCAGAGAAGCATTACTAGTGTGCCAATCTTGACCACTCAGCAGTAAGGTGCAACAGATGATGACTGCATTCTAAAAGGTATGCCCTGCTCAAAAGCTGAATAAATAGGTAATCATTTTAATCAAAATGATTGATTAAAAAAAAATGGTAATCCAAAACATTGGTTCATTTCTGTCTCACACCCTGCACAAAATCACAGCTCAAAAATAAGGACAGCACCTTGATAATCCATAACAGGAAATACCTTCCCCTCAGGCATTGTTATTTTGTCTGCTTCAAGTTATACTTTCTAAGCCAGCACAAGGGAAAGTGGTGAAATAAGGGTAAAGGAACAGTTGAAAATGCTAAACTTTTCAATCCAGGACAGAAAACCAAGGCCAAGTCTAGCTTCCACAAGGTCTAAAATGCAAAAATGAAAAGAGCAACTATAATATTAATAATTAAAATTGAATTAAAAATAGTGTAAGTTAAGGCCAAGGGAGTGTTTTTACTTTATAAATTTTTTATTGGTTTTGCTCAGTTAGAACCACAGAAGGCTTTGAATACAGAAATATGCATATACATGAAATAGTATGTTCTAAGATGTCTTAACTGAGGACATTTTTTTAATAAACCATAAAAGTTGTCCTTAATATATTATTACATTAATTATACACAAATAAGTTATGAGAATTATGTTTAAATAACTGCTGTGTAGGCAAGCATCCAATATGATTAAAAACACAACCATGAATCCAGATTCTCATTTTGTCAATGCCACAGCAATCACTGCTGTTATACTGCTATGAGGACCATAGCCATACACCTCAGCCTGGTTCTCAGTTGCTATGGTATGGGAAGACTCAGTTTGACTTGAATTGCCAGAACTTCTCAGACTCTTAAAGACAACCTCTAAGAAAAAGGGTAACAATCACCCTTGGATTAGGAAAGAGCGTTGGTTTCCCATTGCCTCCAAAAGTTCATGTCAAGTCACAAGTATAAGGATGAGGGAGGGACAGTGAAGAAATGTATCTCACAAATCTCCTTCCCAAACTCTTTCTGGGATGCTCAGGTACCCTTTCCACTCTCACAGCAATGTTTATCACAAGTTTCAGAAAGGCAGGGAAGGGGCAGATCTGAGGCAGTCCCATGCTCAAAGTGTTTGATTGCAAACCTCAGTATTTAGAGAGCTTTTTAAAGATGAAAAGCAGCCTCTGATCACTACAATGAAATTTAATGTGCAGACTTCATAATAATAAATGGTGCCCAATGCACTTTTCAAACATACATTGTTAGTATTTTGGAACATTAAGCAAACTTGATTTTGTAAAGGTGGTGTTACCCCTGTTGTAACTGTAACTCACCACATCCTCTCTAAGAACTCTATCTGAGAAAGCCCAGGTGCAGTGGATCCTTGAAAAATACTCTGGGCTTTGTAGAAGGAGAAAAAAGAGTCTGTCTAGAGCTGTCACCACAGCAATTATGGATTAAAGATGAGGTCTGAAATTCAGCTGCTAAAATACTTAAGGAGTGTTGCTGGCAAGCTTTATATGGTAATAAGAGTTTGATGCTTTGTAAACTAACAACACAAATATTTTAAGTATTCAGCAGCAGGAAAGTCAAAATGCCAACTAGACTGCCAGAGAAGGAAGGAAGCAGTAGCATTGAAAAGAATTATTGTCTGACAGTGAACCCTGCCCATGCAAAGCATAATTTCACAGACACCAGGAGTGTAGCTGCTCCTCTAAACAACTGGACACATACAGTGACCCTGAGAAAGTTATTCCTTGTTGACAAAAGCAGGGTCCATTGTGGATATGACAACCTGGTCAGAGAGAGAGAAAGCTAGATAAACTTTCCCACTAATTGGTCTGAGAAGCGTTAGGGAGCTAGAGAGAAAGAATAGTAAACTATCTGCAGGTGGTGTTTGTAGTAAGTTATTTTCCTCCTAAGATGTTTACCCCAAAGGGTGTCTTCTTAATTAGCCAATCATGTGAAATACGTTGATTAAATGATCTGTACTCAACCAGGGTATAAAAGAAGGGGTTCCAATAAACTGGAACTTTTTAGCGTCTTAGCTTTCTGACCTAGAGTCCATGTCACTTTATCTGTTCCTGACTCAACAGTGACAGTCAGTAAGTGGGAAAACAATCCAAATTCCTTGGCTAGTTGGCCATACTCTTCCTAAGTAATAAACTTTCTCTTCAAGGGTTCTTACACATATCTATGTGAATTCGCCTTGGAAACTTGTCATTATATATGAGCTTGTGTTCTTTTGTGTACCGATGCTCTAATTTACCATCGCTCATGAAAAAATACACACAGATCTCGCTTCCAGTGTCTAAAAAAGCCCATCACATTAAGATGTGGTTCGCTTCAACATTATTACCCCTAATGCCACTAATAGTGTTTTTAAAATAAAAATATTGCTTACATGTCGGTTGATGGCTTCATCTCACAGACCTGAGGAGTTCGGTTACATGCCTTTTTAGTTTGATTCTTTTGTGATGCCTCAAGGTTTGTAATCACAATAGTGATATGCCAAGAATGAAGTCTATGCTGTGGATCTGAGATGTCCTTGACCTTGTGCTTTTGGGAAGAGATGTGGTTTCCCCCTCTCTCTCAGCCCCTAAATTATCAGGCTAGCCCATAAATACAAGGTCTTGAGAGGGGGGAAACAGCAGGAGAGGGGCAAAGGTTGAAAACAGGCTCTCCTCCGATGTATTGTCCAGCTCCTTTACTCCATGGTACGAGAGGGAAGAGCGGGGAAAGAGAGAAAACAGGAAATGTCAGGGGTTTATCGAAGCTCTTGAAAGGGAGGGTTTCTTGGCTCTCTGCCAACCCCGTTGGGGCATGAAGGTGGGGTCCAAGCTTATCTTGATGAGAGTCACAGGGGTCCTGGGGAACGGGGAAATCATGGCCTGAGCGGAACGTAACAAAGGGAGACATAGGTGCCAGACCTCAGGAGACATATTCATGTTACCTGAAAACATGACCTTATTTTACATGTAAAATATGTCTAAAAACACCCACCAGGCATTTGACATTCCTGGAACAGAAGGGTTACATGGGGGCTTAACAAAAGCAAATGGGAAAGAAAAATGAAACTGAATGTGCAGATTTATTCTGAACAGCAATGTAAGGAGCACAATTTTGACATGTACAAAGGGTGTGTTTATTATCCCCTGGAGAGAAGATGAGTGGAGAAGATGACATTGGTTGCATAGTGACATTTCAGGATGGAAGAAGGTATAGAGCCAATTAAGTCTAGCATTTGTAACCTGTAGTGCTTTTCCCCTCAAGTGGTTATCTAACACTCTTTAGAATATGTTCACAGCTGCAGCTTCTATTTATGCCATTAGTAAACTTTTCTACTCTTACTTTAAAAGAGGATGCTCTAAACTTCCTTCCTGGTACATTTTTTTAATGATTTGAGGCCCTCAAATGAAATGCATTTTTTGCTACTTACTATTTCCAGCTCTCTTCTAATTTTAAATTTCCCTTTCCTATTTTAAAATGAATTTTCTGTCAGTCCAATCACGATGTATTTATCCATTGCTCTTGGATTTCAAGCCTCCATTGACCAGGCATATTATTTCTAGTGTTACCCCAGTTGAAAATGAAGACCAAATACAGTATTTGTCTTTCTTATATTACGATTGCTCTCTCTCTCTTACTGTATCTACAACAACTTACCACTTCCCAGTCTTCTGGACAAAGCTTTTTAATAGAACTTCACTCTTAATTGATGCAGGTATGCGTTACTCTCTTGATCACTGTACTATCAAAACATTCTTAACATCCTTAGCCAAGAAGCACATTGTGAAGATGTGTGTTAGCTGAACTTCAGAAACTCAGAACATGAAAGAACACAAGAGTCCAAACTATTTTCCCCTTGAAAACAGTGAAATTACAAGCCATGATGCATCTTGGAAAGATTCACAGGCCCTACCATGCAAGTTTACTTTAGATCATATGCACCTACTTCACTGTTGAAGAATCAACAGTAAACATGGGACAATAGAATTGTAATGAGCAGTAGAATAAGCTCACACTAGCCTCTTTAAGAACTTAGCTTTGGATATCATAGGCTGATAATTAAGAATGCTGATGCAACACAAAGATGAGGTACATGGCTATGGCTACCCAAAAAAAAAAAAAAATGTAGAGTTTTTTTGTTGTTGCTTGGGGTTTTTTAACCTAGCTATAAAAGATAACGAGATAAAGCTATAGGTATTCTTCTGACAGTAAGAGTCATTTATGTGAAGGACTAAGAAGATTAGGATAGATAAATGCTTTTATAAGATCATTGTGGAAGCGTGCAATGGACCTTACAATGTATACTGATATTTTAAGATACTTTACAGAACATTTTAAGGATGTTCTTACAAATTGCAATGGCTCTTGTATATGAAACTGTGTCATCTGTAAGAGCCAATTTCAGGAAATTATCTTCACATTTACTCCTACTTGCCATTGACAGTAAATTGCTGCTATTAAACAGATTTCTATTAAAAAAAAAAACAAAACAGCCTGTGATTTAGTCCTGGTGTAGGCTGTGATCTTTCATTTGGGAACTGTACAGACAACTGTGTGGGGACTAATACAACAGATCCATATGCTTTTAGACTCTTGTGTAGAATAGATTCTATTTACACCCTCAGGACACAAGTGCTACTCTTGAAAAGTATTTTTAGGAAGCATTCCCTAAATTTGTTCTGGAGCTACTGCACTTGAAAGGCAACACACAAAATACAGTGAATGAGCAGTTTCATCCATTCTGCACTGGCCCTGTTGGTGCTTTCAGGGGTTTTATTTGCCCATGATTTTGTTCAGCATGTTCATTGTTTTCCTCAGTCCTTCTTTCTTGTTCCAGCTGCAGAGCAAGTAACCTGAAGCAGACTTTGCCCTTCCTGAATTTCCTCTGCCCTGTCCTAAGCCATTCCCTGAGTTAAATTCCCAAGGAAACCAATCAATCTGCCACCTGTCTGAAAACCATGACGGAAAGCAAGTGTTTTCTGAACTTAGCAATAACTAAAGATAGAAATATCACAAAGGCAAAATCACTCTGTGTTAATGATCCTTAATTGCTCATCATTGTTTGCTCCCTTGAGCAACACCTTTTGGAACTAGAGTTTACGTTGAAGACTAAAAATAACAGAGAATATACAATTAAACTGACAAAATAGAACACATGTTGATACTCTCAAACATCCCAGTGGGTCCTATATATTTCTTGTGGAAACAAGTTCATACTGGAATTAAATATTATCACTTTAACTACAGGGAGTTCCTGTCTCTTTTTGTCTCTCTTGCCGGAGATGCTAAAGACAGATCATTTCTTTGACCAATATGACTGATTAGACACACAGCAGGGTAAAGAACAAGGATATTTATGAGACCCAGCTCTAGGCTGAACCATAATGACAAGTATGACTTTTACTTCACCTGTACCTGTACCTAAACCTTACTAGTACAGTTTTGGAGTTTCTAATGGTTTCATGGCCACCTATCCTTCCACTAGTGCTATTGCTTTTTTTACCATCCAGATTTTTCACCTGTGGCACACTGGCACACTTTAAAACCCCAAACACATATTTAACCAAGCAACAGTACTGCAAACTCCATTTCCATTTGTTTGTCTTTCTTAGAGGGCCATTTCTATAACAAGAGTGTTGTGAGCTCACGTAGTGGATCCAGACCAGACTGTGGCTTTTCAAATTCAAATATCTATCTAAAAGCCAGACACTCATTGTATTTAAGTCAACAGAAACCTACTCAAAAAGAAATTAAATGTAGCAAAATACAGGTATTTCCTTTCATATTAAAAGTAGTGTGAGTAAAGAGGAACAGTTTTCATTAATCAGTAGAATACATAAGCTGTTGAATGTTCATTCTTCATTGTTCCTGAAGTTCACAGATAGATGGGAAAGAATATGATGTAGCAATTATGTCAGTGGTGTGGAAATTATCTTGTCTCAGTTGTACTTTCCCTGATTCCCTGCTAAAGAGTGTTTTAGTGGCAGCTTGTCTGTTCTTTTAAGTGTTTGCACAGCAAAAGAGTTCTGTAAGGCCTACAAAAACATCTGGGGAGAGAAAGGGGATTGACTAACCTTGATGCTACAGCAAACTGTTCTCTTTTCTTCTCTTCCTCCACCCACCTCTAGGAAGTTAGAATTGAAAAGGATTGCTGATAGGAAAATATATGCCAGAAAACAAAAGGAAATGGAGTTCAAAACTGTAAAAATGAAAAGAGAGTTGGGTCAAAATAATAAGAAAATTACCTCTTTCTCAAAAACATCTTCAAAAATATTATGATTTTTAAATTTTAGTTTACACTCAGCTCCTTCCTTTAAGGCATTAGTTTTCTACTAATTGAAAAACAAAGGTTTCCTTTGGCCACAGAATGACAGGCAAAGGCAGAAGAGATGAATTTTGTCTGGGTCATCTGGCCCAATTTTCCTGCTCAGATAGGGTCTTCTAAAGCCAGTTTCCCAGGACTATATTCAGATACTATATATGCATGTATGTATATATACACTATCTGTACTATATGACATACAGAAAACCATAGGTAATTTATGCACAATCCATGTATTGAGATAATCTACACAGAGATTTTCCATCAATAAATACCAATTATACATTATATACCTATACACAATATAGACATTTATATATAATAAGAACAAAATTACATGTGTGAACACAGAGAGAGATATCATATAAAGATATATAGTATAAAGCACAGGAAACAGGAGAACTAAAAAATCTCAGAAGGCTGCATGGACTGACCCTCTAGACACTGAAGGAAGACTCTGGCCTCTTTGTTAAAAACCTTAAAATGTATTTTCTGCTGGAGCAATGATCCACAGGCTCTGTTTAACCAAATAATTCTATATCTAGAATTATCATACGGAACCTACAAATGCAAAACAGTCAGCCATAATGAAGGGTTTATTCTTTCTCTCTCATACAACCAAAATTGTATAAGCTGTGCAGACACAGGTGATATTATAATTCTGATATTTTGTAAGTTCAAAGATATCCCCAAAGCCACAAGTGGGACATCACTGCAGCGTTTTGTTAACATGACAAGTTGTGCTTCATGGTTAATTAACTTTAATATTAGTCCATAGGAAGATACAACTTGTAAATATATGTGAGAGCTAGTATCAGTTTCAAAGATGACAAAACGTAACTGCTTACACAAGTTTGTGCATGTAGTAATTTCTTTGTTTTGACACTAAGGACTTAAGATGTTTTTCTTACAGTGATGGTTCCTTTGGGGATTTGCCTCAAATTGATCTCCTCAAAGCTGATTCTCTTCACCTCAATTCAAGGCTATCACTCCCTGTGTCTTCACTTCTCATGTGAAGGGAATTACTTATATATTTATTTATATAATCTTGCCTGCTTCTGCATGAATACAACACCTTTTTAAGTACCTGCACACTGCTTAACTGATCTCCTTTGTAGCTTCAAATTGCTGACCCTCCAACTCCATCTCAAGGCTTATCATTCCTGTGTTGCCCAGACTCCATTATTTCTCCTTTCTGCTCTGATTTTCTTACATCAAGCTGAAGTTTCCCATGGTGTTTTTATAAGCCCTTCATTTGAAAGACAAAAATTACAGCAGCACTTTTCTTTAAAAATTGAAATTATAAATATGACAGAGATGAAATATTAATGTTTCCTCTTTTTAATTTTCTTTGCTTTTGGTTTCTCATCTGGTTTAAAGCCTCATCCTCTTGCAATGGATGTCTGACTCTTCTATTGAGACTGCTTTGGTCATCCTTCTACACTAGACTTCAAAATATGTCCCTGATCCATCCTTACACCTAATCCTACTGACCCTGCAACCACCATGCAAACAGGTCTAGGAGGTGAGGGGATTGAGCTACTACAAAAATACAATGACATTGTAAGTCATTCCCAGGAGGCAGAAGTAAGGTCACAAACTCAGCAAAGTGACACCTTTTTGAACTCCTTATATACAGAAAAACAAATTCCTTCTCTCTCTTGGAAACTTTCATTGGCCCTTTCCAAATACTAATAGAAAAATGAGGGAAGAACTCTGAAAATAGATCACTGAAGATTTCTTCCACAAACTCCTCAAGAGAATAAGATCATATAGACCTACAACTGTGCCAGCTGAAAATCGGATTTCTTTGCCCTGGGCAAACTAACTCTAGTAAAACTTGAGATATCTCTGCCTCTCTTCCCTAAGTATAAGCAAGGGAGTTTTGACAAACTAAATATTAATAACATAGTGTAAATTGATACAAATCTTACTATAAACACAACTACCTTTTTCACTAGTACCTAGATGTAATAGTTCTAATACTAGCATCAGTTGTGATTTTCTTGTTGTCAGTTGCTGATATAAGGCAAATAAATATAGCCACCTATTGCATTGCTTTTAAACAGGAGTTGTTTTGCAAACTGGATCAGATAGAGTAAGCATTAAAGTGCTAAAATTAGTTTGTACTGCAGTAGTAGCAAATTAAAAATGGCATACTGTAACACCAAGCAGTGTATAGTTCTGCCAATTGATTTACGAGGTCAGGAGAAAAAGAATTTATCACCTGGCATTATCTCTGCCCAGATATAATGGCTGCTCTGTTATCAATGCACAAAAAAAAAAAAATAGAAGTTGAGAAAGGTCTTTTCAAAAAACAAGGGCTGTTTACAAATGAATGCTTCTCTCTAAGACACCTTAATAAAATTATAGCCTTGAGGGCCTAAATCTTGCAGCACAGTGAGAAATCTATATGGTTGTGGCTTTTGGCTCCAGGCAAATATTTTAAAATTCATGGTCAAATGACTAGAGAACTGTCATGCCACCTCCAGCTGTGAAAAATATATTAAGGTCTGGACTGTCTGGCATTTTTTCTGCACCTTTGTGTCTACCGGTAGCACAAATTTAATGGCAAACTGAGATCCTTTGCTGAAGTTCAAAACAACATCTTCACTATTAACTCAACATCTCTTTTCAAAAATAAGCACTGACAAAGGACAGAGAACTCCTTTGGTCCCAGTCTAAGAAGTCACAGGAAGAAAGAAAAAGGGAAAAAGTAGCTCTTGATTTATGGTGAGGTTTAATCTTGAAAGATTAAAAAAAAAAAAAAAAGGAAGAGATCAGATTGTACTTCATAGTACTTTAATATAAGAACCAGTGCCATGTTTCACCTCAGAGGTGATTGCACTTCAGTGACAGATGAATAGATGACTATAGCCCTCTCTATAGTATGCTGAATGCATTCACAAGCTTTCTGGATTAGAAGAGAGGTTGTAAACAGAAGGGTTTATTATAATGGCATTCAACTGAAGAGAAACAAGAATAAGTATGCATTCAGGAGACCATAAGGAGTTTATAAGCATCACCAGCTTCTACTCTCATTGTAATTCTTGATATAAGAATGATTTGGGTGTCTTCCACTTCCACTATCCATAGGCACTCAAAATCACAAGAGTTTTAATTCACAGTCTTACAATAGACAACTCATGCCCTCTTTATTGCTCGAATCCATGAAATTCATTGCTGGAAAAGTATCAGGTGATTCAGATTTTACAAAGGAGGGTGAGGAATTCTAAAGGCTTTGTTAAAAGCTAATGAAAATGTTGGGTATTATTAAATCCTAGGGAAAAAAAAAGTTTCAATATCACATAATTTAAAATTATGCTTAATAAAAAGTACAACCCAAGTTGTAAAATCCAATATACTAAGTCAGCAAGAATATTTTTATTTCCAAACTGTAAGTATATTTTTAGAGCCCACTAAACTCAAAATCTGCTTAAGATCACATAAATTGCTGTGGTCAGGATGGCAAAACTTAATTCTACTTTATGGTTTGGCTGAGTGGTATGCTGCTTCACTACATAGAGGACCTGAACTTTGCTACTGGCCACTTTATTCTTAATTAAAACACAGTCTTCCTCTCTGAACACACTTAGACTTTGGAAAAGATCAGCTTTGGCATTATTTCTAATTACAAGACATACAGTCTTAAATGAATATAGCTAAGTGCAGGACCCCTCAGCTGTCTGTCACTACACAATCATTCATCTAAAATTAACATTGGGAATGGACTTTTAATTAAAATATATTTTAAAAATGTTAAGATACCTACATATAGAGATTATTTTTTTTAATTTCCTCATTTTAAGGAAAGCATCAGCAAAGCAATTAGAGGCATCTAATTGCTGAAACCACCTGAAACCACATCCTAGAGACTCTGAGTCATAAAGGATAATGTAGAAAAGAACAATTTGTTAGGAATGTGACTGGGGGAAGACACATTTCAATTCACCTACTAGGGCCTTAGCTCAAGTTAAATTTTACCACTAAATTCAAACAATTAATAATAATGTAAAACTCCCTAATTTCTTTTGCATAGTCACTCTACTAGAGAAATGTATTACAGTTGGTATTTTGTATCTAGAAATATTTTGCTACCATATGCACTACAAAAAAAAAGGACTGAGTTTCATAGCCTTATGGCAGTTAAGGAGAATGAGAACATCTGTGTACATATCTACTATTTTCCATTTAATTTTTTTTATTTCAAAATTTGTTGCTCTTCAGCAATCCAACTTTGACAGATTTTGCAACCAAACACAAGCAAATTTTAAAACCATAGAAGTCCATGAATTTTAGTGGAGCTTTGTGTTACACAAGAACAGACATCAAGCTTATCCTACATCCTACAAACTATTGCTTCTTTTGCAGAACAAGATTAGATGACGTACACTTCACAACAATACCAGCCTTTTCTCTTACAGTATGCAAGAAGAAAGGCAAAATATGTCTTTAGTTCTCAAAGAAGAATGCAATAATGCGCTATAGTACTGAAATTGTCCCAGGACAGCATGTTGAGTCACACCCAATATCTGCTCAGTCTCACCATCTCTGGTTGGGCTGCTTGGCCTTTTACATAACTTTGCATTAAGAAACCTGCTTTAAGAAGATTTTCCTCTGGAGTCTTTAGACGTGAGGGTGCTCAATTCCATGCAGCAACATAGTGCAACAGACCGTCTGGGAAAACACTCCAGATTCTATTTATGTGTAGATCTAGAGGGCTGGGAACTAGACTAATGTGGTTGTGCTCGATGATAGGTTTATGCAGAGATCAGGGTTGGAAGTTTGGGAAAGTCAACCAAGCACCCTCATAACCACTTATTTTTCTCATCAAACGTAAGTCAACCTTTCTACTTATAATCTGTTACACTGGAGGTATAAGATGAGAATCTGCTATGTTACTATCTCTACTGGCTTGTTCAAGGCCAACCCAAAACTCCTGTCCCAAGTGGGTGAAATCATTTCACTTGAAGTTGCCCACACCACTGGAATCTGGAGACTTTCTACTGCAAAGAATTTAAAATATCAAGAGTAGCATTTCAAGTTGCACCTGAAGAGTCCCAGTACATTTCACATATCCAGGCCCTTGGCTTTACACTTGTAACTGAGACGAAAAAACATCCCACAGGCCCCAGCTGGAATATCAGTTGAATACTGACACAGGAGAAGGTATGACCAACTAACAAATGAACCACTGACAAGTGCACAAAAAAACATATGCTGTTTGTATATAAACATACGTAAAGTGTGTAGGCACATTAATGGGTGTTCACGCATCTCTCAGACACACATACACATGTAATTGAGACATCATTGCTACAACCGCAGGGGGCATGAGTTAACTGAACTCCCATACAGCTTTTGATATAGAAAGTCAGTGTTTTGGAGTAATTAGTGGCTAATTTGTATTGACATGGGTGTGCTTGGAAAGTTACTGAGGGTCCCTGATGGGCTTTAACTCACTCAGTTTTAGTAAGGGTAAAGGCCACCAAGCCTGTGCTACTGTTATTTCTGTAAGAAGAAAGGGGTTTCAAAGAGCAAGTTAACCTCCAAGCCTATCTTTTCATCTCAATAGTGAACATTTTATCTGACCTTTGTCATTTTGAATCCCACACCTTTTGTTATTTCTAGGCTTTTCTAAGAAGCTCCATCAGAAGAGGTTACAGTGCCATAAAAATATTACTGTTTTCTAATTATTTATTTCTACTTTCTGCAATTTAGAATATCTTTCTCTGCCATGGACCCCATTTCCCCCTCCCCCATTCAAAAAAGATATTTTATTACTCCACTCTCTTCTAAGGAAAATCTTTTAGCAGCCAGCTGCCAACAGTGCTAAAGCCTCAGCAGAATGCTAAAGTATGCAACAGGGCAGCCCCCTACATTTTGATAAAGGAATACAAACGATGAATCTCTTTGTAACTAGACCAAACATTATGAGGAGTACATTGACAGGAAAAGGTACAAACAACATTTTATTATCTAGATCACTGAGACCAGGCAGATATAGTTTTTCAATGTACTAGCTCAGGGCCAGAGGGCAGCCTGAAGGCACAATCCCTTGAGCACCCTCCAGGGCTGAAGCTAATGTGCTATCACTAATTAGCTTATGAGGCTTCCCACCTCACAGGAAGCAGGAGGTAGACCTGGGAGTTAGTGACTTGGAAATTAAATTCATATTACACATGTGGATGTAATGTATTTAATATGTATTTCCCAATACATTCACAGGAGAGTACCGAAGACAGTCACACCACTACTAATGATTACTTTATCTGGGCTAAGACTGCAAAAGGAACAATAGGAGTATTTTAAATAGCAATTGCCCTCCTAGAAATTTGGATAACTAACCATTGCTACAAGTTCAAAAGTTTAGTGTGCTTAAATTCTGCAAAGTGGCTTTTTATTGATGATGGGCAGAGAGAAAGAGGCAGGAAGGAGAAGAGATCAAAACCCAACATGGTATGGATCAAAACAGCAACACCGAACATACATCATGGGACAGGAATGCTAAAAAGGCTTAGTTGGGAATTTCATTACTTAGGAAGATAAGCCAGTAAGTGACAGAGTAAGTATCAAACCTTTACTTTTGGCATCTAATTTCCCCACAAAAAAAGATCCAAACACTGGGATATTTGTAAAGGCTGAGATTGTTTTTGCATTCATCACTTGGCACTTCCAACATTCTTAGCTTCCCCCTGAAGAGCCAAGGCCAAGATTACGACAGTCTGTGGATCTACACTACACACATCTTTGCACAAGCTTTAACAAAAATCTAACTATTAGAACCACCTTCCATCATTCACATCATGCACATATGAACAGCTTATTCCCCTGAAAGATTTTGTGTATATTTCCACCAGAATCTCATTTAATATTACTTGATAGCCATCCTTTTAGATTGCTGACACCAAACACCATGAGCAGCTTAGGAAAATTCTTTGCTATCCTTTGCCACACTTTGTACAGCAGTACCTCTGCCAGGATACCAAAAATTATCTTCCTTCTGCTCCTGCCTGTTCTGTTGGAAACAACAGAATCAGAGCTCTTGTTACTGGCAGGTTCTATATTTCATCAAAGTAAACTCTGACTTGTCGACACTGTTCTTCCTCCAGTTCCAATTAAATTAAAAATAATCCAAGAAATACAGTTATTAAATTATTTGTTTTGTCTAATTGCAAAACTTCCAAAAGCCCACCCTTCCAAAACACTGAATCTCCATTGAATACAAAACCATGTAGCAAGATACTCCTGCATTATATTTTATTATATCTCTGGAACTTTCTCCCTTCCTATGGTAACATGCCATGAGCAAAACACAATTGCCAAACTTAGAACAGTTAAAAAGCACAGTTTACTGCAGAAATGTGCTATTAACTTTTTTTGTTGTTTGTTTGGTTATTTTTGTTTGTTTGTTTGTTGGTTTTGATTAAATGATGTCCAAGGTTAAAAAAACATGGGAGATATATAATGGGAAGAATTGGGAGCAGACTCTGTTGATGCTAAGCAATATTGCAGAGTCTAAGAATGCCAACAAAACTCCATAGCACCACCAGCAGAGTAAACTGTTGCCATGTAAGAGTACGGACACGACAGGCTAAGCATAGATGAAATAATCCATACATTGTTTAAGTAGCCTGGGTTAGTGGGTACTCTTGCTAATAAGCTGTCACAGTTGGAAGATCCCAGAAAAGAGTGAACAGGTATGGAAGCAATTGCATTACATAGGAAATTGTTTGCAATTTTTTATCGCTGAAATATTTCTCTTTGAAATTTATCACCATGAAATAGAAGTAATCAAGTCCAGAATGCTCTTGACTGTGGTGTTTTTTGGTTTTTTTGGTTGGGTTTGGTTTTTTTTGTTGTTTTTTTTTTTTTTGTTCCAGCAAATTGTAGGATGATCAGATGTATTAAAAACCATTCAGAGAAGTACTTATGTGAGTAGTTCATATGAGGTCTTTTGCCCTGCTGCACATCCAGCTCCAAAAGCTCCTCTCATCACATAATTTTAGTGGTGGATTTTGGTTATGCATGTGAGAGAAGAAGGGAAAAAATAATCTCAAGTTTCCTTCCACTATTTTCAATAAGCCTGAAAAAACATCTCTCAGTACCAAAATGAACTTTCCCAATAAAAGATTTTCTAGCTTTAGCTGAAATAACACAGAAGGCCTATAGTGGTTCCTACAGAATACTCAGGGATTGGCTCTGCTAATCCATAATATTTCATTTTTCTAACTGTCACTGGATCCAATTTGAATGTCTAGAAATTGAAAACTTTGAGTTATCCCAGTCTCAGTTACAGCTTACAAAAAGCCCTGGGGAAGTCAGGTCTTTAAAGGAAGGCCTTCTGCATTTCCTATAACCAGCAAGAAATTGTAAGGAAAAAGGTTGCAGGGAAAACCATGAAAATGGTATAACATATAGTTATGTGGCACAAATATGATTGTATGTGGCTTCATTCAGCTTCCTGTTTCTTAGCTCTTTTGCTACATTTCTCAGTGACATTGGCTTTAATATTTCTGCAGGATCCATGTTTTGGTCAATGTGGGGACAGTTTGAACAGTCATTCATTCATTATTGCGGTGTGTTTACAGTTTGTTCCTAAAACAGAATGATTATTTTTTTCCTTGCCTTTTCTATGGCTCTGCCCATGGCAGGGCCTGAAAAGGAGTTAGCTTTCATAGACTGCAAGTGAGGCAGAAATATTCCTCATATTCTGACGATGGGCATCAATGGCACAAGTTTATTAAGAACAAAAGTTACTTGACCTTAGACTCCACAGCTGAACACTTTTTTATAGTGTGCCAACATTCCACAACACTCCATTTATGTTCATAGCACAACTACAATAAATTCAGCTGAGCATGCTCCCATCTTAGACTATTAGTGGCATGCAAGAAACAATAGTAGAAAATTCCTTGCTAGCTGTAACAAGAACGACCTGAAATCCGCTCACCTAACATCATACAGGATTTCCATGGCAGAAGGAGGAAGAAAGTGCATTTCTACAGCCTCGAGGATAGAACCCAAGAAACTATAGTTTTTTCTCCTTGTAACTGCCTATCTGATTCACTAAGCACACTTACAAGAACACAGACAACAAACAAAGCACTTCTGGGGAATAATGTTCTTTGTTACATTTTCCTCACTTGTCTTTTAGATAGGCCAATTTTAAATACAAGTCAGAAGTCCTAAGAAAAGGGTACTATTTGAACACACAAGTAGGCCACTATATTAAGCATGTGTGCACTGGAGCGCACAAAAGTTGTACTAACAGATTACTTCTGACATTTTCTAGTTTTCGCACATCTCAAGATTTTTTTGCAACTTCACTGTCTTTTCACATGGCTATATTTGTTTATTTGCTTGGAGTTGTGCATGTGTGAGGTTGCCATGGTTTTTAAGAGGGCAAACTATGAAAGAGAATTTATCCCTGCTCAGGAGTAGGGTTGTAACCTTAGTATCAGTCACAGGAACCTCTGCTATTTCAGATGAAAGACTGATAGCAGGAGTAGCCTTCCATTGTTAATACAGATCAGGCTTAGAGGGCAACAAGATTAGCACTATTTTTGTGACTGTTATGAACATTGTAGAGGAAAGTCTACATATTTCATGAAAAACTGTCTTGATTAATATGTTTTACCCCAAATCTAGGCAAGGTTAAATTTGCAGCAATTTCATACTTCATTTTTGTAGGCATTTTCTTACTAGAAGACATTTTCACTTGTTCTCAAGAAGACATGGCTCTTCCCACCAGGGTGCATGCACTTGTCTTTATAATCCTCTGTTTTCCCACATAAGTTGATGTGTTACTTGCTCCACCGCTTCAGGTCTAGTTCCTTCTCTGATATCTGATAGCATAAAAATGGAGACATATAGGATAGAAAGATAAATGGATAGATAGATAGATAGATAGATAGATGATAGATAGATAGATAGATAGATAGATAGATATATGATAGATACATGACCTTGGTGTTACCACAAGACCTACAGGGAACCAAGGTACCTTTTTTTACAATAAAACATTTTAGATTGCACTAGTTTACACTGCACTATTTGCAGACTCTCATCTTCATCATATAGAACTTATTTTTATTAAGCTGTTTTTTTTAGTAGGTTTTCTGCAGCAAAAGCCAAACTAGAATAGCCTTTTCCACAAGAAAGCAAGAAAAAATATTTTGGGGCACAGTGGAAGTGGGGATTGAAATTCAGACAATATTAGCTAACCCACACTTTTTGTTGGCCTGGAAGGCTTGCTTATTCCTTTGTTCAGGTCCTCTTTGCTAAAGGACCTTTTTCCTTAAAAAAAAAAAAAGCAAATAAAGAAAGGTGAAACTTAACAAAAATAATATAAAAATCAACAAAAATCCCCTATCCCAAATCTCCAACTGCTATGTTATCATTACTTATTGACTAAAGCCTGTCTCGACTCTGTCTGCTTGTGTTAGTGGTACAGATTAATGATTTGACAGATTACTCTTTTACCAATTTCAAAATTATAATTCAAACTATGTCAGAATTTTAAAATCACAGCACAAAGTTATGTAGGTGTCCTAATTTTATTTCTTAGAAAAGCTGAAGGCCAAGTCAATAAAAGGGCAAGCTGACTAGTATGTGTTGAGATAATATTCTTCTTAACCTGTCACAAGATCGATAATTGGTGTCATTATTCATTTTCTAGAACTTAAGAAACTAACACTATTATTCTAATAAGAGAGTAGAAAGTATATAAACTTCCTGCCATTGCTATTTTATTAAAATGGAAAGTTTTGAATTCAAATCAGTAAAAGAAAATAGCCTAATGAAATCAAAACCCTAATATTCTGTTCCTATACAGAAAAGAAATTAATCACATTTTGGAAAGATATAGCCCTTTTCTCAGAGATTGGAATATAACATTGAAATAAACTGGCTTTTGCAAAAAGTTCATCTTAGTGATTTTTAATGTTATAAATGTGTAAGATCATTTTAATTCCCTTGCTTCCTGAACACTTTGTCTCTGTTGGTATTTTTTTAAATCATTACAGGCAGTCAGAGGAACACTATGGACTACACATTTGCAGAGGTATAAAATTATAATAGGAAAAAGGTGGATATTAAATAGTAGAACATCAGTCTTAGGAGGTGCTATTCCTTTTCTGTTTGCTTTGCTTACTGTTTAAAAACCAAAAAAAAAAAAATTCCTCATTTCCCAAGTCTGAATGATCCAGCTTGGTCCAAGCCAGCATGAAGCCCATCTAGGTGCTCACTCTCACATAGAAGATTCTGAGTTTTGTTTTCTGTACTGTTCACTTTGCTTCCGCCAAAGGTCGCACAGAAGTGGTTTGCCTACACTTAAAAAGATTTCTCAGGAGAGCTATGTGGGCAAACATTTCCAGGGAAAAACAGGTTTTACACCATCAAAAGCTTTCTTATGATAATGTAACCTAAAATAGTCCCTCACATGTTATTCCTTGCAAAGAAAGAGGCAGAGTACAAGTGTCTCTGGCAGGACATGTATATGCATAGTTGCATATCACATAGGCATACAACTTTTTGGGTAGTAGTTTAAACAAGAGAAGAATTCATGTAATGAATTCATGTAATGCCAGAAAATCACAAAACTAACAGCAATCCAGCTTTGCAGGACTGAAGCAGAAATTCTATACCTCTGGAAGGCAATGGTGTATAGACTCAAAATAATGTACAGCAGCTCTGTAGAAGGTTGGAATGGGTCTCCAGTAAAATACTTTTACTGTAGATGACAATCTCTATCATAGCATTCAGAATAAGCAAATGTGAAATAGTGAGAGATGATAGATGGTAAATCCATTGTACTGAATACTACAAAGAGAAATGTGCTCCCAGCAATAAAACAGGGTCATCCAGAAAAATAGCATAGATGAGCTAAGTCAGCCTTAGGAAAGTCATTCAGATTTGATGCTACTACCGTGTAATATTTTGAAGTCTTGTTTTTTACGGGCTTGACAAGTGTCAAGCCCTTTCAGGAAAAAAAAAATCTAAACCCACTCCCCAAACACTGTCAGAAAAACAAGCAAAGGTGAGACAGTTCAGTCTGGCAAGCTTGTGGGTGATATACAGGCTTTGACGTAACGTCACTCTGCACCAGGACTGTGGCATCTAAAATAGCAGTATCAAGTTCCAAGATTTGATTTCACATTTGCCAGACACAAAATGGAAGTAGAGTTGTGCAAAAGCTATTTACTCAGACAAAACTTTGGTGTAGCCGAGAAATCTCTCAAAATTCATTCAAATGTGGTTATTAGTTTTATACACTCAAAAACAAGGTTGCTTTTACACATTTACATAGTACTTGATTTTAATTTCAAAATATTTGCTTTAACTATTTCTTTAATTTAGACAAAAAGGACTTAAAGAATAAAACCTAAAAATATTTCATGTTAAGCCCACAAAAAAATCAGTCATTATCACTAGTGTGCTGATCTGTCCAGCTCTGACTGATTCCAGACCTACACCTGTGTGTCCAAACTCTTTTGTGGTGGCAGAAAATGGTACTTTAAAAAATTTCAGCCTATCTTGAGGATAAACATGGGATGACAATTTTCATTTCTAACTGGAATGAGAGAGTTTTTCCAGTTGTGGTAGCCCAGAAACCATAACTACCAGTAATAATTCATACTGCACAAGACAAAAATGGAAGATTCAAAGAAAAAGTTTTACCCCAGGGACCTAAGAGACCACTGAAAATAATGAAATATGTCTTGCATTAGATTTACTGTAGCTGGATTTTAGTAAAGCATTTGATATAGGGATTTTGCCTTACAATCTTAATTCAAATTGGCTTGTATATGAGCAGAGTTACATGGACAATAAATTGTTTGAAAAAATCTGTAAACAAAGAGTAGTGATTAATGCCACCATATGAAGCTGGAAAACTATATAGTGTAGTGATATAGAGATTAATGCTCAGCAGAACCTCTTAATTTTCATCTATGTTCAGATGATGGGCAGTAAGTACCATTTTTTTATATATGTATGCATCTATAATAAATGTATGTACTCATACACACAGAACAGTGAATTCACTAGAAAGAAATCTGGAATATAGAGGTCTAGAAAGCAAGTAAGGGCAATAATGAACACTACCATAGATACAAATTTCCAATTCTGCGTGAGAGCAAGAGGCACAATGCACCCTGGGGGATGTGCATACTGAGGTGATACAAGACCCAGCAAACCAGGGACGACTGGCCATAATGCTCCTGGAATATTACATTCACTTCTGTAACCCTTAGAATCTAATACTGACAAATTATTAGTAATTTAGAGAGGAGAAGAAAACCTGCTGCGTAATGGCACTAATATCTAGGCCACAGTTCTGCTCAAGTCAATGACAGGCACCTACATACCTTTGAGGATCAGGCCCCCAATCTAATGTAGGAGGATTTTCTTATAAAGGAAGATTAAAAGTTCTAAATACGAACAGCTCAGCTAAGCTCTGACTAAAGGGAGATGTGATAACTGCCTATAAATATTTGAAAGGTATAAACATTGAGAAGGGTGAGGAATTATTTAGATTGGTACAAGGGGTATAATCAGGAGTAATGGGATGAAATTAAGAAAGTGAAAAATTAGGCCACTCCCTGACAGCAAGGTATATTTCATCTGTGAAATAATTTACACTGAACACCATGAAAAACTTCTTCTATGAGAGATGTATTAACCTGTTATAGTCTTCCAGCAAAAATGGCAGAAATTCCATATTTTGGGGGTGGCTAAATTTAGATGAAACAAAGTATAAGAAAATTGAGGATTACCTTGCATTGGTCAGGAGGCTCTCTGGGTAACTAATAAATCTATCTCCCTCCTTCAGCCTCTAGGGCTCCTGTTGGCTTTTCCCCAGGTGCCAGGTCAGTGTTTTTCTCACAGCATTCTTTTCTTTCCATGAGTGAGACACTTCATGGGTCAGGTGCATCTCTAGAATTTGTCTTTAATGACAGTAATTTATCTTTAGGCTGTTTAAAAAACACAGCAACACAAGAAGGCTAGGTAACTTAGGAACACATGGAGTGGAAGATATAAAGTGATTCTGGGTGAAGAATCAGGGAGTCAGTGTTGGGTTGGTGTGGCAAAGTTTTGGTAGTGGGATGCAGCTGCAGGGTTGGATTCTAGGAGAAACCTTAAGAACGTCCCTCACATCCAACAGAGCCAATGTAAGCTGGCTCCAATATGGACCAGCTGTTAGTCAAGGCCATCAATGGGATGTAGCACCTTTGGGATTACATAGTTTAGAAGCAGGAAAAACCCTGCACAACAGCAGCTGCAGCCAAAGAAGAGAGGGCTAAGAACATGTGAGAGAAGCAGCTCCGCAGACATGAAGGTCAGTGAAGCAGGAGAAGAAGGTGCTCCAGGTGCTGGAGCAGAGATTTCCCTGCAGACTGCGGTGCAGATCATGATGAGTGGGCTGTGCCCCTGCAGCCCATGAAGGTTCGTGGTGGAGCAGAGATCCACCTGCAGAACATGGTGAAGATCATGGTGAGGAAGGACGTGCCTCTTCAACCCATGGAGGTCCTTGATCCACCCAGGATCAACAATCCACCTGGAGGCCATGGAGGACCTCATGCCAGAACAGATGGGTGCCCAAAGGAGGCTGTGAGAAGCCCACAGTGGAGCAGGATACTGGCAGGACATGCGGATCCATGGAGACAGGCGTCTACACTGCATCAGCTTTGCTAGCAGAACTTGTGACCTCACAGGGATCCCATGCTGGAGTAGGCTGTACCTCAAGGATTGCGCCCCGTGGGAAGGCCCCACACTGGATTATCTTGTGAAGAACTGCAGCCTTCGCTGCAGTGGAAGGACTCACATTGGAGAAGTTCATAGAGAACCATCTCCTATGGGAGTGACATCGCATTGAATTAGGGGAAGAGAATTCTCCCCTTGACAAAGAGAGTTTCAGCAACACATGGTGACTTACTACAATGCCCATTCCCCATTCCTCTGTACCAGCTCATGTGGAAGAGATAGTTAAGCCCAGGAAGAAGGGAAGGGTGGGGGAAAAGGTGTTTTTAAGTTTTGATTTTATTTCTTATTATCTTACTCTGATTTGATTGATAATAAATTAATTTCCCCAAGTCAAGTCTGTTTTTCCCTGGCTCATAATGGGTGAATGATCTCTCCTGGTCCCTATCTCAACTCATGAACCTTCTCTCCAGATAAGTAACAGAGCAGCTTTGATGGACATCTGTCGCCCAGCCAGGACCAATCTGCCACAGAGAGATGGGAAGAATATTTAGCTATCTGAATTCCACTGTAGGAGAAAAATTGTTCCACTTTTAAATAATTCCATTACTTTTTATAGTCAATTAAAGTGGAAGGCAGTAATAGACTATCTCAAGAATTCATCTTTAAGAAACACATCCTGAAATTTTAAAGTTCTTAATAGGTTTGATCTTGCACTATGCAAGATAGGGAACAATCAGAAGCATATTTCACATCAACTCTAACACCTGTGTCAGCTCACTGGTATACAAAAAGGGAGACCTAGGTCCCAGTTTTAAAATGTGTATATTTGTGTATGAACTAATTTTTAATCAGTTCTCTAATACATCATTTTCAAGACAACAAAGAAACTTTATAAAGACTGGCATGAATTTCTAGCAATTAAAACAGTAACAAACAACTTTTTTTCCTTATTAGAGACTAGCAGCAGAACTCAAATGACCCAGAGCACATTTTCTAATTTACAGAGCCACCTACTAAGTGGCAAATGCAGCTTTATCTATCAAATCAATTGCTGACCAGGCTAAACTCTTCTCACTTTCTGATACCTGGCAAACACAAGGAAGCAGTGCTACAGTTTAAGGACCCTAGCCACTACTCCAATTTAATTAGTCCTGACTATACCATTACCAGCAGTTTGCCTTTCAACTCTACTCTTGGACAGGCAGTCAAAAATTTTTGTACTTTCCTTCTCACTCTAAAGAACTTGTGGATCAAAGCCACTGATTAAATACAAGATTTTCTCTCACAGAATTTTAAGGAAGCATGTTGAGGGAGACACATTTGAAATTAACTCCATAGCATTTAGTTAATACCATATATTTCGGGAGAAGAATCAAGCAAACATGGTAAGATTTTTTTTCTCCAGAAAATGGGCACAGTTGCAGTATTTTTGTTCATTCTACAGTAGTCACTCCTAGCCTAGTGGTCTCATACAGTATTTTTGTATTCAACTACTTATGCATTGTCATGGTTTGACACTGGCACAATGCCAGTGCCCCCATGAAAATGCAAACTCTCCATTGAATGCTGTGAAATGCGATCAAGAACAGAGCAAAGCAGGCCAAGCTTAATAACAAAAAGGAAAATAACTTTATTAAGCTACTACTATACTACTATACAAGAAAAAAGAAAGAAAAGCACACACAAGATTCAAAATTAAAACCTTTCAAAACATTCCTCCTCCCACACCTAACTCCAACAAACCACAGTGAGACGCATTTGGACCCTTAATCAAGTATTCACCTTTCAATATAATCAATACTAAATCCATCAGAGGAGAGAGGAGTCTCCGTTGCACCATAGACTCCCCAGGAAACACAGCTGCCACTCCTTGTGTTTCCATGTCACACATGGCACTGCCCGCAGAAAATCTGCCAATGTGACCCTCTCCTTTCCATGCACAGTGCTCTCACCACCAATGCATGGATGGACAGACTGATTTTAGGATTTTTATTTTCAAGGATTCTCTGCCAAGAGGGGAAAAACAACAGTTCAGTTTTTCATTTTTTTTGGGACCCCAGTCCCCCCCATTTTCTTCCTCCCCTGGGGCCAAGGGTCTCAGGAACAGAGATCTTCTCTCCTAATTCCCTGAAGACAAGGGGCACCACCACCAACCTTGCTCCGCTCCTGTCTTTCCTCAGCTGCTGAAGCAGGTCTCTTGGCTCACCGGCATCCTCCTAAAATACAATCTCTTTCTTGGAGGAGAAAATTGGTTCAGTCTATGGCTAACAAGAAAAAGTCCAGCCAAAAGCCACTCCATCATCTCCTCCCACCCAGAATTTCTCCTTCTAACATCTCAGGTCCCAGGCTGTCTCTCTTCCTCTCTTTCAAATCAAGGATGAGTAAAATTTCATAAATCTTTCATTTCTCAAGGAAAGGTTAGAAGTCCTGACTCCCTGGCTGGCTCTCTGCCTGGATCTCTGGCTCCCACCTTGGAGCTGGGCACCTTGTGGCCTTGGGGTCCCCCCCGCTCTCCTCCTTCCCCGCGGTACTGCTGGCAAACCGTCGCTGTCTCTTTCAAGAGAGAGAGAGACTCTCGGGGGGAACGGAGACGTCCCAGATTTCTCCACCCTTCCATCTGCAGGGGGCCAGCCCTGTTCCAGTCCCTCCACCCTTCGGCCTTACCTCAGCCAGGCCGCGGGCCTTCCCCTCCCCCACCCAGCCACGGGCCGGGCAGGGGAGATTCCTGCACTGCACCCTGACCGGAGCCAGAGAGAGCGAGTTCCCCTGGGAATGCTGCTTTTAACCCCTCTGTGTTCTCAGAGGTGTGCCCACCCTCAGTTGGTCACCCAAAATGTCAATATCCAAATTGACCTCTTCCTTCTGAGAAGATTCTTTTTCCGTGTCAAACCACGACATGCATTTAAATGTTGGATTCAATCACACTTAATTAATATCCAAAATTAATATTTATGCAGTCCCAGAGAAGTCAATGAGTCAAATTCCACTCTCAGTTGTATCTTCATTAATCCACAGAACTTAATTGGTCTCAGTGGCTTTACTCCAGCGCATGTAATACACCTAAGCATAACTTCATAGCATATAAATCAGTATGGAACATGTGTCCTGCAGTAAACAGTGAAATAGAGTTTTCAAATAAATTTTATGACAGCCTTGCATGCTTACTTTATGACTTCAAAGCTTGAGAGACCAACAATAATGCTCAGCAGATTTTTTTTTTATTTTCTACCTACATTCCACAGAAACCACAGCCAACCACAAACCATTCATGTCAGAACAGAACAGCTAATGCTTGATTCTAAGTATAGATTACAGAAAGTAGGGCTAGAAGTGACTTTTAAGTTCCTGTCCTGTTCAACCCTTGCTCCAAGACAGTCTACTTCACATAAATCCATCATGACAGACCTCTAATACAAGTTAAAAAGCATCTGATAATTGAAATTACACAACCTTGTTAAATAAAATCAATTTCAATGTTGAACTGTCCTTCCTGCTAGAAATTATTTAAGCCCAAATCCACAAAAGGATTCTATATTTGGAAATAGGACTAAAGAGGGATTTAAAAGTCCAGAACTAAAGTCCCCAGATTACCTGCCTTGCTGTCAACAACTTTAGAGGTATGACTTTTCCACATCAAATTCCCCAGACCTAAGAGTTGCATTTGCTCTTATAGAGGATGCCATTTTTGGCAAGACTGAATTACTCAGTATGTGGTTCATTTTTTCACCATCTTGGAGTCAATCAATAGGAAAGGCAGATGGAGAATGCAGAGATTTAGTCTAGAGCACACGGCCTTTGTAACACCATCAGATCAGTTCTTGCAAACCTACAGTGCCAACTGCCACCTTCCTTCAACATGAAAAGGATAGAGGAAAGACACAGCACTTCAGCATGTCATCTCTTTTGTACTTCAGTCAATAGTTAAAGCACTCCAAAATTATAGTTATGGAGATTCATTTGCAGTTTCATTCTTTCAGTTAAACAAAGCACTCACTCACCAAGGTGGTTAATTCCAATGTTGTTCATCCACTTCCACTCAACAGGCTAGACAATGCGCATAAGCAACGTTTTATAAAACCTAGGTTTGACCTAAATTATAAAACAATAAAATCTATGAAAAGTCTACTTGATAGATCATTAGAGAGGCTTTTTGAGTCACAAAGGGACTAGAAACTGCCCATGGGACTCCTCTGCAAAGCACTTCACCTTTGTGACATGCAACAAATATTCATGGAACGGGGTAGTGACTGAAATGAACACTCTGAGAGAAAATAGCTCTTCTGTGGACCTCAGAATCTGCAGATATTGTTACCAAATTATAACGACCCAGATTAATTTACAGTCAAGGTATTAAGACTCTCTTAAGAGAATAGGATAGGGGTTCATGACCCCAAAGCGCATCACAACTCTGAATTTTCCCCTTCCCCACTCATACTGCTGAGTGATCTTTTCTTCAAGTCAAAGCAAAGGACCCTGAATTCCTTTTCAGCCTCTGTTTGTAGGGAAGTTATTCTTGATTTTTTGTTTGTTTGTTTATTAAAGGAGTGACTTTTGCACTATTGCATTTCCATTACTTTTTAAAAAGGCACTTACTATCAGAACCAATTCTACACAGTGAATTCCAAAAATGGTAAAGAAATTATTTGTAAGCAAAGGATGAGATGTTGAATTTTTATCCCACCTCCTAGAGTGTATAAAACAAAATTGTCAGTAGTGGATAATCTCTAAAGCATAAAAGGTTTTGGTAAGGTTGTAGATTCCTCTGCAGGAAACACCTAAAACGGTGGTGTTACAGTACAGAGGGCTATAGCAGATTTCTTGTTCTGTGCATCAGTCAAGTCTGTGTGCTGTGTGCTCTACTGTAATGAAAGTTATAGAAATAAAACATGACCAAAAAAATGCTAGACTACTTAATTATTAAGAAAGTTTAATCAGGAGATTGATTTTGTATCTAAAAGAAAATGCTAATATTTAAAAGAAACAACAAAAAATCTTCTGAAACTCGCAATTTGTCCATAGAGACCATGCCTAGCAACTCACTTGAGGTAATGGGGGGAGTGATTCAACACAGAGCACTGATTTCATCCATATTATCTTTAAAGATCTAAGCACCATATGAGGAATTGGCACTATAAACAGCAAAATCATAACAGGTGCATAATAGGCACTTCTGAAAAATGTTATTAACTTTTATCACACATACATGACACATTTATAATAACAATAGGCAGATAACTGGAGGTTTCAGACCGTCCACTGTGTGTGCTCTTGTCATGTTCAGCTTCCTAGAATTTTTTCAGTTTCATTCATCAATAAAATCATACTCTCCTTCTTGTTTCTTAGAGGCCATAGAGATTAGGGGTAAAGTGTTTATCTTAATATGTTTGTTTTGATTACAGACTGTAATTTTCTCACATCATTCTTAAATATCAGATAAAATAGCTCTCTTTAGATAGCAAGTTTTAAATCAATGCAAAACTATATTTTCTATTTTACTTTGTGCAAACTTGTGCTAACAATATTAGATATGTATTGCATGCATTAGTAATGACTATGCAAAATCAACACCCAATCAGTCCAGACAGAAAAAAAATATTAAAATAACCAGACTAAATATTTCTCAGTTCTACAGAAAATTATTAGTATAACAGAGGGAATATTAAAAAAAAAAAAAAAGATAATAAGGAAGCCTTTGCCATATTTCTACAATGCAAAAATAGTAGGAGTTGTGTCTCAACCTCTCAAACAATCTTAGTTTTAAAATTAAATCAAACCAAAATAATACGCTTCAGTTTTGATTGCAGCTAACACTTGAGTCAGTCAGTGGACATCAAGCTGATCAACAGGTCTTCAGACAACAGACAGTGTTTTCTTTCTTATTCACTTTTTCATCAGTTACAAGGATGCATCAGCCTTGGGGAATCACTACAGCTACTAAGTGATTAATAAAAGAGAACCAACTGAAAAAGAAATCACTATCCACTGTACATGACAATCATGGATATGAACAACTGGGTTCCTGTAAACAGCCCAGCACTATACTGGGTTTATGCTCAGCTAAGGAAGTAAAATGAAAAAAATTCAAATTCCCCATCCAGAAACTTTCACTTCACAAGGACCCCATGCTTACTCTCTCATAAAGCTTTTAAGGTGAGGCACTGAGAGGGCTTAGACTTTACCATATCTTTATAGATGCTGTTTTTCCGGAAGGAGGCTACACTGAAGCATAAGTTTTTTTACACCCAGTCTGCACTGGCAGCAGCCGCAGGACAGCTCCAGTCCCACTGTCAGCAGCAGTAGTTGTCAGCATTTAAGGCAAATCCTAGAGATGCACCTGACCCATAAAGTGCCTCACTCCTGGAAAGAAAATCAAGCTGTGAGAAAAACACTGACCTGGCACCTGGGGACTTGGAGCAGCTCGATCCCAGCTCTGCCCTAATCTCATCTAGAGAATTTACTCAGATCAATGGCACCAGCTTTGCCCTCTTTCCTCACCTCAGTGGGAATAAAAGCAATCACTAATTACCTGCAAAAGATAGAGTGAAACAAAAGAGCTGAAAACTACTCTTTAAACACAGGATTAAAGCAAAGGGCAACACAGCTTGAAGACCCATGTAGCAAATTAGACACACATCTTACCTGGACAATTGCTTTTGATTTCTGCAGAGACCAAGTTTGCCAATTAAAAATGAACCAATAAAAAGAAACATTTCTAACTTTTTATCACTGGCAAGAAAACCATCCTGGCATGAAAACAAAACACTCTTGTTTCCCAGCATTTCTGGCAGGGGTGCTTCAGGACTTGTCTTGCTGTTAGATGTTTCTCAAATCAAGCCACCAAGTGGGGTTTTACCACTTGCTGCCAGTGTTTTCCAGAACACCAAAGAACAAGGAATCCTGTTTGAATGGTGTTCAAACAGTGTTGCTGTTTGAGAAAGGTCCCTGCTGGGCAGGCGTAAGGAACACTGAGCATTGAAAGGAACAGCAAAACACACTTAATGGGGAGGAGGTAAAACTGGAACTGTCTCCATCACATTAGGGCACAAACTGATAACTACTTGTAGTTACCCACTCAGGGACAGATGGCTTGGAAGCAGATGGGTGTGGAGACTGGAAAGTACCTTGTGTTGTGTAAACCAAAACAGGGAATTTGGTTGTGATTTCGCCCAGTCAGGGTAATATTGTAACATATCCAAGTAGCTCATGACCATCGTGAAGACCTCAATGTACTTCTTTCTCAGAAGCCTGTAGTATAAGGAGTGATTTCTCATCTAAATACAGCTTCTGACTACTGCCAACACCATTATTTCCTAGTGGTTAACACCTATGAAGTACGTGGCATGTTTCCAAGACGTGCACATCAGAGTTAAGAGTCACTGGTTTTATGGAGAGAAGAATAATTTGAGAAAAGGGAAGAAATTAATGAAATTAAAAATACAAGAGGAGCGAGCAAACATGACATGGAGTTAAGAGAGGAAAGCACACGTGGGGAGGAAGAAATAGGTTCAGAAGACAATTATGGTAAATATGATGGAATAGTTAGGATTGCAAAACCTATAAATTCACTTATCAGAAAAAGAATAAAGAAAATGGAATAATTCCAAGTGAATTAAAAGGCTTTAAAAATCAACTGAGGATGAAAGGCCTGCCTAACTACATTCATCAAATATTAGGTGCATTTCACCACTATTTGTCAAATTTATTCAACAAAAAATATTTGCTGCCATAGCTGGCCAAGTACTCTCCAGCAAACATACCGTTAAAAATATATTAAGTGAAGTAATTCAATTGTGCATCCAGATGCTATTTATCCAGTTATCATACCTGTTCCAAATGGAAGTTGCCTGTTATATTTGTTGAATTTGTTAACTCGAATGAGTGTTGTAACAAAGAGAAGTTAGCCCTTTGTAGCTGTTGTACATATGGGTCCCATCCATAGGAATAAGAGAAGGAAACTGGCAGCACCACAATTAACTACCCTACCCAGCAAAAAGAACATAACCAGGTTTTTCTTTATTACATGCATTCATAGCTGATTTTCTTCTTGTATAGTAAGAGTAATACTTTGCCTAGTAAGTGTCAATTTTGGACACTCAGATTACAGCAATTAAACACCTCTGGTGCTAAATTCAAAGTTGTGGTTACCAGCAGGGGATTTACTTCAAGTATGTTTAAATACGCTGGTGTTTTGTCAGTTTATCCTGTTCCCTGTTACTGGAAGGGCATGTGATGACATAATTTTCACTTCAGTACATATTCAAATCAATTCTCACTACTGTTATAGGGCAGAATGTTTTCTTCACATACCATGTTTTGCATCCCAAAATATATAAGGAATTAATATGAGTTCCTAATATGTTTTGTTCAGAGAACGTTACGACTTTCCTAAAATGAACTAGGTTTAAAACTGAAGAGATGCATTAAAGCAAAGTTTAGATACAGAACAAACTATTAAATATTAAGAAAATGTTACATGTAATGCTATACATGTGACCTTACTTTAAACCTCTGAAATACACATGTACAATGCAATCTTTATAATGCAATTGCATAGGAAGTTTCCACAGGACCCTTCCTCCAATCAGTGTACAAGCTGGATGTTGCTCTGGGACTAAATTTGCTATTCAATATTTCTTTTCATGCTCTTTATTCAATGTGTAATCTCACCTTATTTACTGCATAACATCCATTCCCTGCTCTGAATACCTAATTATTAATTTCCTCATGGGCTTTTGTGTGGCACTCATCACTATGGTATCTGATGTTTCACAAATATTAATGAATTTATCTTCCAGGCCTGTGAGACAAGCTATTAATACTTTCCTCACTTTGTAGCTGGTGAAAAGGGAACAAAGACTTTGGAAATAATCCGTGACCAGAGAGAAAAGTGGAGAGCAAAGCTTAGAGATGCAGGTCCCCATATTTGCAGAGCAAGACCTCATTCTGACAGACTTCATTTTCTTGGCAGCAGAAGGATTCAAGGACTGTGCCTTACCTCACTCACAGCTGCCTGTGCTCAGCACCCACCCAGGGCACACATCCATGGCTGCAGCTGGCCCAGGGAACACACTGGCCAGATCCTGTAGCCCTTCCCACATCTCCACATGCCTAACTTAAAGGCATCTGCTTGACTCCAGCTAACTTATTTTGTTGTGTTAGATTGAAACTACAGTCCAAAACTGCTGAGAGAAAAACTGGGAGAGAAATTTATCACTAGGCAGCAGTAAATCTCTGGGTGCCTCTATTTGTTATACAGGTTCACTGAATGTCTGATTCTGGATCCAGATCTCAGTAGTTCCTGCTTCCCATAATGAAAGTCACTATGCTAATTCTCCACCTGCTGCCTGGCAGAATTAGAAATGGATTCCCATAGCTTCTTTGCTACTGGTTCCTCCAGACAAATACAGCTGGAGGCAAGGAGAGTGAAAGTGGATGTATATATATTTGGGGAACTGAGTCAGAGGTGAGGAAAGTCTCGATTTACATGTGCAAATTCAGAGTTGATTTTATTCTCATGGTTATTTTTGCCCATTTTCTAGCCAGAAAACTGTTAGAAAAAAAAAAAAAGCAAAAATCCAAGATTTACACAATCTTCCAATGATCAACTTAATGTCATAGGTGACTTTTATAATTTTGAAGATTTTATTTTTCTTCCCTCAAAATGCTGTTAATTGCATCCTATTGAAAGTATCCATTGTATACAAAATAATTGATTGTTAACCCTGCCTCTGAGCAGTCTGGACTAATTTTAAACTTTGCAGGACAGATTCTCAGCATAAAATTCTTCTGCCTTCCCTGCTTTAACATCATAAGCAAGACAAAGGTGAGTTTAACTATGCCGATAAGGTCTTTGAAGTTTCAAGTGCCTTTTATGTGCCACGTGGGGTTGGTTTTTCAGGGGAAAATAGATGAGCAACTTAGAATGTATGTTGATTCTGGCAACCTCACCTGCCAGCTATACAACTTTTCACAGAGGAGAATTTCTCCAAATGACAAATAATGCATTCTTGACTACCTCAAATGGATCGATGTGGCAGCAGCTCTCTGGCCACAGAGAGAGGCACAACTGTCCAAGGCATTGTCCTGGGGAGGGCTGTGAGACGATCAGAGGAAAGAATGAGAAACAATTCTTATCTTCACTTGCTGCACCTGTTATTGTGAACACGTGGAATGTGTTATGGAGATTTGTTTACACAAGGGCGGTTTCTTAATTAGCCAATGGTGATGGTGCTTGGACTGGAGGACCAATTAGGTCCAGGTGTATCGTAACTGTCTATAAAAGCAATGGGTTTCTTAATAAGAATAGAATAATAAAGAGACTGATCAGCCTTCTGTGAATCATGGAGTCAATGCTAGTTATTACCTGGCTAGAGGCCTATTGTGGTTACAACAGATCTAAATGATCAGAGCACCCTAAAATTATTAGAATGCCTGTCATGACTCCTGCAGCCAGCATATACAGATACTCCTGCACATGCAGAGACCATAGGTGTATTCCATAGAGGCAATGTCAATAAAGATAACAAAAATCACTGGGCAAAACAAATAAAACTCAACACACAGAGCTGAATCTAGAGATTCCTTCTCTAGCAAAAGCCTAGCTGATTTCTACACTTTCAAGTTTACTGTCTCACACAGGACAGGATGAAATCTCAAGAATTAGTTCCTCTGATAAACAGCTCACCTTTCCATCAGTCTGACATAAAGTGCAATCTCTGCTCTAAAAAGCCAAAATGCTCTGTGATGGAGAGCAGGAGGAAGACATGTATCACCCAAGTACTGATGACTGGTGACAAATTTCTGAAACCCAGAGAAGGAATTATGTCTTCACAGGGTGCTGAACAGCATTTTTTTCAACAGCTATACAGAGGCTCCCACTGTATTTTTTCCTCACCCATGAAAACCCTGTGTGTGCATAGCTGTGTATTTTCCTTATGCAGGCATGCCCATGAGGAGCACTGCTGACATGCAAGAGAACTCCTTCCCCATCATTTTAGCTGTCCTTTCACAGTAGTGCAGGTCACTGGAGCTCTCTGAATCAGCTCTCAGCACCCCAGGGAGCAAGGCCACATCATGACCAGAAACACATGTGAGCTTCATGAGCTGGGCTTTGAAACTTCATCAAAGCACACAGCTGTCAGCACCAAGGACTTCAGCAGACACAGCAGTCATCAGATCAAACCAGGAGCATTTTTCCCTCTCTTTCATCCAGAGTATCCCACATCCCAGTGCCTGGCCCTAGGGTCCCTCAACCCCATTACCTGAAGCTGTAGGGTTTTTTTTTACAGCATGAAAGTCTTCATGAAGTCATGAAGAGCTATATGATTTGTTTTATCTAGGAATATGTTTTCTACCTAAATAATTTGGGTTATTAGAGAGATTTATTTTTCCCAAGTCAAGTATTAAATTTCTTCCTCATTTCCCAACTTCTACACCTACAACATTTAATGTATTTCCAGGTCAGTTCACACATAGCTCTAACAATTTCTATTCTACTTGTTTAGGAAAATCAGCAAATAGCATTCAGCCAGCTTGCTCATGCTACTTTACAGCTTGATGTGGTCATTCCATCTCAGCTGAACTGTGTGATCAAGATAAACACAAGGTAGATGCTCTCTTTTAAAGCTCAGAGTCATTGAAAAATCCACTGTATCTGCTAGACTCTTCTTTAAAAACAAGTATTCTGCAGAAGAGCTCTACCAGCAGGATTCTGTCCCCCTTTATTCCCATGTCCAGGAAGCCAAACACCCCTCTAGGTCCAAGTTTGTTTATTTTAAAATTATTATTACAACCAAAAAAATCTCATCTTAACGAAAAAAAATTCTTTAAAATATCCCCTCCTGTTGTTAAATATGTAGCTAGTCACTCACCCATCCAATCCCACAAACCCCAGTATTCTAGTTGATGCGGGGCATGACATCCAGGCTTCTATACTCTTTCATGAAGAAGGTAGTAGAAACTCCTGTGTCCCCCCCTTGCTACCTTTCTTCTCCCCATTAAAAGCAAGAAGACAAGTAGGCAATCTCCTTGCAACTTTCCCACTGCCCCACATACAAATAAAAATAATTTTACTTTTTAACCATGTTTTTATATGGACTAAAAAAACAGTATCAAGTATGGATGACCCAAGCACATAAACCGTCAGGTTTCATTATACTGAAATGCCGTATCAGCTTGTT
This sequence comes from Chloebia gouldiae, assembly GCA_003676055.1. Taxonomy (NCBI): domain Eukaryota; kingdom Metazoa; phylum Chordata; class Aves; order Passeriformes; family Passeridae; genus Chloebia; species Chloebia gouldiae. The sequence goes on from QUSF01000038.1 coordinate 4,785,292, forward strand.
AGTTAGGATTTTATATTGCTTTTTCTCACAAAACAGAAAAAACTTGGCTAGCAGTGTCCCATGTATACATGATAGAATTTTTTTTCTTTCAGCAAACAGACAACTATTTCACTCCTTGGAAAGTTGCTAATTAAAAGTTAGGTTTCTTTCTCTTTTCCTTTAGAAAGTACCATAAATTATAAATAACTGACTAGTTATTCATTGTCTCTAATGCACAAACTGAAATATACTTTCTCCAGTTTTAACAACTTTGCTGTCAGAGAACTTTTTATATTTGGGCTGGGAGGAGACAGGCTGCTCAAGAAATCTAATGAAACCCCAAGACTGAAAATGCTGTGTCCCTTAGCTACAAAAAAAAAAAAAAAAAAAACCAAAAACATTCTAAAGGTAGCTGCAATACAATCAAAGTCAGCACACAGTATGGGCTCCCTCAAATTATGTTCCCAGTGACATGGTGGAGATTTTTGGAGCACAAAGTAACACAGTGTTCATGCTAACTCTGTCCTGGGCCTCTGTGAAGCAGATGCTGTCAATCATTTCAGACTGTGTTGAATTGAATGTAACATCTGCAATATGGTGTTTACAGTTTTCCAGTGAAAGTAAAGCTGAGACAGCCAGTGCATTTTACTGAAAAGAACATTTGGGTCTCTTTGAACTATGCTGGGGATTTGAAAGAGCTGGCTAACTACACTTAGTCATTAAAAGTTTGGTTTTGTACCATACTAAGCATCCTATCAGCAAGGAATTAAAGGCTTCAGGCCTTTATTTTAAAAAGGAAAAAAAAATTCATGACATCATCAGGGTTTGGATCTTGAAACTTCTGCCACATAAATATCTTACCACCACATGCTGAAATGAAGTAGTTGATTACAGAAAGCTCTCTCCCAGCTCTACACCATCATTGTGTCAGCAAGACTCAGTAGGTACTAAAAAGTGAGCTACAGCCTTTTACTCTGGATTCAAACCAAGAAGCAGCAGTGGATGTAAGTATGTGACAGAAATGACCAGCCAGCTGGTGTTCACTGAGGAAAAGCATTCCTGACTGCAGATGGCTCATCTCACACCTCACTGTTCGACACTGAACTGGCTGTCCCAGGAGAACATTCTTGGTCAGGGAATTTTGGAACCTCTGCATCTGACAGGGATCAGAATAATGAGGAGCACAGGCAGAGGAGCCTTGGGAGTCATAGCACCCTCTGGTGCTTAGTCTCAGGACTCCTCTCATCCACCTATTCTCCCACAGTCTGCTTACAAACATTTTTCCCGACACTGCAGAAGCGATGCTCCATACTACTGCTACTGTGTCTGTGTCTTCGGGACTCACATTTGAAGCATGCACCTTCCCCCATATCCTCCATTACAACTCAATGGAAAGAGGTGGAGTTGCATTCTACTCCCTGATAGCATCACCCTATGGTTCCTTGCCCACACACCATCCTTCAGTGCTCTTCATATTCAGACTTGTGAATATTTCTCTATGCATCATTACAGGGCATCTACAAACTACTTTTAACCAAAGTCAAGGACTAGGAACCCATCATCTGGGATAAAGGAGATTCCTTTTCCCTCTGTTTCATATCCCCCATTCCCTTCTTTCTTGTGCTGTCCTTCCCCTGCCTGCCCAAATTTCTTCCCCGCCACAGCCTCCATACCAGGCCTCCCCCTTTACCTTTCTTGTTCCATGAAAAACTTGCGTAAAAAATTTCTGACATGTGATAAAATAGTGACTTTACCAGGCTGGGGTAGGCTTACAATTAACACATTTTATATGGTGCTTAAAAATATGTTAAAAATTATTTGTAGTGTAGTTACAACAACTATAGTAGTTGCACATTGTCAGCTCTCAGATCCCCGGCAGACATGGGACATAAAGCCTTCATTTGTCAAGCATCACGACTTTCACTTAACAGATGGCAAAACTTAAGCTACAACTTCCCTGAATTTGAGTGTTTTTTAAAGAAATAGGAAAAAAAAATAACAGATTTCTTTTTTCAATTCACATGTTTTTCACCATCCCTTCTTATATGCATCCATTTGTCTCTAGGTAGGATGTGGATTCTGTCATAGCAGCAGACATACTACTACCAGAAAAACCTGAGAAAGAGTTGCACTTCCCACTGTATGTACTCCTGCCAAGTCAGCACCCAGACACCAGATGCTTCCTGCTTTTAGACCATCTCCTTGCCTTGCTTTAGGTTAAAGTCAGCTTACCAGACTAAAATTGTTCAAGATAACATGTTATCTGCTCTAGAGCATAGCAAAGCCCTCTCACACCATCCCCACTAGGCGACCCTGAAAGGCAAAAGCCTTGATTGAACACTGCAAGCAATATTTTTAGCACTGCCCTTTTTCTAAATCAATTTTTCCCTATTGTTTTAACAGAAGTAAAGCTCCCTAGCACCACACACCAACCTTTGAGTTGATTCAATCTTGAATTCACTCTAAAGATTTTTGCTTCTACACTGTCTGCCCTGTTCCTGCCCACCCCCACCTTCTCTTCTTCATGACAAGGATTTTAGGGGCACAATTGTTCTGATAATGCACCAGTTCCCAACTATGGGAAGCTGGAACAACCTCTGATTCTTCTGTCTAAGAGCTGCTGTTCATACACTTTGCTTTTCTATTCAGCCCATTGACTTACCTCCCTTATCTTCAATCTATAATTAGAAGAGATTAAATAAGATGACTTATTGCAAAAGGAAGTAAACAAAAGAGATCAGGGATGAGTTGAAAGGTGTGGAGGGGTAAAGTATAAAATCAGTACAGCCTCCCTCTTGAGAAGGTCATCCCAAGGAAGGGCAAGAACAAAATCAATGAATTTTGGCTCAGCAGTGATGGGAGTCAATCCATCAGGCAAACCTATGGCAGCCAATCAGGCTCTCACAGACACCACCTGTCGCTGCCAGCAAAATGTCAAATTTATGAATTCATTTCCATAGCAAGATAACACTCCCCCAGGGCAGCACTGAACAGTTTCACAGCTTCTAGAGCAACCTATTGAGCAGGGAGAAAAGATGCATGTCTTCTTCCCCACCAACTGAGGCAAGCTGTATTTTAAAGGAATGGATGTATGGACCAAATCTAGAGTCACGCTTTTTTAGCATTTGTTTTTTTTAAGCTGGGTTCCCTAAATCAAGATACACTTAAGGCATACCCCAATTTTTGCATCATTAACAAGAGAGAAATGTTACACCCATATGTCTCTCACCCCAGAATTTTTCTTCCTTAGCTGCATCAAATCCTCCAGAGATGAAGGTGACAGCATTGACTTCAACTAGCTACACCAAAGTGAAAATTTATCCCATAATCACTATAATTGTAGCTCCTTGTTAAGAAGAGTCTTGTCATGGTAGGGCTGATTCCCTTCAGTTAGTTCAGAGAGCACACTTCCAGTGATTGTCATTCATCACTGCAGATAGCAGTGACAGAAACTTCCATGAAGTTCTCTCCTCACCCACACTGAGTCAAGCACCCATCTCTCCAGCAAAACAAGTGGGAAAACCCTGTATTCTTTTCTTCCTTTCTACCTTTCATCTATCTTCATAGTATTATCTGGGTGATATTCACGATAAGACAGTGTCACCAGAATCTCTAGAAGTGACAAACTTTTAGCGCAGAAATAGTTTCAGGAACCTAATTTTAAATGTTTTCAATTGGAAGTGCAACAGACTGAACTGAAATATAAGAGAGCATATACTCCAGTTACAAGCTGAACTTTAATTTTGTCCTGTTAGGCATACATGAGATCATTAGAAACAGTTTTGAAGTTTAGAAAGATGTCAAGCTCGGGAAGGAGGGCATAATCCTTGACTAAAAACTTAGGGGACACAATTTTAAATGAATGCCAAAGTTTTGGTAGAATACTTGGCCCAAATTCTCCAAAGTTTTCACACTTCTCTACTTTTTTCAAGATATAATTCCACCATTTAGGTTCTTCCAACACACTCAGAAATCATCATTTTCCAGCTGTCTAACTCCCAGGTTAGTCTAGTTCCAGCAGCCCCCAAATGCATAGGCATGAGTTAGTGAAAAAATTACAAAGACCTGGCACAGTCACGCCAGCCAACTCCCAGAAGAAGGTTATTGCCAGTGGAGGAGGATTTAAGTGAAGATACTTAGCACCAAATTTTTCAAAACAGGCACAGACATTTCTCCCTATGTAGGTTGTTCAAAACCAGACATGAACTGATAAGAGGGCAACATTTAGTTTTGTCAGAACTGATTTCATGGTGTTGCACCCCACTAGCAGTAGATGTGAATGTCAGGCTGACTGAACATTTAGCCCCAAAGTTCTTCAAGCAGGACTGGAAGACTAGGGAGTTGAGTTCACCTGTGTAAAGAACTACAGGAACACACAGAAATCAGAGACACCCCAGGGCAGAGAGCCTTCCTTGGCTGAATGATGTGCTCACAGCCAGTGGTGTAACAGCTTTGAAACACAGAATCACATAGTGAGGATACACGATCAGAGGAGCATGGTTCATCACAAAACCTAATGCTGAACCTTGAAAAAATGTTTTACGTATGCTGGAGTAAGCTACAACAAAATTCACATTTCATGGCAAGCTCTATGCTGCCTCACTCGGCATCCTCATTTCAGAAATTTGTACAAAAACATACAGAGAGCTCACTGTTTTGCAAGTATTTAATGCTTTGGTGGAAGGTCTATGATGACAAATATTGCTGTCTTCACAGATGGAGACATGCAAACAAATCATCACACTTTCTATAGTGTGAGACAGTGTTTAACAAGGTTCTTAATTTTTAAACTGATATTGTTTATTTATAATATATGCCTTTCAGAGGCTATTTTTGGTGGTTTCAGGTTCTTCTTAATCTTCTTTAAAATTAATACATATTAATTTTGAATTCAAACTCACTGTATGCATTAACCTGGTAAAAGGAATAATTGTAAGGTACTTTGTCTTAATTATGGCACCATGATATAGAGCAGTTAAATATCCATATAATATCCTGAAGGCCCTTCCTTGAAGTCAACCTTTTCTTTTCTTTTCCTTTCCTATTTTTTAAGCAAGACTTAATTTGTAAGTGCTAAGAAAGTAGAGAAAATTACTTCACCCTAGTTCCTTTGTATTTTTCTCATACTTTTATTCTCACTTTTGAAGATTAATATAAATGAGTATAGAAATGTGTCTCTCTAGTTAATTATGCTTTAGGGAACGCTATTCTCTCCTCCCTCCCCCAAATTCTATTTTAGGGCCCAGTCTCATTCTCTTGTTCATTAAAGAACATTAGAAAACAGCTAACTGTATCATATAGCAGCTGATTCTTCCTTTCATGCATGTCCCCAGCTCACCCTCTGCATTGTATAACTCAAAGACAATGCAACTTGAAATAGGTTTCCTTGAAAACAAAACTGATGAGCACCTTTTATTTTGCTTTTTCTTGATTGCCATGTAAAATTACCTTGATACCCACCGTCATTACCTTCTTGCATAGAACAAGCAAAAAACCAGCCCACATCTCTAGTGTCAGTTTTCCTTGTAAGGCTCCAATTTTCAAATGGACCCTTATGATCACAAAATTTTATAAACTGATTCAGGAGGGAGTCCATAATTAAATAGCATCATCAGTCCCAAGCATTTAACAAAATCCCTTTCTTCTTCTAGCGCCTTCAAAGTCCTTGTGTGGTTGCACATTTCCTTCTTTGACAATAACACAGTTTTGTACTGGAAAAGGCCCTTATCCTAGCAAAAACTATTCCTGTCACTCTGTGCAGGAACTCACAAAGTCAAAAGCAAAGAAGATCCAAAAATATTGAAAGGCAAATATGTGATTCTGTAACACAATGTCATAGAAGGTCTAATGCCTTTCTATCACACCATCACTGAAGAGCAGAGCTAAAGACAAGGAACTAGTTTCTACTGGGCATTGCTTTCTCATGTTGAAATACTTTGGGCCAGAAATCTCATCATCGAACATCAGGCAGTGGTAAAATCGCATATTTTCCAGCAGCACAACTCACAAATGATGTTGATGATGACAGAACCAATGGATCAGTATGGTATGACATAGGGGCAGAAATAGACAATGAGAACACCTTTAGTCAGTGGTGTAGCCAGATGCAGTAAATTAAAATGGCAGAATAGTTTGAGTTGGAAGAAACCTTAAAGTTCATCTAGTTCCAACACCCTGCCATGGGCAGGGATAGCTTCTGCTAGATCAGATTGCTCAAATCTGCATCCAGCCTGGTCTTGGCATCCACAGCTTCTCTGGGCAACTTGATCCATTGCCTCACCACCCTCACAGTAAAGAATTTCTTCCTAAAATCTAGATGAACTCTACTCTCTGTTTAAAGCCATTTACCCTTGTCTATCACTACACACCCTTGTGAAAAGTCCCTCTCCAGCCTTCCTGTAGGGCCCCTTCAGACACTGGAAAACTGCTACAAGGTTTTCCCAGACCCTACTCTTCTCCAGGCTGAACCACCTCATCACTTTACGCTGTCCTCTTCATCGTAGAGGAACTCCAGCTCCTGATCATCTTTCTAGTCCTCCTCTGGGCTCCCTCCAACAGGTCCCCACCCTTCTCATACTGGTAGCCCCAGAATAACATCCTGTACCCCAGGCTGGGTTTATGAGAGCAGTGTAGAAGGGGAGAATCATCTCCCTCACCCTGCTAGCCATGCCTCCTTTTCTGTCAAAAAAATTGTATCTTTGTTCTGTCTGCTGGTATAGTTGGGCTGTTTTAAATAAAATAATTTGCTTTCTAAAGGTTTGTGGATTTCATTATATTTTATTTCTCATTTGCAAAATACATTCATGAGTTCAAGGTTAAGAGAGTTTTTTTTTTCCACTTTACTCCTCTGTATTTTACCTCTAAATTAAATGGTCATATATATAAGAATCTAAAATCTAACATTTTCCCTGAATAAAGGAAAATATTTTTGGTGGTGGTGGTTTGTGGTTTTTCTTAGAACCTTACTATTTACCCAAGAGTACAAGAAAAAAAAAAAAGCAGCAAAACCAAAACAACAAACACTAAATGACCCCATGAGGGATTTTGGCAGGGGTAAACACATAATTCTTTGTGGCTAAGTATAAAAATATTGCTTAGGCCACTGGCCACGTGTGTCAGGAATAAAGATTTGCTCAGAGTAACAGCTAATGCTGTTAATAGAGCAATAAAGTTGTTGTTTTCTCTAAGAACTGAGCCAGCAGAACAAAGCTATGTTCAGAGTCCAAGTACATCCTGTCTATTTTCTCCACTATACGCTTTCAACCTCAAACATCTCTGTGCTCTCTTCACACTTATTTGAAATTATTGTGTAAAACCAAAGAAACTACATACACATACATTTTCACTCTTTGCTTTACAGTCTTTTGACAGTTTATAATAACATGGCATTTCTCTGTGATACTGAATGACATGGAAGACAGAAGGAAAATTTAGTAAAACAAATAGCCCAGCAGTTGATCTGCAGCAGCTGTTAAACTCCTAAGACAGTAAGAGCCTCGGTGAGTTATCAGCCCATTGAACACTGCAGATGCAGGTCACTGCTCCCATCTACAACGTAGACCTCTCAAGGTGAGACACAAGTCTTGCTAAGTCAAAGCTCTTCATGACCTCCTTATGGGATCCAAAATAGAAAACTGACCTCTTAAGACTGGAAGAAAAAACACTGATGAACACTTTGGGACCCCCAAGTTCTTATGGGCACAAAGAAAGAGTGGCCATCTACCATAGTGAGGATATCGGTCTCATTTACTAAGTCAAACACTATTAATCCTGAGTTCAGCTGTGTCTCTGATCACCAGCAGAGCACCCTGTCCAGTGAGAGCTTCTAGCAGCAATCAATAACTACACAGCACCTGTACTGAAGAGAAGTATATAGTGTAGAAACTCTTGTCCATTTTGCAATTCTGAAGACAAGAGGGTATAGTTTCCTGAGATACTGACTACATTGTTTAAACCAAAAAGGTTTTGCTTGGTTTTTTTTGGGTTTTCTTTTTTTTTAAGCAGTATAGCTAGATATCTATTTCTTAACAAATTTCACCCACCTATTTAAGGCCTTAATTTTAAAAGTAAAATTCTTCTGAAGATGGATATTTTTGTATACCTATAGTAAAACTCAGCTTTCTTAGGAGGTAGTTTAGGACCTTTTTAAATGGGTTATTCAGATTGTTAACATTCCAAGTGACTATTTTAAAGTACTATTAGTCTATATTATGTGGTAGAATTAAGGAGAATTCTATTAAACCCAAGGTTTGCTTTACTTCTTTCAATTCTCTAAGGTAAGTTCAAATACTGAGAAACAGAAGGCACTTATACCAGAAGTGCCATGCTTCAATGAAGCAAGAAAAGGGGGAAGAGGGAAGCAGCTTTAAAACTTTCTTTCCAGTCTTCTGTGTATTTCTTCAACTTAGTCAACTCTGCAGAGGGAATAACCTTTTATTTTTTGTGAAAAACACCAATCATTTGGTTTTTAAAATTTTAAAAGTTTAATAATAATAAAATGGTTATAAAAATAATAATAATACAATTAGAGTAATAAAGTTTAGAGTTAGGACAATTACAAGACAATAAAAAGCAAAGAATTACGGACATCCAGATGCTCTCGGACACTAAGTCACGAACAAAGGAATCACTCTTGTGAACAAAGGAATCACTCTTAAAAAGTACACTTGTTGCATATTCATACATCCTTCATGGTTATGCATACATTCTATTCTAAACAAGAAACTCTGTCTGTTGTATGACAACTGTTTCCTCTAATCCCCAGGCGCCTTTGAGTCTGAGCAAGGCCTGAAGAAATTAGCTTCTTCTGATAAGAAGCCATAAATTCCTCTCCTTTGGAAGATTTAGGTGTTCCCCAAAGCAAGTATCTCATTCCTAAAAAACAACTTCCCCCACATACTTTCTCTATTTTAACATTATGTTGTAACCTAAAACTACATTTAACACACTACGTAAGAGAATTAATACAGCATAACTTTCTAACATTACACATATTCATTGTAATATTTGAGAAAAGCCAATCATAAAATATGCTTTTTTCACATTTTTTTCCCATCAGTGACAGCTACAATGAGTCATAGTACATGCCTATTCCAAGCAAGCACTTTTGTCTCTTGCCTACCACCATTTTCAGAGCTTTATTCGATGTTACCTTAGCCTACCTATTGCCCACATAAAGAGGCAGAAGCTAGTTACAATGAGTAATAATTTTAATACTAAGCAGAAATAAAGAGATTCACATGCTTGGACACACAGAACTCTGTTGTTATAGTCTGTCAACTAGCCATTCCCATGCCATCATAAATTTCCAAGAAGCAAATAAACAAATGACTGTGTTTGCCTATCAGGGTTCAGATACAAAAGCTGTAATACATATTACACTATGAGACTGCTAAACTTCAAGAGTTAAAAGAAAGTACATTGCAACTTGCTGTATGTTGAAGAGGTACTTGAATTCTGATGATTTCTGAGTAGCTCTTCAGCCACTAAGGTACCAGGATATTGTCCATGTGAGTTACACAGAGACAATTTTTTTTGCCAAAGGAAAAACCCAGGTACCTTCAGATATCAAGATGTTTATCCCCCCAGTAGAAATACCCAATCTTAACTACAATAATTACGCCAAGGAAAGTATCCTTACTCCTTGTTTACAGTAGAGGCTGTTCAGCCAAGGTGTCATACTTTGGTCATCTAAACTACTATTACTTAATGTGAAACTCATGGAAGCTAGCCACTCTCTAGTCACATCCATCACTATTTTGATATATCTATCATTGTTGAACTAAAGAATGATGTCCCATTACAAGCTTAAAAGATTCTTTAGTACAGCAAGACAACAGTAAATGTCAGCTCAGCTCTGATCTTCTCATGTGGGTTACAAAGCCATGATTGTTTTTTTGAAGGGAGAATCATGATCAGCATGAAAGTTCTTCCTCTGATGACTGAAAATTGCAATTAAAAACAAAGAGCTGGTCATCTTCAGATATTCTACTAGATGTGTTTCTTTCCCGCATCCTAATTTCAAAGGGAAACATATATTTCTCAATGTATAAGACCTAAGAATTTTTTTCACTTTGAACCCTTTCTTTCTTAAGTAAATTCTCTATTTATAGCTTATCCTCTTGGAAGAGGTAATGAGCAGCACAGGTGAGTGTAGCAAGGAGTTTAACCAGGAAACTAAAAAAAAATCAATCTCTGTATGGATATGACTTCCATATATTTATAAATCATCCACCCAAAAGGAGCAAGTTTATACATCACACAAGGGAAGCCCGTTACTGTCACAAGTGTACATGGGGGAATTCTCATGCTGGAGAAAAGAACATCTTTGCTTCCACAGCTTATCATCAAGAGCTTAGCAAAGTGTTGAAATAAGGTCTCTTGGGTCCTGTTATACCACAGAACTAAAATACATTAAGATTTTTGGTTTGCCACACTGTGGCTTCTAGATCAGTACCAGGCTCTTCTGGAAATATTTGGAATTATTTGCAATGAGATTACTTTGCTGCTTTTTTATGTGTGCTTTGAATCTCCTGTAATCTTCTTTAAATCCATTCCAGAATTTAGTTTAGCAAATAGCATCAAGGGTGGAGATGTTTCAAAAGCCAGCATTAGAGATTAAGTTGCATAAATTGATCTGGAAACACAGAATGCCATTCATCCAAGACAACTGTAACCCAAAGAAGTATACAGGATGTAATATGTCTCAGTGTAGCAGTTCTCTGGAAAGGGATCTAATGATTACAGTATGACATGAGTACAAAATTCATTCTGTTCCTGAAAAAAGGATGCCTTCAGCTTGACTTGAAATCAGAAACAGAGCCTGAAAACCAGAAAACTATCCTTTTGCTCAGGACTGAGAAGGCTCTTGTGTGTTTGGCTACCGTCTTTCAAGAAGGTGAAGACAGTATTAAAGGCAAAAAATACCCAGCCAGCTTCAAAGCCTTCCCTCCAAAGGTCTACAGGACTTGGTGCTGCCCAATATAAGGAGGGGAAGGCTGAATGGTAACATCTTCCAGGTAGATTGCATACTGCTGCAAAGAACAAGAAAATAAATCCTTTTCCAATGTCTGTTGCCAATGAACAGCAATAGTTATGCTCAACATGAACCTCTCTTGCTGTTAAATTCAGGACAATCTTTCCAGCAGTAGGGAGAGAAAAACACTGAAAAGGTTGCCTGGGTTCATTGGCAGAACTACCATTGGAGGGTTTTTGACAACAGGCCTGACAAACAAACATCATTAGAGGAGACTGAGGCATAGCTGATCTGCTTTAGGGACAGAAGCATGGACTAGGAATTTTTTCAAGGTGTTTTTAAGGTTGCCACCTTCTAAATACAAAACACATGGACATATATGTCCATTATAATTTATTCTCATTATAATGAGAATAAACAGCTGCAATGCAGCAATTAATTTGTTAAGACTGGTACCAGACCAACACCATCCCTAGTTTTCAGCAAGCTGATCAAAACCCAGGAAAGACTCTCCAGTGTTAAAACTCCAGCCACTGGTCCCAGTTCCCTCAGGCTAGCTCATGTCCTACCTCAACCGTGGCTTCCCTATGTTCAGGGCATACAGATGTTAAAAATTATTTGCACTGGGAATCACCTAGGTCTTCATATTCTTATCTTGGACAGGCTTATATGTAAGATAAGATCATTAATAGCTATAAGATAGTAAGATCATTAATAGTCATAAGATAATAAACCCGTCCAGGAATGCTGTATGTATAAATCAGGCATAGCACACAAACCATTACAAACACCTCACAGAACTAAGACAGACTGCTCTGTTTTTCTAAAAGAATCTTACAGACCTGAAGAATCCGAAGGAACAAGCACGCCGGGAGCTCAACAAATGAACAGGAAAGAGCTTTCAAACTGTTAAGTAGCACTGACAGATTTCCTTGCTATTGATGCAGGTCCCTGGTGTACAGTCTGCAGTCACTTAGAAAAGAAGTAACGATTATTAATTGATCACCGAGTGCCAACAATTTTCTAGGTGTTTCTTGTTTTTCATTTAGCAGCATACATAAATTTGGAAGCAATCTGAAGCAAAGAGTTATTCAGGACAGCAGAGGACATATGTGTTTCAGAAACAACGTTCACAGACTCAAGAGAGAAAGCCTATCTGGCTGATTTGTTTTGTTTCAGAATTTTCTACTTTTGGGGAAAATTAAGGAATCAACACACCTTCTGAATCATGGGATCTCCCCCTCTCAGGTCAGTATGGTTTTCTGTTTCATGTGGGACTGTGGTACTCAATGCAACAGAAGTGATTGGCTGCTCTGTCCAAGTTTCTGAACACAGAGGGCAGACATTTGGATCTGTGGCTATTAGCCAGTGGTTTCTGGTCACAGTGTTCAGCAAGACAGTCAGTAAACTGAAAGAACAGTACAACCAATCCCACCAGGTCTTTCTACGTCTGACTCCATTGCACGAAAGTAACACCTTGATGACAGAAGAGAGAACATGCTTTTCCAGGTACTCCACATAGAGGGTGAAGGAGTACACAACTTTAGCACATGAACAAACCTCTTAACAATTTACAAAATATCTCTGTTGAAGATTTCTGAGGGTCAAGATCTGGTATATCCAACAGAACAATGTGTTGACTCAGATGGTTAAAGAACAGCAACAGCAAAGCAAGTGAACAAAACAGCCATGTGGTGCTACCCAGCTTCTGTTTTCTTTCAGGAGCAACAAGTCCACCTCATGTTACAACCATCTGTTGTTTTAGACACAAGAGAGACAGAAAATACTAGGTAAGGAGCCCAGGACTCTGTCCTGGTCACTCTAAGAACAAGGGATAAGACTTCTCCTTTCTTTATAAAAAACTTAGGATTTTTAATACAAAAAGCTATAAAATGCTCATGCTTAAAAAAAAAAAAAACAAAAAAAAAACCCAAAACAACAAAACAAACAAACAAACAAAAATACCCACCAAAAAAAAACCAAACAAAACCAAAAAAACCCAGACAAACAAACCAATACATCTAGGAAAAGGCAGAAAAAACTCAAAGTTGGAATTTTGCAGCTGGAAGTATAAGTGTCTGAGTCTTTCCTAAAGTACACATTTACTTGAATCAGTTTGTAAGCGTAGGCTTTCATCTGGATTGAAATTTATGGCAAGCTCAAAGCTTTCCCTACTTAACACTAATGTTCAAAGGTGATAGTTTGCACAGATTCATCCCTGATACTGCTGGTTGTTCATGCCATTTATCTGATTTAATCTTTATTACTCTTTTTATTAAAGAAATCAATTCTCATTAATATTTTTAATGGTTTCTAGTGGATGTTAATGAAATGTGGGAAGGTCCTTCAGGGACTGTACTCTTCTTTCACATTGAAAGTGACACTAAGTAACATGATAAACAGTGGCATGTTAGGAGTCTACAGGTTTTCCCTGGGAACATGATCATGGAGCTAAAATATTCTTTCTCTGTGTGCAATATAGAAAATAACCTAAGAAATCTAACAAAATGCATCATTAACATGCACAGAAATTAAAAGCTTCATGAAACACGTAGTAAAAGTCATCTTGCATCCCAATGGACACTCTCCATGAAAATGTTAAATCAGGTACTGCCTATTCTTAAATACATAAAAAAAAAAACAACAACAAAAAAACCCCAACATTTATAGATGAAGAATTGAGGTTGGATATTCAGTTTGCAGTTTGTAGCCAGTATATAACAAGAAATCCAGTAAAGAGACAGTCAATCAATTGCTTACCTTTCTCCAATCAAATGCTTTAAGAAGAAATTACTCCTTTTTTTTTGCAAAGAGCTACTTTTGAAAACAACTCTGTTACAAAAAAATCAGCAAATTAGTTTTTTATAAAAGCTATTCTGATCCCCCAATGCTAAATAATACTCCATCATTCATTGTATTTTCAGGAGATGTTAATTTTGTCCTTGTTTTATTCTATAATGAAAAAGTAATTTTATCTCCTTCCTTCTTTGATACTGTATGTAAAATATAATATAAAACATTTAATGTATAAGATTAATATTTTTAAAATATTGTTTATTAACTGTATAGGTAAGGGAGTACTCACTGAGGCAGCATTATTTATGCCATAATTCTCTCATTTTTCAGAATGTCAGTAGTGATGAATAACAGATTTAGGAGGAAAATAGAACAATTGAGTCAGTGCCTCAACACCACTGCATAAGAGATACCTATCTTTCTCATTTATGTTTCACCTGTACTATGTCTGAATTAAAACATAATTTCTCAGCCACTAATGAGATATTTTTGATAATTAACAGCAATACACTGCATTAATTCAGTGTCTCAGCTGCTGAAACAAGAGTTATCAAAACACAGAAATGCATCATGTCTATATAGAAAGCAAGAGTTTCCTACAAGACAGAGGTTAGGTAGGGAATCAGACCTAGAGCTCCAGTTTACCAGAATCCTAAAATGCAATGCAGAAAAGGCACACATTTTTTTTTGCTTCACTTAGGAACTACTGCAACCTGCAAAGCTCAAAAAACTTCATACAAGACCAAATACCACCCCTGCAAAACAAGATTCATTGCCTGAAAGGAAACAGTGAGCAAGAGAGTTGGGATAAGATGAAATTTGACCAAAACAAGGCATAATATCTACTGAATAGAAAAAAAAAATAATCCTAAGTGACCTGCAAGTAGGAAAAGTATGTAGTTATAGAAGCATTTGCTTCAATTTCAGTTCATTCACAAATAAAGATATGATGGTGATAGTGATGATATTAACAGCATGAAATGGCTCTTGAGAATGTAGCTTAATGTTAGAAAAGGCACAAAACTGATAAAGATCATGTATCATGCAGACACTGCGGTTATCACAGGTCTGGTGCTAGGGTGAAGCCATTCTTTATAACTGGTATTACACTGCAGCTGAAACTCTTCCCACCTAAGAACTGGAGACAATTTCAGCAGGTAAAGGACTTTTGATCAGTTAACTCTTCTCAAATTAGCAGTTGATTTCCTTTGTCTTGTTTTCCAAGCAACCCAGTTCTGAAATAATGTTTTTTACATAATAATTTAAATCTGTATTCAGATACAGTGAACTACAAACTTTGCACAATAATGGACGAGAACATCAATTTAGCTGCACCAAGTACCATTTTCTTGGAACTTTTGAAATGCACTAGATATGGAGTTTACAGGAAATATGACAAAAACATAATTGAGCCAACTTCTCAGGGAATTCTGGCAGTGCACGAGAGGCACTCCACAATTAAATTTTGCAAGAGTTCTGAAGTTATGATAAGGTATATGGTGGTGTCAGTACTGCAGCCCTAAATGAAAAAAAAAATAAAAACAGAATGGTGATGTATACTTATGCAGATACAGAGAACAGACTGCAGCAGCCAAAGACCTCAGTTCTTCACTGTCAGGTTAAAGACCTATGATTTGTGGAGGCAAACTGGAGCGCATGGGAGGGCCAGGGGAACACAACAAAACCCAACAAAAACTGAAAAACAAAAGAAAACAACACAATATCAACTTATACAGGCAAAATTTTCTGAAGGAATCAAATAATATCCCACCAAACTGCAGGCCAGTTGAGAAGCTGAATTCCACTGAGCACAGCTTGTTTCCTTTGTGCCTATCCTGGGTTCTGCCTATGCAGCAAATAGGACATGAGCTGCCATATCCACAGTGATGGACATATCCACTGTTTGTCACAACACTTTAGATCCTCCTTTTGCTTTGAAATCTGCAATCTTATCTCTCTCAATGCAATGAACATGTTGGACAATGAACATTGCTCATGAACATGTTGGACTGTTCTCCACATAATTGTCATCAAGTAAAAATCTGGTCTAATACAATATCCAAGGTCAAAAAATGAGGGCTAGAACACATGATGGGAGGGGAAAGTGAAATATTTAGGGAAGAACTACTGAAAAACTACCAGAAACATAAAAGTCTTCATTTTAGGGGCTACTATATATATGGCCATCTTCTAACACAAAAAGCTAACCTTCTCTCCTGGAGAGCAGGACAGAGACACATGAGGGAAAAGATCACAGAGGTATACTTCAGTAATTATGCTCCCTCTTATCAAAGGTTTAAAAGACCAGAGTAGTCATTTCATAGTTGAAATGCAGCTGCTGCAGTATGGACATAAGCATATTAAGACAACTACACAGTCTGCTCTGTATAATTATGCTAACGGATCCAGGACAATTATAGATTTTCTTTTATTCCTTGAAGTCCTCAGAAAGATGAAGGTGAAGGAATGATGAAAACAGGAACACAGCTAGAAATATAAACCACTAGTTATATGACAGTATGACATTTATTCAGTGCCCTGGCAATATTACTAGACAGAAACAGAACAAGATAAGTCAAGAGCTTCTAGATGACCTTGCTAGAAGCAGCATACTTTTCAGCAGATTCCTTGATATTTTTTTTTCTCTTTATTCAGGTATACATAACTAAAGACAATTGGAAATACTATCTATAATTAAATAAATGAGTTTATGTACTACTCAGAATCCTGGCCAAGAACTGAAGCTATTTGGTTATAACAAAAATCTTGTGACGTATCATCTTCAGTAGTCCAAAAATTCCACAAACAGGTTTCTGAGAAAGTGTCAAAAGTATTAGTGTAGATAGGCTTTATATTTTATGAATGAGACTTGATAAATATTTCTTATCTTTTGCAAATTTGGCTGCTTGAGTTTGTTACTTTTCATTTTTTCCTAACTTTAGAAGAATTGTTTCACATTGACTCTATACAAAGAAGGCTTTTGAGAGACAGACTTTTTACCAAAGCCTGCAGTGACAGGACAAGGGGAAGTTATTTTAAACTGTAAGGTGCTAGGTTTAGATAGGACATAAGGAAGAATTCTTGTTATGTTTTTTTTTGTTTTGTTTTGTTTTGTTTTTGTTGTTGTTGTTTTGTTTTGAGGGTGGTGAGACATTGCATTACCCAGAAAAATTACCATAACTGGAAGGACTGGGGCTTTGAACAGCCTTACCTAGTGAAAAAAACTCCTGCCCATGGTGAAGGGGAGGGGAGGAAAGTGCATTCACAAGCTATTAAGAGGTCCCTTCCAGCCCAAACCTTTCTATGATACTATGATAGAAATAGAAACATTTATAAAAAGCCCAATAAAATTTTGAAAGAAAAGAATTTGTAATAAAAACATTTTAAAAAATTGTAATAATTGCATTTATACACATATTTTAAATTAGTCTTTAGAGAACCCATTGTTCCTATTAAGGAGCAGCAAATTCTAGAGCCATAGGCTTGATATGCAGTGCTCCTGAATGTTTTTAACCAAGTCTGTCATGTGAGTTGTTCAGAAGAGTGCATATTCTGAACTGAGTGTTCTGTTTCTCTGTTAAACACTTTAATTTTTAGAGACTCAATTTTAAGGGGCAGTGATTGCTTAAGGTCCTGAAGATTAGAGATCATGATAGTAAAATCCACTTGCCACTCAAAATTTCTTCTCACGAGATATTTAAGTCTTGCAAATCCAGAACAGAGCATTGACCAGAGCACATGGTGTGCTTGGTCGCACTTAGCCAGCCACAAAGAAACGTACCATTGGAGTGTCCTGAAGAGTGCAGGGGAGGAGGAGGACAGAATGAAGAACAGCTATAAAAGCCCAAAAATGTCAATGACAGAATGCCGCGTGCCTCGCTCCCAAATAGTCCCGCTCCCGATGGAGCTGTGCCCCGGCTAGCTCCTGCCGTAGGCGAGGCGGGCAAATCAGGATGCCTGCCGCTGGACCACCGAGTGGCTTTAGCAGGCACCCTCGTGGGCTTCGCGTGGACACAGGGCAATACCCAGAGCAACGAAGAGGAGACTCTCTCTGGTGTAGCAGCTTTGGTTTATTAACAGATAGGAACCTCCAAAGCACAACCCTAACAGGGCGGGTGTTCACCAGAAAGAGCCCCGAACAATGGGGAGCAACAGTTTAAATACGGTGTGGGAGGGGATACAAACGACCAATAGTGAGCCATCAGGGGATGGCTAAGGGCATGAGGGACAAGGGAAACCTCTAATGGGGAAAGGGCACGGGAGGGGCCCCAGGTCCTCGTCCAATCACTCGGTGCCCTGGATGGAAGCTTCTAGATATGTGGGAAGGAACACCGAGTGACAGACAAGGCACCTGGGAGGGGTAAGGGGAATGACTCGGCACTTTAGGGAAGATTGACATTTACTGGAAAGGCGGGAAAAGGGGTACAAGGCGGGAAAGTCTGAGAGGGACCAATACATAATAGGGGAAACCGGAACAAACCATTACAATATTAAATAAGAAAACATATAACTTAAGGAACATAAAAACGCACCACCACAACAGAACACCTCTCTAATCTGCCCCTCCTCTGTTAAGGGTAAGTCTTTATCTGACACAAGGACTCAAGAAGAAAAAAATAGCCTAACTCTTTGTAAGCATTGAATTCAAAGTGTAAGTTAAAAATCTCCTTGTATTTCAATACTAACGTGCTGAAAATATCATTATGAATCTCATATTAAGACCTGAAATAGAATAATGAAAGCAGACATTTTAGCTGTGAAAACATCCAGCTTCATAATAGAGGTCCTTCATAACAATTCCAGTATAAAGACTGCAGTAAAGGTCCCATTCTAAGCCATACACTGAAGGCATCTTTCCATTCATATCAGAGGGGAAAAAAAATCTGTTTTCAGTGCACAGACTTAACTGTGAACAATTTATTTCTAAACAATTTTTACAGAGGAAACTAAAATATTGTTCTGTTTCCATTTTCTGGAGGTTGTTTCTAGCATTACCTGTAGGTTAAAAATAACTTTCAAAGTGTGAAAAAAGAAGTGCACGTGGTTTTAGATCACATAAATCTTACCTGAATGTGTACTCTCATTTCTCTTGCAGAACTAGAATTTCAGAAACAACATTCTCATAAAGTTTATTGGGATTTCAAATAAGGAAAAAATAAAGTCTTAAAAAATGGGCATTTCATTCCAAGAAAAGTAAAGCTGCACTCCACAATGTCTTTATTGTTTCATGATTACAGTGAACGAGTTTATAAAGCAGGTTCTCTTGTGTAGTTTTAAAGTACATCAAGGAAAGATAATTCATCTATTGTTTGCTACCACTCCTCTACAAGAAACCTCATCTGCTAATGTGTGTGTTTATTCAACAAAGCAAGACACTTTTTTTTGTGTGTGTGTATGCAATGAAACTGATTTTGTGAAGGTAAAGAAAGGATCTGGATGGATTCCTAAAACCCAGTTCTCCTGACAGGGAAATATATTCTAAAGTGCTCATTTTTCGTACTTGTGCTCATGAAGGCACATCCCTGCACACATGGAACATGTGGCCAAGGACAGATTTCACTGATAGAATTCCCTGAAAAGAACATTCCAACCACCTAAACCACAAAGCAACAAATTGACTGGTCTTACATTTTCTCCTGTGTTCAACAAGAATTACCTTTTCTCTTCCTTCTACTAACTAGCAGGAAAGAATCTCCTAAACAGAAATGGAGTACCTTTTCTAATAATTTGTATAATGCTCCATTCTTCTATATTTAGTGCCTACAAGAACCCAAAAAGAATAAATATTCAGCAATGGTATTTGCACCATATTCAGGCATGGATAGATACCTACTTGTACTCCACAATGGATCTGCCTGAGTCACAGGAACAATTACCCCTAGTTCAGATTCTCTAATGACACGTTTCTACTTGAAGATATTGATTCAGTGAAGTCTAAGCTTTATTGGATACCACAACTATTAAAAATGCCAGACTGAACATCCTGCTACCAGAGCACCCCAAGAATATAGGTTGCTGAAAGGTCAGGTTCTTCATCCTGCAAATTCTCTAGCTGTCAAGCTGCCAAAATGACTATGGAATATAATGTATTTTTGGGGGTTGGTTTGCTGGGTTTCATTCTGGTTTGGGTTTTTTTTTTTCCTTTATGGGTTTTGTTTGTTGTGGTTTTTTTTTTTTGTTTGTTTGTTTGTTTTGTTTTGTTTTTGTGTGTTTTGTTGTTCTGAATTTTTTCACTTGTTCTTTATCAGGGAAAAAACTGAATGTGGGATTACCTAAACCGAAGTACATATTATGTGTTTCTTTGGCCCTTTTCTTTTTCCTCTGCCATCTGTTCCTTTAAGTTGCTGTGTTCTCTTTGATATTTCAGATCCTCTATACTCAAAATCTGTATGGCTCTCTTGAGATGGGCCCTCAACAATATACTCAAGAACATTGTCTCAAGAGTAATAGTGAGTTAAAATGAACCCCAATATAAAAACACGTTTTAAACTTGTTATTTCTTTTGAGTTAAAACCACTTGCATTCTTTTTATCCACTTATGTGTAACAGTGCTTTTTAATAATTTTTTTTCTCAGAACTTCCACTTTCTTGGAACTCCCCCTCTCCTGGAACACCCTCTCCCTCTTGGGATCCTCTCTTATCTCCCCCTACCCCTTGCCTCTCCCTTCCCCCACTCCCTAGGGCCTGCCATGTGTCACGTCTGGTGACTCCAAGCAGGGCCCTTCACCCTCTCTAATAAACCATATATTCTAAGAGCAGCCTTCAAAGATCTCTCTTCTCCATCCAGCCAAACTGTCCTGGAGTCCAGCGTCCCCACAGAAAGAAAGGAAAGAAAACTGCTTCAGCCTATAAAGAACAGACAAATATGAAGAATAAAAACCCTGCATTGAATATGTTTTATACACATAGACTTAATAGATAAAGCACATTTACTAAATTGCACAAAACAACTGCCACAAAGCTCACAGTTTCTTTATCTTCCATTGTTTAAATGTTTATAGCTTCGGGTCCCAGACACAGAGGCCTTCTGTCTAATTGCTTTGACTGAATTCCCTTGCACACACAAACTCACCTCCCTTTATTTTCAGCTTCCACTGTCTGTCTTTTCTACAGTAGACTGGGGGACCTTCAGAAGTACAGTTGTACCCACCAGGGTACAAACAGATTTGCCAGGGCCTAATTGCAGCTTTCCAACTGCTGTTCCACTTCCCTCAAAAGTTTTCATTATCCATATTACTTTCACAAAATAGAAGGGAAGTGTTTCCCTTGCCAAGACAAATTTTCTACCTAGTCTATATGAGGAGAGAGAAATGATCAGAAAAACTTAGGAGAGCTGTCATTTCTTACAAAGCTACAATGGTACTTCTGCTTCCTCTAGGTTCATGTTTGTTCTGCTCATAATCCTTCTTTTTCACAGAAGATACAGTTGTGGATGCAGGCGAATCCAGTGGGAAGAAATGACGATGTCTGACTCAGTTCAGAAGGCTGAATTATTTCTTTATTATAATTATGATAAAATACATTAATATACTATATAAAAGGAGGATACTAAAAACTACATACTACTTTCTCCTACTCTATCTCTAATCTAACTAACTCGTGACCCTGCTTGCGAGAGTCCACACACAGGTGGATTGGATTGGCCATCAGGCTCAAACAATCCTCACCAGAATCCAATCAAGCACTCACTCCAGGTAAACAATTCTCCAAACACATTCCACATAGGAAAAACAAGGAGCAGAAATAGAAATTGTTTTCTCTTCCATTTCTCTCTGTGCACTTCTAGGAAAAATCCCAAGAGCGAGAGAAAATGTGCTTGCCACAAGATACAATTAAAAACATGTTTAAAATAACAAGAGCTTCACAGAGAGTTTTAATTGAATATAATTGGAGGATTGAGCACACAGAGAGAAACACTGAAAGTTTAGTGTTACTCACATTTGAGATTTTTGAAAATTCAGGACTTCATCTTATTTTTTTCTATTTTTTTCATTTCTCCTTAGTTTCATGGTGGTTTTTTTCCCCTCCTGGCATTCAGATACCAAAGCTAGTATGTGACTTAGAGAGAGAACAAAGAAGTTTCACTTTCATTCTTTCAAGGATTATAGCAACATTTTCAGCCAGCTTCCTTTCATTTGCTTACAAGTTGCATAATTCAAGAACATAATCTGTTCTTGGCTGGGTCTCTCCATGTAATGCTTTTATTTGGAATGCTCACTTGTACTAGAAATAGGGCAATTTGTTTCAATTCAGAAAACCATGAGAATGAGATTTCCATTGTATCATCTGTGCTTGAATGGCACTTGTGTTTCTCCAGGGAAGTCAATCTGTTGTGAAGGACATTAAGTGCTGGGCTGAGGGAAGCAACCTTTGCCTGCAAGGCAGGGTGAACAACCTGAGCCAGTCCATGAAATCATAGCACACAAGCAAACAGGCAATGTAATGAAGGGCATTCAGCTGAAACCACAGACCAGATGCTTCCATGGTATACATTCACTATGGTTCACTTAATTCTGTCAAAGCCTTTTTGGCAGCAGACAGACATGCAAGTGCGTATGTTCGTGTGTATTTTTTCTCTTTTTTCCCAAGGCTCTGAGAAGGCTTTAATTGGCAAATGCAGGACTCTCCTTCCAATCATCCCTGGACTTTTAAGTTTTTTGAGTCTCTTAAAGGCAGCCCATTTTTGCAAGGCATTTGGAGCTCATCAGATAAGCTTTCTGGCTTGCAAAAGACAAGTTTCCAAACAGAGACTTTACTGGTTTGTCTTCTCTTCTAGACATTGAGAGACAAATTATTGCATTTTAGAAATAATATGCTGTAAACTGAATTATGATACATAATACATACAACCATGATCTAAAGAAGGTGAAGAAAATGAGACATTTATTGTTAGTTGGGAAAACATCATTGCATATCAAATATATTCTACTGATTACAACATCCCTCCTAAAGACAAAGCTTCCTGTAGAAAAGGATATTGTAGCTCCTTATTGTTTGAGGAACAACTAATCCTCATTCTAATGAACTATTATGTGATGATATTCAACAAGTTTTTGATGCATCATTGTAATTACAGAGTGATTAAAACTTCATTGCCTTATAGCAGACTGATTTTTCTGTAAGGAAAACAGAAGGAAAAGGAATAACAGAGTTCCTTGCACTAATGCTACATCATTAGAACTCTAGTTTTTCCCATGGAAAGCTGAGAACACTGCAGGAATCTGCTTCAGACTCCCAAATACACACCAGTGTCCTTAGAGCTAGAAAATCTGACCCTAGAGGCTGTGAACTAACTGTTGACTTGAAACCAAACCCCACAACAGCAGGTGCAAATGCAGAGCAAGGGTAAGAAAGCTCCATGTTACCTGTTACTCTTCCTTCTTACTCAGCACTGCTGTGCTATTTAAATTGATGGGATTCTACTGCAATGCATGACCACTTCAGCCTCCTCTGGGAAGGCACAAAGCAAATAGTAAAGACTTATACTGAATTTAAACCACTGCAGGCAGTGGTTTATTGTTTCAGTTACTGTTCAAAGACATTTTAGAATTATGTGCCCTGTCCACCTTTATATCTAATATTACAGTCTGTCCACATACCAATGAATTCTGTTTGGTTAAAAATAGATCTTACAGACAGTTTTGATGTAGAGACAGACAGAATGCTTCTTTTACTCATGATAATTTGTTCCAGTGGTGAATCCCTTGCTAGAATTTTTGTGTGCACACTGATTTTCCCCTCTTTAAATTTGTTGGCCTTTATCTTTCAGCCACTAGCGCTATCTTTTACCTTTTCCCTCACTACACTAAATCACTAAATACATTTCAGAACCCATTTTCTCCCTCTGTGTTTATATACTACACTGCATATGTTCCCTAGACAGTTTTCTGATAAGCCAAAGTCTTTCATCTCTCTCTCTCCCACTGTGCATTTCTGACTGCTTTTCAATTCAGTAGCGGTTTTATGTTTACTTTCTAGACCACAAATAAAAGTGCTGAACAGGCAGATCTGGACTGAGTACTGGCACCTTCACAACTTCATTCAAAAAGCATCTGCTCAGTAATGGTTCCCTTTGCTGGGGATTTTGGTATCTGTCAGTTTACCAGTTCACAAGTCACATATAACTGCACTTCTAAGGCCCTATATAATTTTCCACCTGGTCCAAGTCACTCTACTTACATTCCACTATTCCCCACTCTTAGCAATAGCTGTCAAATTTCATAAATTTTTTTTATATGTGTGCTGTTGCCTGACAAGTCCAGCTCTCGTGCATCCTCTTTGGGTCTTCTAGAAAAAAGAAATTCCCTCTACATGCACTGCCAAGTCTGTAAACATCAGTTTACATAATATGTATTCCAGCATTTAGTTCTTCAACAAAGGGAACCTGTTTCAGTTGTTTCATTTCTTTGTCCCAGACTGAAGTCACACTAAACATGCTTATCCATGTTAGCTTGCTTGACCTTTAATAACAGCCAAAATGAGCATATCTTTTTCTGACAAGCTAAGATATGAGCACAGCTTATTGTGTACACCTTGTTTTTCCTCCACGCACAGAAAAAAAACTCAAATCTGTTGCAACTTTCACAGAGGAACCCTTGAATTGAAGCAGACAAGGTCTAAGTGTTCGGTTCTATCTTATTAAGGCAGTGGTGCCTGATAAATATGGAAGGCAGAAACAATTTTCTCACTTTTTGTTTTAGCAACAACTAGCAGCAGCAGCCTCATGTCTTCAAGACTTAACATTCCCATTCCAAGAGAGCAAAGATGAAAAGGAGGAGCTCCAGAATTTCAGCAGGACATGAAAAACAAGCAGGTAACCTGCAGCCCAAGCTTCAATGGTTTTATTTATGCATCACTAATGCAAGCTCTCTGGGAGCAGAGGGCTACAAGAGGCAGAGAGTGGGAAGCAGCAGTATTTTCTCTGAGAACAACACCTGTTCTCAACTTCTGATGAGTGGCAGAAGACCTGGGCAGGAGGCTGAGAACCAGAAAGAAAAGGAGCAGGAGTGGGACTTGACATTTTAACAAAAAAAATTCTCTTCAGACCACATTGGACCTTGCAGAGTGCTCAAGGAACAACAAAAAACTGTCAGCATCCTCTCATTCTCTCCTCAGCAGGTTTTCATTTCTGAGACTATGTACTTATCTGCTAAGTACAAGCCTACCAAAAACAGTGAAAGCTTTCAGAAGCTGGGTGTAAAAATCTCCATAATTAAAAGGTTCCCCCACTCACCCAAACTGTCTCACATTAAAGGAAATAATAGGTCTGTGTTTGAGAGGACAGAACATTAAACATATACCTGTTCAGAAGTACTTAGTGCTGGATTCTTTCTGACAAACTAGATAGCCCAGTAACCAAATACCTGAAAATAAGTGAAAACTGATGCTAGTCTCTTTAAGAGAATGTTGCTGTTTTGGGGATTTTTGTCCCCTTATCCCATGCAATTTTCAGTTTGTCTTTTTTACTTTGCCAAATTTTATTTCATTATATTTTGTGGACCACCCCAGACAGCGTTTCATTTCTGCTTGTTGTGGACACCCTCCAGATTTTTGTAGATGTTTATTGTCCTAACTGCACCTGTGAGCCTATGCTTAGTTGAGAATCATTGATTGTCATTTGGAACATCTCTGATGCTTGCAATATCTGTTATTTTCCAATTTCAACATCACACTATCTCTCATTTTGGATAGCTACAGAGCGTATTCCCATCCAGGACACCAAGCGCACATAACTATCTGTATTTCTTAACTCATTGTATCATCAGGAAAAAAATTGCCATAATTAAGGGTCTAAAATAAACAGATCCCACCGAGGGCCTTTGAATTTATGGCCCATCCAGCCTTGTGTCCTGAATGGTGTAATTTGTGAAGTGCTGTGTTAGCATGACCACAGACATCTAGATTTGGCATGGGTGAATGGAATGTCTATTCCATTCACCCTTCCAACTAATTTATAATCTGCACAGTATTTTAAGTCTCAAATGACTGTGAAATAAGCATCCACATACTGATCATCTCTCCAGTCCAACAATCTGAGTTAGAACCTGCTGGAATGATGACATTTTACAAGGAACAAGTTGAATGCCTTCTCCTCAATCTTCCTGCGCATCAGAGATCTCAGGAGAGAAGTTCTGCACTGGCAGAAATAGCTACAACCTTATTATATGTAGCTAAAGGAAAAGCACTGTGTAACATATTCTGTTTTCAAGCCTTTAATGCTTGAGAAATTATTTTTAATGTCCATGGTCAAATTATATTTTTGATATAACCAAATTCAGTGAAAATTGCTAGGTTTCCCAATATTTGATTAGAAAATATGCTAAATTTTTTTTCCAACAAATTCAAACCCTTTTTCTTGCTTACTGATGCAGAAGCAGGGTTTGGCTGGCAAAAATAATGCTTTAAGCAAAAACAAAAGTCTGGGTCCAAGACTCACCTGCTGTGATATGGAACTTAACACCTGCTAATGAGCTAAGTACTCCACTCCTTGTGTATGCTCTTCTACAAGTATAAACAAGAACATGTTTTGGGCCTTAAATTCAAGCTGGATTTTCTTAGATCTTAGTGTTAAAATCCCCAAAACAGGCAAAAAAAAAAAAAAAAAAAAAAGCAAAGAGCAAAAAGAAACCAAAACCAAATGAGCAGCAACATGGCACTATGACAACAATCTAAAACTCAAGTCCTTTTCAGATGAAATGTGGCCAGGAGAAAGAAGGGAATTTTTCTTCATTCTGCACTGTTGGTGGGATGCTGGGATGTGAGCATAAAGGCTAAGGAGAATGTGCAGTATCTAAACAGCATAGTAACCAGAATTAAAAGAAAAAAATAGTCTCAGCAATCCAGATCCTTCCCAGTAAAAGAACTGGATGTGTCATTTGCGCTCTGTCTTCTTCATCCCACTCTTACTCACCCAAAATGTCTTATAAAGCATTGTCATGCACTGAAAAGCAGGCTGTTAATTATATAGTCTGGGAATAATAAGGTAATCTGAACTAAGGTGTTTGCTGTCTGGCGGGTGGGCCTGACATGCACCCTCCAGTAACACAGATTTCCATTGCCCTGTATTGGCAAGTACCCACTTTCCTATTGACCCAATCCAAGGCCTCTGGAGGACCAAACACCTTCAGAAATCCAGCAGGATGAGGTTAGAGGGAGATTTGGGAAAAAAAACACTTGTGCTTCTAGTAATTTCTTTTTCTCTCACTGATAACAGGTAAGCAATGGAGCATCCATCATCTCTCTTCACAGAATAGTTTCTATCCCAAAAGGACAATCTTCCCAGATGGTCCCTTGCACATATCAAAGAAATACAAGTCATTAAAAAACCAAGCAAAGTCAGTGAAAAACCACGCTAAGAAGTCTAGCAGGGAGGTGGGTGAACATCCTGAAGCAGAAGACAAATATATCAGCTTAATACCTCTAAAGTAATATCATTTTAATTCTGCTGCTAATCCAAATAATATTTTATGGCCTGATTTTTCTAGTTGTTTTTGGGACCTCCAAACTCTGGCAGTGACCTACCAATGGAAAATTGGGTTAGGATATCTTCAATAGCAGCACTGCACACCAAGCATCTGTACTCATCTTTCCTAAACAGATTTAAATAAAGATCAGCACAGGGGAAGGCAAATGTGAGACACAATTAATCCCAGATCCTCAGCACTATTTCATGGCTCTACTTCTGTCATCTCCTTTCTTCCAGGCCAGCCCTGTGGCCAAGTTCCTCACACCTGGATGCTTCTGTTGCCTGCACAAAGTGCTGGTGTTAGTACAGACAAACCCATATATTGCAAGAATATGTGCAAATATTAGCAGGAATTCAACAAAATACTAATATTTTTTTGTGGAGCCGCTTGTGATGATACAGACATACACTGGCTCACATCAAACAGGAGTTGATGGACTTGTCTTTAAGTGAGCCTTACAAGTTAAAGGTTACAAGGAGTGTGTTACCACTCAATCATGACAATACTCAGAGTACATTGTGTGGTCTGTGAGGAACCACAGAGATACACAGGATTCACTGGGGAACAGAGCAGCATATGTGTATAAAGAACAAGTCAACCTATTTGTTTAAAAATATAAGGAGAAGAGAAACATGGGGAGCACAAGGAATTAAGCATATGAACTCACCGTAAAAATAATGGGAGCTATGCACTCACTAAAGATTACATGCTGAAAACCAACAAAACTCAATGAATCCCTAATTGCCCAGATAACATCCAGAGGACAGGACGCCTTAAGTCTGTAATATAACATATGAACTGCAGCATTGCCATTGTCTTAGGGGACAAGATTTCCTTAAGACATTGATTTTTTTTAAACAACTCTTGTGGGAGCAAAACTCTCTGCCACACTCTTTCTCTATTTCTACATTAGAAGAAATTGTTGCAGATTTTTTTTTTCAGGAGCAGAACCTTGTCCAAGGAGAATCTACCCCTACTGAAGCCCAGAAGTTTTTTGATGTTGACATGACTTCTGACAGTTTGAAACCTAAAAAAAACCAAAAAAACAACCAAAAAAACCCAAACAAACAAAGAAACAAAAAAAAAAAAAAAACAAACCTCCAGAAAATCCACAAGGACTGTAAATTATTTTGGATACTTTTGAGGGAAAAGCTACTCAAGTCACCGTGGTTGGCTTTGAAAAATACCACTTTTTTCCACTTTTTTTTTAAATTTAATTTGCAATGGGAATGAACAGAAGCACTGCCCTGTTGCATATAGGCCTTGGCATATAAGCAAAAGTGCCCTAATATGTTAGTACAGTTCCTTTCTTACAGAATAATCCAGCTGAGGACAACATAGATATTATCTCAAACCCAACTAGGAAAAAAAAAACCAAAGAAGCAAACAAACAAAAACCCCAAACAAAACAATAAAACCCAAACACAGTAAAAGGGGAAATGAACAAAAGAAAAAAAAACCCAAACAATAGACAAAAATTATTTTCCAAAGGCAGCACTTTTAATATGTAAAAAAGCTATTTGCTAGCACTGATACAAAAAAATCCATCAGGTCTGATGTTAGATTTGATTAAACAGATAAAAGGAAAGCAAGCAGGGGTTTTTGCTAACCACAGCTTGCAACTCCCCACCTGAGCTCTCCATCTGTCATTGAAGTTCACTAGTGCAAACACAGAGGCATAGACAGATACATGAATTGTAAAACTCAGCCCTAAACCTTTCACTGGAAAGGACAGAGGGGTTTACTTAGTAATCAGGAATAGATTACTGAAGACATGACAAGTGCCAGCCTAGGCACAGTGTTTTAAGTGAAAGCACTGAAAATAATTATGTTTCTATTTTGGGGAAGCATTTGAGCATGTGCCTATCTCTAAGTTGTGACATAAAAGCTTTGTTGAATTGAGATGAGCCTTCTTGCATTCTGAGGATGAGACACACGCTTAAGTTCTTGTCTGAGTCAGCACCTACTTGAACAAATATAATCTCCTGAATTTCCTCTTATTTACACATAGAAAACTTGCAAGGACAAAAGCATACTGATAGCTCATAAATCCACTCTCTCCACTACATCAGTGGGGCTTTTTGCCCTCAGGATTAATTTTCTTTCCTCTCTGAGCCCATGTGTACTCAAGAAATACAGATATGTTCTTAAGGGAACTTCTTGGAAGAAAAATAAGTGCCATAAGATGTTTCAGAAATTGGCCACAGTGGGATAGTTTACCAATGATATGGCCTGAAAAAGAGGAAATTATGGCTACACTGCCAGCAAGGACCCATTTACAGAAATGAGAGAGCCTCACATACATCAACCCAACTAATTAGCATTAAAAAACAATAAATTAAAAGTGGGATGTTTTAAAAATCTGATTTTTTTAAAGGCATCCATTAGGAATCAGCTGTTAAGGGAAAGTGGGGAGTACTGCTTCTCTCCAAGATCTCACTTCTGAAGCAAGAACTCCCCAAACATTTACAGATAAATGATCACCATCTAAGATAGTAGGTGGCCTCTATCATCACTGTAGGCTGGAGTACAGCATAAACTTCTCCTGTAAGCTGTCTGTTGCAGAGAAAAACAAACCAAACCTCAGATATTAGAGGTCTTAGAACATTAGGACTAAAACATTCTGCAATTTTTACTTATTTCACTTGAAAAAAAATCTGACTCACAAATATCCAACACATGGTCATTCTACATCAGCCATTACCTAGGCAGATAAAAAATTCCCAAAGCAAGAGAATTAACTATTTTGTTGCATACAGATGTAAAAGTGAAATTTAATAACCTAAGTAGTAACATTTGTAAATGTGTCCTTTTGTCAAGCCTATAAACATCAGTCTACTCACCCTAAAGGAGCGAAAATTGCAAATTATAGTTAAGATAGCTAAAGATGATTTAAAACAACTAGAAGATATCCCCAAAAGTCAGAATCCATCTGTTCTGAATGAAAATCACTTGGACTAAGAAGTCACTTTTAGGGAGACAAGAAAAATCTGTCAACACGCACACACACAGTCAAAGATGACAGCATTATAACATTGACTATGAATTAAAAGCTAGAAAGAACAGAAATTTTATGTAGCATATAATAGACATAAAAGTACCTCTCTGATGAGCACTCACAGACTTTTTTAAGCACAATTATACAAATTATCTCAGTAATAGTGCCTAACATACAAGTTATATATG
This sequence comes from Chloebia gouldiae, assembly GCA_003676055.1. Lineage (NCBI taxonomy): Eukaryota > Metazoa > Chordata > Aves > Passeriformes > Passeridae > Chloebia > Chloebia gouldiae. Next base: position 4,815,694 of record QUSF01000038.1, read on the forward strand.
ATAATAAAAAAAAAAGGTGTAAGTATTAAATATTTTTCTCCTGAATGTTGTGAAGGAATAGTGAAAAGTATTTGCATCTCTTAAAAATAACAAAATACTTCTGCATCATCTTCAGTTATTGTTGAAATGTAAATGTCAGTTTAACATTTTAAATATAAACTTCTCAGGAGAGCAAAAGAAAGAGAAGCCACAAAATGTATGCAGTCATACAAAAAAAAGAGCTGGCTGAGAAGTAACCTGAACAACAGAAGCAGATTTTCAGTAGCTTCTGGAGGCCTAGAAAGTTTAACAGTATACAAAAATAAAGCAGTGATGGAACAATACTTCACAAAGGCAAATGGGCTGACTAGTTTAACATCAGCAATCAGTAGATCTGGCACCAATCCCAATAAAATAATGAAATGACTAATTTATGTCACTGTTAGGTATTAAAAGGAATGCAGTGCAATCAAAGACAATGAACATGGGCTTATGAATTCTAAATCTTGTTTTCAAATAAGCTTTTGCTGATAGGTAGTAAACTTGTTAATGTAATAGATTTCTGTAAAGGATTAGATTTGACCCTAGTTAATGAATTATAATTATGCAAGATCTGCATGGTATGCATTACACAAATTCAAACTTCCCAAAGTAATAGACCTTAAAATGTTGTTTTAAATGTGGAGCCATGGTTGAACAGCAGCATTTCTGGACATATGTTCTGAGACCTAACGTACTTCCTAGATATTAAATCCACTACTCAGGGGTGGGGAGAGGCATCCCAGATTCTGGGCAATAAATTTACAGATAAACAGAGAGTAGACAGCAACACATTTGAATCATCCTAAACACTTTTTAAACATTCCCCTCTCCTCAAGCATACAACCATTAATCTTCTAAAAATACAGACTTCTTGGCCAGGTATTAGACACAACCACACAACCTCTGTTTCCAGGTTTACCATCTAAAGTCCTTTGCTGCAGAGTTCTAGACATCTAAGTATCCCAGGAAATGTTTTCATGAAACTTGCTGTGAAAGGAAATGCTTTACAGGATGAACTCTGAAGTACAGGGGAAAGACCCAATCCCTGTGTGCTCATGCAATATGCATTATATAAGAATTCAGATCTGGTGTGCATTTGCCAAAAAAGAATGTGGCAAGATATGACTCTATTAAAAAATAGGCTAAAGAATTACTGAAGACTTGGAAAGCATGCTGTATAATGAACAGTAAAAAAAGCTCAGGTATTTAGTTGTCAGAAAGAATATTAAAGTTTGTTTCAACTGTATATCAACATACACATAGAATAACAATTTGACAGAAGGCATTTTAATTTAGTAGACAAAAAAATATAAAATTCACAGCCCCTTAAACCTTTGTCTGGCTCTGCTCAGACGAGAATAAGAAATGTATTTAGGGGACACTGAAGATAAGTAAAGAGTTTAAACAGCATAGAAACCAAAAAGATCAAATGTTACACTGTTTCTAATGCATTTTTTCCCCTACTAACAGTTTATGCAGTGTGAAAACTGAAAAAATGAACCAAAACCACCACATCCAACAAACCTAGCCAAATTGCACCTTTGACCCCATTGAGGCCCGTCCACTTCTGCACATGTGTTATACTTCTGGTGTGTGGGTTTGGAACACAAAATCTTTTCTAGTTTTAGTTAGTTTGGATTTTTTTTTTTTGTTTATAATGCAAAACTTCAGTTAAATACTTTTCTAATATAAGTTTTTGCTGCACTTCACAAAAATCCTGAAAAAATTGCAGATTCAGGCTAAACTCTAACACAATCCTTATATATTAGTACCATCCTTATATTGGTGTGGTAAAACAGTGAATTGAGACTAATTCATACCCACTGCTCTTTATGCAGTCCAGCATTAATCAAAATACCCTTATGTCCTCAGAGCTGACTGCCTTGTCCCACTACTGCAATCTTAGCTAGATAGCTTGTACTTTTACTAATTGCATGACAAATAATCACAACCCTTAGCTTTAACAATAACATCACAGATGTACCAATAGCACTTCCATAATGTCTGAGCTGATATAGGGCTATTAATCCATAGGCTAAGATTTTGCTAATTTCTTCCTAGTAAAAAAATTAGTAATATAAGCAGCACCATATGCAGTAATTTCACTATTGTCTCTCAAGCAACTGCAATTGAATAACGATATTAAAACAATTGACTGTTACCTAAGAGTTAATTTGATGTAAATCCTCAGTAAAATCACAATAAATAATAGGTTACTTTGCATAAACCTTAACATTATGAAAATCATATTTCAGCTGAGGAGAAGCCTGACTAAAATTTGGGACCCTGAACAAAAGTTTAAGCATTTGGATTCAACTCCAATTTGCATTACTTATAACATTACTCCATAACTTCAATGTAATGGTGAGTCCTGCAGATTTGTGCTTTAATGAGGACCCTGAGTAATGATGAGCCCACCTTAAATCAGGATGACTTCTGAGAGTGGGCAATTTGAAAAACCATAGGCTGTCTATTGCAAACATTTCAGAAGCAATGCCAAAAACCTAAGAAATTAGGGGGGAAATGCCTTTGCTAGGATTTAACCCTCTGACTATCTCAGGTGCCTGGAAAGAGTGACAATGTTCGTTAAGTCAGCAACACAGTGACATAGCACAAGAGTGAAATTTGACTGTCTCTTAATGGTTGCAGTCAGATTTTGGTGACAGACATGAAAACCCACAAGGGTTTGATCTCTCTTCCAAGGAAAATGACCAAAACATTTTCACAGCTGTGCTATAGGTCAGTGAAAGCTACTACAGAACAGCAGCTCTCCACATGTGAAAGGCATTGTCCCCTTTTTTCTATCACTTGAGACAGTAAATTTCTACAACACACTGTAGGTATCAGCACTGCATGCTATAACTTACATCACAGAGCTAAGAAAAGCATTGGAACAACTCAGTAAATAAAAATGTGTCCATTAAATAAATCTACTGACTACCATACTTATTCTTCTAATAACTAGAATCCAAAATCCGCAAAGGCGTAATAATAACAGAGTTGCCATTTATTTTTTTTAATGTTACTCCTTTTATATTTTACAGTTTTCCAGAACAATTACTGTAAGGTTAATCACAAATAAGCCAAGAACCCCCTAAACTATGATTAAGTATCAAAGTAAACTGAGAGGAACATTATCAAGTTACTCTGTACCTGAAAAATTATTACATCTCTCTCTTGTCACCGTTTTCTTTCCTAACCCATTATGCATACCATTAGTTCTGCTAACTTTGCTATCCTTTTATCCTATAAAAGCTATCCTGCTTTTATACTGTCATCTCTTGCAATAAATTCAACATTATTTTCCCTAAATCAACACACCATCAGCAAATCCACAGTGATTCCGCCTTGTTCTCCAATTACCCTAACTGCCATTCTCTCCTGAGTGCTTGTGAAACACCATGTGTAGAGTCTGAACCATGCACATATGTCAGGAAGAACAGCTGCTCCTATCTGAAACCTCTTTTATCAGACACAGCCAATCTTATGAATGCTGGCTGCTTGTTATAACAGCACTGTCTATAGCCCGGGACAGTCAATAAAGAGTAGGTAAAGAGGTAGAGAAGTTTGTGATTACTGGATGAACCCTCTGTGTAGATGATGGAGGAGAAAAAGTCAATGGCCATTGGACTCCCATCTTGTAGGCAAACTTCTGGGTCAATCTCACTCTAGTATGTTGTGCTTAGCCCTCACATCAAGACTGATTTATTCAAAGTTTCTTTATAGGCATATCACATTCTCTTCTCTAAAAATATGTTATCTTTGACTTTCTAACAAACAGCTAAAAGCAGGGCCACGCCAACACAGCAACGGAATTTCCATCTCAGCTGATTCACTAAAAGATACTCCTCCAATAAGTAATGAGCAGAGAAGAACACAAAATACACTTTTGGAGACTGAAAACACTGACTCGGCTGATTCATGGATTTGATGCTTGTACAAAAAAATGAGAAGGTGTGGGAGACTAGAAGGAAGCTTTCACACTGCTTGCATCTAGAGACACAAATCTGCCACTGGAATCAGAGAGAAGCACTCGGTTTTCTTCAGTAGGGTTTTACAGAGCATAGAGTTGTCTAAAGTAATCGGTGCAAAATGGCTGTCAGGACTTACTGATTAGACTTCATTCTACCAACTGCTAATTACTGACTCTGCCTGACCCCACATGACTGCATAAAGGAGAGGCAGGCACACCATGGATGGCTTTTGGCCTGAGATGCCTCATACCAACTAGAGCAGAAAAAGAGCACTCTTAACATTAATGTACTTCTCAATTAAACATTTTATTCTCCATTTGCAGTTTTGGTTTTAATATCCCACATTAAAAGACCATACTTCATTTTCTTCTTTATTCCCTCTCCCAGCAGAGGCACAGACAGAACTCCATACTGTACTTAAAACAATGACACTTTGGAATAAAGAATGTCGAGCTATTTGATAAAATTTGCATTGCTTTAAAACTATGTATACTAAGACTGTGGATGAGAGATTCTTGCTGTATTTGATAGGAAAGGCTATACAGTGCTTCTGTCGAGCTGTCTATGTTTTCTATTCCTGAGCTGTATAGCTCATATATATATACCAGAAGTCTGATGTGCTTGCTTTTCTTAGCTATTGACTCACTTAGGAATCAGTGACTGCATTTCTTGTATGGCATTTCTTGGAAAGTGACCAAACTGCTGCATAAGGGCAGTTTGAATGTGTCTCTTGGAGGAGCAGTATTTCCTCTGAAGTAACTGAGGGACAGATGAATGAAAGAGAGTCAAAAATATGGGACACAGCTGCTACAGCTCTAAATAACTACCCATTTTCAACTCATAAGCATTTGCATGGGAAAACTAGTTGTTGCAAGTACAGTGTCTACAGTATAATTTAGTCACCAGTTGGCACTTAATTTGATCCTCCATTTAATTTGATCAAGACCTCTGAAACTAAATCATCTGGTTCTTAAAAATACAATTTCCACTTCTAATTTTTTTTCTGCTTTAGTCAGGATAAATTGCTGCTATATAAATTGATTCTTGGCTAAAATTAATTAATGGCGATGAGCATAAAGAAATGCTTATAAATAATACAAAAAATATGGAGGCTGATCAAGGAAAACTTGTGGAACTATGAGGTACAAAATTGAAAATATATTTTTGAAAGAACTGCCATAACACTCAGGGCTCAGCATTTCACTGCTCTTATTAGTGTACTGCGTGGTAGACATTTACTTCCAAAGTGTTCCTGCTAAGAGTTGAACCCATTTTCACAGGTGAGAAAACACATATTTAAGACTTTTTACATGCCTGTGTGGGTGATATATCTGCACCACATCTAGAAACTAAAACACTTAACTCAGGACCAGCCTGTCTTCTGAGAGGCCAGAGAAGACATAGACCCTAACACAGCACAGGTTCCAACAGCAATATCAATAATACAGGAAACCACAGGTTTCCATGAAAAGTGTGGGAAAATTCATCAATATATTCAACAGAAAGGATGACATTGTAAGATCAGGGACACTTTACTTTTTCTCTCTGTTTCTACAGGGATTTTGCTTTTGATCCTCAGAGTTCAAATATTTGTCCCCCACAGATTTGTCAGAATTAAAATTTTATTTTCTCTCATATAATATGTAAATAAGATATGGCCAATGCAGAAAACACTGCAATGTAAATGATGAAAGAGACATATAGAGCAGACATTGGATAATGCCATTGGGTAGCCAAAGAAAACTGCTTAAATACTCTGTAGCATACCAAATTCCTGGTCTCAAATGTTTGTAGTATCACTTAGTATCCCAACTAATTGTTTAGTAGATTCAGACACATAATGTATGAGGCTGTGAATGGTCCATCATCACCACACAATATCTTGGTAAAGCTGACATAAGTAAGAATACAAGCATGGCAGATACTGATAACACATCAAGCATGGAGAATACTGCTTTCCCAGGGATCATGAGGTTTTTTTGTTCTGTTCCACCATCCCACAGCTCCCTCTCCCTGTTGCCCTGATTCTTAAAAGATTTTTCTAAAGCCTTCTGAGTTTACATTCTGTGGGAGAATTTTCCCACACAGTTTCTATAAACAATGTATTGTTTACATTCCTTCGTGGGGGTGGAGAGACTTGATGTATTGGTAGTATGTCCAATGTCTTTGGAGAGGTGGCCCAGTGTCAGGCCAATCCTCTACCACCTTGGGAAAGTATAAAAGATGGAGTCAGAAAATAAACGCGCTCTTCTTTACCTTGCAGTAGCGGTGGTTCGCGTTGAGCTTTCACGTGTCCTGCAGCGACACTCTCCCGCCACAGGACACTGATGTTTGAGGTTGTTCTTTTCCCCAGCCGCAAAGTTGCTTCTATTCCTGTTCCATCTTGCACCAGTTCTTCCTTTTCTAATTTTATTTTTCAGATCAGGGCTGTACTGTAAATTGCCCAACAGCATTATTTTCATTAATTCATCCCATGATAGTCTAGTCTGAGTGTAGCGTGTGTCAGCAGCATATTTTTGTAGCTCAGGTAATTTCCTCCTTTTTAAAATAAATCAGGGCATTGACAACTCCTCTGTTTTGAAAGACGCAATTAGATGAGACATCTGTTATTTTTACCGCAGTCAGGGCATTTTAAAAAAAAGTTCACTACAGCATTTTTACACCATCTTCCACTCCTCACTTCTGTATCTCAAGAGTCAAACAAACAAGAGGAGAAAGCTTAATAAGCACCTGAGGTAAAGTGTGGGTTAATGAGACTTGCAGTCAAAGGTTCTCATTAGTTTTGAAGCTATCTTATTAGAGGATGATGTGGATTATGAGAGTAAAGTGAAGCACTGCACAGCAGCATCTGACTTTCAGATAATCCCATTCCAGTTACTGTGGGAAAAAAAAAAAAAAAAGAGGGAAGTAGACATAGTTACTGGAGTACAAGAGGTATGCCCACTGCAACCTGTCATGGACAATTTCACAGTCAGAAATTGTGGTTCAAGTATGATGTGTTTTTAATTGTTCATGTTTCAGAGCACTTCATGTTGACTGCAACTCTCTTACAAATAACAAATACTTTTCAGAAAAAGAAAGACAGCAGCACAGCAAAGCCACGCCACTTAAACTGCTACTTATTTCCATTGTGAGCCACAGAAAAAGGATTGTCTCATTGAGCCACAAAACAAAGGGACAGAAATTTGAGACTGCCCTTTGGCTCCAGCCCAACATCATTGCAGATTACCAGGAAAAAGGAATAGAGCAGAACTAACTAGGAGGGTGGCAGCATCACAGACTAGTACCAGCAAAGTGAGGTAGCCTTCACTTGAGTCAAATGTTTGAGGAAGAGATTTCATCCTTCTCTTATCATGGCTGCATGCTTTGCCCCATATCTCCATATGCCTACATTCAGTTTTTCTCAACTTAATATCAAGAATTTTTGAATAATTATTATTAATCTGTTTGCTCCCACAGATTTTGAGATGGAGAAATACCACAGCTGAACACACTATTTCATTTGGCTCATGAGAAAGGCATATTTTAATTTTAAGGAGATTTTATTTGTTTTATGTCTGCTGCTTTACAATACATGCTGCATTTTCCATACTCCCAGCTACTGTAATGATAATAAAGTCATATATGTAAAGTAAAATTCAGACATCACCTTGGTACCTAGGAACAATTTAGATGTGCTCTAAGTAAAGAAACTCTCTTAGCTGGACTACCAACGTTTCTCTTTTCCCAAGGGATTTTTTTTCCACTTTTAATTAAGGAAAGAATACAAAAGCATACTTTCTGAAGCCGTGTGTTTGTACTTATATTAGCAAAGACAGCACTCTGTTTGAAACTTAACACTTTTCTATTCTCTCCAAAGAGCTATTCATCAGCACACCTACAAATACACACTTCCTGTAAATTATAAATCAAAGTGCTCTTACCCTCAGTTGTCTCAAAGATGATCATTTTAGGTTGAAAGCTGTGTGTGAAGCCTGAAGAACACTCTTGAACAGGTTAAAAATAAACTATTAAAGAGAGGTTTGGAAGAACTTTGGAAATCAGCAGGGGAGAAGGAAAACAATACCAGCTAGCTCAGGTGAGAGATGAAGATAGGTTTAGCACCTAGTAGGGAAGAAACAATCCTTTACTTTGGAGGTGCCAGTGGACACTCAGTGCCTCATGTGTGAGGCACATGAGGACACTCAGTGCCTCATGTATGAGGCTCTGTGACTGACACATTACAGCACAGCAGCCTTTAGCTGAATGACACTTAGTCTCACCTCACTGGCCTCCTGAAGGAGACAAAGAGGAGTGTATCTCTACATACATCTGCCTGAAGAAGAGACCACTAATTACCCCTCTTCCTAAATGAATTTTGTCCTAGCAAGATTTGAGTGTGGGCCTTTTTTTTTTTAAGAATAACGTCTACTAATGTCTGTAGTAGAATCATAGGATCATTAAGGTTGAAAAATGTCTCTGAGAACATCAGGTCCAACCACTAACTCCAGGATCACAATGTTCATCACTAAATCATATCCCCAAGTTCCACGCTGTTGATGCCTTTTGAACAATTCCAGAGATGGTGATTCCATCACCTTCCTATGCATTCTGTCCCAATGCCTGAAAATCCTTCCAGTGAAAAGTTTTTTCCTAATATGCTGTCTAAATCTCCCCAGGTGCAACCTGAGGTCATTTCCTGTGATCTTGTCACCTGTTACCTGGTAGATGAGACTGAATCTCCACAGGACTACAACCTCCTTTCACATAGTTATAGACAGCAATAAGATTGGCTCTGAGACTTTTTTTCTCTGAGCTAAGAGAACAAGTTGAACAAGAGACACACTAGTTATCATATGCTAAACAAACATCTAAAATTAAAAAGGTATTATCATTCTTTGGAAAAAAAAAAATCCAAGTCAAACAGTATTCTCAAGGACACACCAGAAAGATTACAGCAGTGTCAGAAGTCCATACACAGTTCTTCCATTTCCATGCTACAGCCAACAGTCCAAACTATTTCTGACATAGACAATTAGACCAAAGAATAAAGTAAAAAGAAGGAAAGAAACTAACTATACACAGGAAATGTTATAGATAGCCAGTCACTTGCTTGATCACCATAGAGCTTGCTATTGCTACTGCATTACATTCAGGTTTTTCAATAATTTAATACCAGCTCAAACAGGTTTGCCATACCCAGAAAAAACATAGCAGATTTAACAAATGTAGATAAATATTTATAATCAATAGACCAGTTGGTAAGTGCAACTTACTAATAACATCATTACTAGGAAGTATATTATTATTACTTTGACCAAAACACCTAAACCAAAGCCCCAAAACATAACCATGATAATGTCCTGATGGATAAAACACAAACACACTCAAACCCAGTAGAGATCCACTGTTACCCACAGAACTAATAAATACTGACAGCAGATATCTCAAGATTTCTCAACAGTCTCAATCTCAACAATTGCAATGTTTTACCATTGTTCAAACTGCCTTTCATTCACAGAAGCAAAGTTACATAAGATTTTGAAATTAATTTACCCACTCAATTCCATAAAAGTAAAGCAGGGTAGGATAATTCTAGCAGGATTTATTCACTATTCATGAACACCTTCTAATCTAGAGTTTAGCATGCAGAAGTGCCACTTTTCACAATAAACTGCAGATTTAACAGAATTACACTGCTAATTCTGCAGGAAGAGCTTTATTGGACTTCCCAGTACATACATTTAAGTTAACTCTTTGCTCTTCAACTGAATAGTAATGGCAAAGGAAAAACAAACAAACAAATCTTGTAAGATGTAGATGACCTTCCAGTCCAGCCTAAGGTAATTAGCAGTGAATTTAATTTCTTTTCCACCGTATTGATTGGGCACTTTTCTCCACCTTTGTAACTGGTAGGACTTAGATTTCATATATCCCCCCCCTTTAATTTTTTTCCTCAAAATTCCATTCTTCTAGTGCCTTAGTTTATCTTTAAATAAGCTCCTTCATCCTTCAAGTCACTGCCACACTTGCCAAGAAACCTAACCCAAATTAAATGGAGTGGACCTAAGACTCATTGCTCTGGGGAGTTTTCTGCAGAGAGAGGGGAATAACTGTAAATGCATCCATTATTTCCTTAATTGAAATAGACTTCTGAAATTTCAGAGCATTCTAATGAACACTGCTTGATCCAAACATCTAGAATTTCATCATTTTAATGGACATTAGAACTGGATATCAGAGAAAAGGCAAAGCATTGCAATTTCTCTGAAATTCCCAACAAATTTATGAGGACAGGGAAGACATCTCTTTGATGTGCAATGATCAAGTTTGGGAATGCTTACATACACAAGTTGCACACATGTTGACTTGATGGGAAGTACTCATGGGAGCTGAAGAAGTAGGCCAACATCACTGTAAGATGAACTCAATTACCTTTCAAGGTCATGGGACTGGCTTGATGGGTAAGGAAGCAGAGAGAATGGGATGTAATGGATGCTGCTTGCCACAAATTTATTAAGGTTTTAACACTCTCTCCCATGACTTCATAGACAGCTGATTAATTATGGGGTAAGTAAATAGAGATACAGACTGAAAACTGACTGAACTGTTGGACTCGCAAGATTGTCATCAGTGGCACTGAAGTCCTGTTGAAGGGAGTGCTTGATGTTCCCAAGAGATGTGTTCTGAGATCAATACAATTGAACTTTTTCATGACAAGTTCCATTAATAATGGGAAAGAGTTCAAGTTTAGCAAATTTTCAGATTATATTGAATTAGGAGAAGTGGTTGAGAAATCAGGCTGTTTTGCTATTATGCAGAAGGATGTGAACAGACTCAAGAAGGGAGGCAACAGGAACCTCATGCAGTTCAACAAATGAAAATGCAGAACCTCAAACCTATGGAGGAACAAACCCATTCACAAGCACATGCTGGATTCTGACCAGCCAAAACCCATCTTTACAGGTAGGACCTAGGTGTAATGAAGGACAAATAGAATACATAACAGCAATGTGCCCCTGCAGAAATAAGGCTAACAGTACCGTGAACTGCATTAGGGGAACATTACTAGATCAAGATAGGTGTTCCTTCCTCTCTTTTGGCACTGCTGAAGCAAGTTTGGAGCATTGAATCTGATTCTGAGCTCCCCAGTACAAGAGACAGCTATACATACTTCAACAAGTCTAGGGAATAGCCATGAAATGGATAAATCTTGGAGCATGAGTAATTCTATAGGCAATTTAGAGAAATTTCTGATCTGTAGCCCTTGTCCCTAGAGGCGATTTCAAACTCCAAGATATCAGCTGGGAACATCACTCTACTGTGACATTCAACAAATATTGTACATTCCTGAAGTTTGTGGGAGATAACTTTTTGCTGCAAGTACTTTGCAAATAAACTAGGCAAGATACTGTCCGAGAATTACTATTTTTTAGGAAAGATTCATGAGGGATGTGATGGTAGGTGGTTGTCTACCCAGATCACAGTGATCATGAACTTGTTGAGTCTGAATTTTCAGTGAGAAAAAAAGCACAGCAGAGTTTCTACCCTGGACATCAGGAGAACAAGCTATATGCTCTTCAGACAGCTACTTAGCAGAGTACCCTGGGAATCTCATTTTGAGATTTTAGGAGTCTTTGGGGCCTAGGCAGATTTTCAAAACCACCTTTCAGAAGTACAAGAGTAGGCAATTCCACTTTGAAAGTCAAGCAAGTAGGAGATACTGCCGGATTGGCTGAACAGAGTGCTCCTCCCATAGCTCAAGAGATAAAGAAACAACCATCTTCAGAAACAAGGTCAAGCTTCACAGAAAGAGTACAGACTTGTAGTTTGCCTATGCAGGGAGAAGGTGCAAAAGGCTGAAGTTTAGTTAGAATTGAAGCTGGAGAGTGATAGATAATCACATAATAAGGTAGACTTTTTAATTTAATTTTCAATACTCATAGAGTTTGGGTTGCCCCTGAGACAGAGGACCATGGGAACAGCGACACTGAAATTGTCAGGGATCATCAGCTCTGTCAGAGGATATTTACATGTCTATTGGGCCTAATGGAGTTCACTCCAGAGTAATGCGAGAAGTAGCAGATTATATAGCAGGACCTCTCTTGATCATCTACCAAAAATCTTGAGGGTCTGGGCTCATCTCCACTGACTGGAATCTATCCATTCTTCCACATTCTTCCAAAGCCTGTCAATGTTTAAGAGACCTTTGGACAATGACCTTCATAACATGCTTGCACTTTTGGTCAGCCCAGAATTGGTCATGCAGCTGGATTAAATGGTCACTATAGGTCCCTTTCAACAGATAGATTATTCCATTCTATGTGATATATGAGTAGAGCCTGGGAGAATTGGGTCTGTTCCGTCTGGAGAAGGCTCAGGGGGATCTGATAAATATATAATGAATACATGAGGGGGAAACAAGAAGGGAGATTCAGACTCTTATTGGTAGCTCTCAGTGATGGGAGAAGAGACACTGGCACAGACTGAAATACAGGAAAACTTTTTTGAACCTAAGAAAACACATCTTTATATTGAAATGACCAAACATAAGAACAAGTTATGAAATGCCTGTCCTTGTAGATATTTGAAATTAGATTGGACACAGCCCTGAGCAACCTCCTGTAGTTGAACACCCCTTTCTAATTCTGTTGGGGTGGGAGGAGTAAGCTGTGGACCAGATGATTTCCAGAAGCATGTTCCCACCTCAGTGAATCTGTAATTCACCCTGGGAAAAACCAGAGGATGGGCAGACAGGATGGTCTGTAGACATCCAGTTGCTGAACATCAAAACAGAAAGACAGTTCATCCTAACCCTGCTCTCCATTGCAAAAGTAATTGACCAAAAGTGAGCAGAATATGCAAATTCTTGCAGCACACAGATCTTGAAGTTGTAGAAGTATCCAAAATTTTTGCTGACGAGACAAAGACCCTACAACTCAGCAGTCAGTTCTGTGAAGTGTTTACAGCTGCTTCCAGCCATGCTGAACCAAACATTTTTCATCTGTCTCCTGTGACTGTAAACAGTACTCTAACATGGCTTTAAACTCTGCAGAATTGCACGATCAAGCAATGATTTTTCATTGTGCTTCTAGCCTGCTTGATTATTTATTAATTCAATTCAGAATTCATTGCACTTAGGTTAACATCGGGACTTCTTTAGATATGCCTTCCTCTTAACCTCTGAGCCATTGGTAAATTAGCAAGTTGCCACGAAGGTAATGCTTTATATGTAACAGATGTAAATAGCCCATTCAAACACCCTTCTGCTCTGGACCTCGGTGATTTAACTGAAGCATTACAATTCAGACTGACCCATAGAGTGACAGAAAGGGTTAACAACATGCTATTTCTGTACCAGTACAAAGATTAGTTAAGATTGTCTATGTTGACTTGCTTTGCAGTCTTGCTTTTAAGTATTTTAAATATATGTTTGAATATTTTCTTGCAAAATCACTAAAATCTCACAGATGAAGGAGTTGGAATTCAAACGTATAGGAAGGATGTACACTAAAGAAAAGCTTTAAGAAATTTAGGAGATTTCCTGCTGGTTCTATATCTGCCTGGGCAAAGGGGAGAGAGTTAATTTGTAAATTTTTTAGCCAGAATAAATTTGAGTTATTTTTGCCTAATTGAAAAATCAATATTTCCTACTGGTTTCCAGATAATCCTTGTTTCTTTTTATTTTTTTCTACCAGGCCAGGACTGCAGCTTTTATTTTCTTACATCTCTTATTTCACCACCATTTTTTAAGATTTTTTTTCCTGAATTTAAAGTGAGTGAGTAGCAAGAATTGAAGAAAGTTACTGAAGACTGCTGCAGGAGAGAAAAAAAACCAAAACAATTAACAAAACCCCAAGGAGCACTTTTCTTAATGGCAGTTCAGAGTGGCAAGAGCCACATATAGGAAACCATGCTGGGCTAGCAGCTTTGAGAGAGGCTTTTCTCTCAGTTGCCATGACACTTGTTTCCGGCTACCAAGTAACCCCCTGAGGGGACTAATATAGAAATATACAGGACACACTCTTTTTAACCCCAAAATTGTGAAACTGGCTTGGAAAAGAATGGACCAATCTGTAGAAAACAAATTACAGTGAACTGATCTTGGAGAGCCTGACTGGGAAGTCAAAATCAGAGAAAGTCAGATGAAAGCAGTTTGCCATCACATTTGCCATTTTGGTTTTAATATTAGAAGGTCAGAACTGCAAGTGTTTAATACTAGAGTTTAAAAGAACTTCAGAAGATAAACTATTCCTACTATGTCTCCATTAAGAAATTATTTTCCTGTAAAAGTATAAGAGCACTATTCCTATATAAGGAAATGAGGAATCTAAAATATACAGACTGCATCATTGAAATCAGTGGATTGATCACTAAACTTCACAGCTCTTCACTAGAAGAGGAAGGATCTGTGCACACTCTTGTTGTTAGCACTTTTGCTGTTACTATTTTTTTTTCTCATTGCTATTTCAAATAACTGGTTCTTATCTCAGCCTGTGGTCTTTTGCTTTTTGTGTCTCCAGTCCTCCTCTCCAGCCACCAATGGGAGCAGAAAAGGAGGAGGGAGAGTGAGCAGACAGCAGCATGGTTTAGAGAATCTTGGCAGGAGAATTAAATTAGGGATTATGACTCCTAAACTACTATAGGTATTAAACAGCACAACCAAGGAACGAAGGAAATCACTATACAAAAAATAATCCACAGTACAGCACCACTGTCCTATCTTTTTTAGTAAAAACACCCGTTTTCCATTACAATTGCCCTCAGAAACTAAAACACACTTGGACACAGAGCATTAAAGACAAATCGTGCACAATATTTGAAATGTAATAGCTCAATTCTCAAAGGTACTGAGCACATCAGGAATCCAGCCAAACTCAGGTTAGTGTTTCACCTTCAAATCTGGGATTGGAATTAAACTGAACCACACCTTAACCACACTTTAGAGCAGACAACATTCATCCTAACAGTTCAGCTTTGTTCACTGTACATTTTGCCAGAGAATGTTACATGCCAACAGGAAAAAGGCTTCTTCAGTGCTGAATGAAGCCAAGGAGGGCCGTGGAACCTTTACAAAATTATACCTATCCTAGAAGTTCTGTATAGTACACAGGAAGCAGCAGCAGCAGATCTATGTTTATTTCACAGAAGCAGTGCAGAACACTATATAGGAGCCAGACTCATTGGTGATGTTCTCTGGATGAAGAAAACCAACAGCTAGATGAGCCATTTCAGGGTATATATGTCATAAAGATCCATGAATTAACTCTAACCTAATGTCAAGGAGAAGAAAGGAGATACCCAGTCACAAAACCGCTTCCTGATAAGTCATAATAAATATTGTCATGACTATCTTATGTTCTTTTTTTGCCTACATTCTGTGAACATGGAAAACCAAGATGCCTAACTCCAAATTGTGTATATCTGTAGAAATTTAAGTTTCTGCTCCTCATTACATGGCATAGAGGCATGCAGCAATACCTTTTCCAGGAGAACTCTCTCCTTCAGAGTGTTTCTGTTACAAATTGTTCTACTTTGCCTGATCTCCAGCATCACATTTCAACTCATCAGCTCTGAAGAGCTGTTCAGCTGTTTCCCTACTGCATTTCATCATGGGGAATGTTTAGCTGTATGTGGGAGAAAGCTTTGAGACAGCAGATGCTCCCACCACTGCAGAGCTCAGATAGTTTTAGGTTCTGCTGTGCAGTATAAGACATAGGAATAATTTGGGATATCATAATTGGTTTGAGCCAAGTTACTGGCTAAAAAAGAAAAAAAAAAAAAGAAAAGAAAAAATTAAAAAGCATAGAATAAAAGAAATTAAAACTGGGAGACTAAAGCACCAATAAAGAAAAAATTAAAAGTGAGAGACTGAAGCCTTCATAACTGGAGGCAGGATCATTAATTTTTCCAAGCTCATTAAGAGTCGTTATACTCCTAAATTTTATCTGTAGACCTAATATTTTGAGGCTGTCTAACTGAAGGACACTTCTCTTGGCAACTATTACAGTGCTGACAGGACTTGGCAGCCTACAGTCCATGGGTTGTCACTTTAAAATAGTCAATCCTCTGATGCATTGCAAAGTCTCTGTCCCTTGAACTTCTCTGTTCCAGAATTGTTGCTCTTTCCTCAGTGCCACATCTTCTACCAATTACTGGTGTGATGTGGAATACTGTTTAATAAACATTTTCTTGGCAGAGTACATCATCTAAGTGATCAATCATGAGCTGAGGAAATAAAGTTTTAAGTACTATATCAGTTTCCTGCATCTCCTTTGAATGGTATCCCACAGTCATTAAAAAACCTACCCTTGGCACCAAATGATTTATTTTAATCTAAACAGAGATTGCTTTAATTAAACACATTTTATTCCTCTTGAAATTGACAGAGCACTCCCCTGAAGCCTTCTATCACTCCATTTATCAAATGATTTCTTTGAGACCAGCAAGCCGCTCCTCACAGACCACTTTGCTCAGGGGCCCCAGTTTTGTTCCAAAACTAGGGAAAAGAAAAATCCACAATAAGAAAATATAGACAGATTCAATTAATCTCAGATAGGAGTACAGCTACATGAATTTGTAACTGGATACTAAACAAAGCTGCACAAATTACATTAAAAAAAAAAGGTCCAAAAATTAAGTGTGGAGCCGAATTAGAGGCTGAGCAGAGGATGTAAAAAGAGCAGCCCTGAGGACAAGGACTTGGGGGTGCTGGTGAAGCAGAATGTCAACGTGAGCTGACAGTGTGTACTCAGAGCCCAGAAAGCCAACTGTGTCCTGGGTTACATCAAGAGCAGCACAGCCAGAAGGGTGGAGGGGGTGATTCTGCCCTCTGAGACCTCACCAGAGAAAGCTCCCAGGGGAAACCTTACAGCAGGCTTCCAGTACTCAAAAGAGCCTACAGGAAACCTGGAGAGGGACTTTTCACAAGGGCATGTAGTGACAGGACAAGGGGGAATGGCCTTGAGCTGAAGGAAGGTAGGTGTAGATTAGATACTAGCAAGAAATTCTTTACAGTGAGGGTGATGAGGCACTGGAACATATGCCCAGCAAAGCTGTGGATGCAACATCTCTGAAAGTGTTCAAGGCCAGGTTGGATGGGGCTCTGAGCAACCTGATCTAGTGGGAGGTGTTCCTGCCCAAGGAAGGTTGGAACAAGATGATCTTTATAGTCCATTCCAACACAAACCATTCTAGGATTTTTGGTCTTGTGATGTATGTTCAGAGCAATTGGGACTGTAAAAGAAGAGGGGAGAACAGATACATACATATGTTGTCAACTTTTTTTGCTACCAATATTTTTTTTTAATGACAAAATCCTTGTGGAAAGATCAAAATATTTTGTTGATTCCCTTTTCTTTTCAGCTCCAGTACATCTGTGGGTGTGGACTGGGGTGGGGTGGAGGGGAGTCATCATATTGTTAAAAGAAAAGACTGATTTCAATTAGTATTAAACCAAAATATAACTAGAGGTATTCATAAACATTCTGAAATAATTTCTCCCTCCTTCCAAATTCAGTTTTTCCGTCTGATTTGCAGACAGGTATCTGAAATAGATCCAAACTATTACATTCACCCTTCACTGAAAGTCTCTCAGAAAATAGATTCATGAAAATTCTATCCCAGATGCTGGAGCTTTTTAATGACTAATGGAACAGTGTCTTTCTAGTCTCACCTTTCATTTGTTACTCAGCAGTATTTATACACTCTTAAGGCAGGCTAAGCCATACAGGGGATAGACATGCACAAATATAAACAGAATTAAAATGTCCTGGTTGCAAGATAGCTGCAACAGAAAAATATGCCATTTTTGCAGAAGAACCTAGGGATGAGTCACTATTCTGAAGCATTCAGGTAGTTCTTAAAATATCTGTAATTATCCTTCCTACCCAAGTACAGAATTCACCTTTTATTGCCGTTTGCTGCCATGCATTTCCAAGGATTTGTACCAGAGGAAGCCATCAGAGAGAGAGTCTTCGTCCTGCAGTTGACATCTTGGAAGACTTAGGGGTATCCAGTGATCCTGGTCTCAAACTACAGGGGCAAGTTTTGTCTTCCATCTGCTTTGAGGCACAATAGTAGAGACAAAGCCCCATGCAAAAGGAAAGAAAATTGTTGCCAAAAACCAAACCAAAACAAACTCCCCACTCCTGCAAAAGCTGATCACCAAAAAAAGTAGGTTAAAGTACCTGTCTCTCCTAGTGGGCAATATAAATATATGAGAACCCTGATAAAGCTGTATATCCTGCAGAAAACCCTTCTTTAGACATTTTCATTGACGAAATTATTTATTTGCACTTATCAGTACTCAGGTGTGCTTAATATTTTTATGCTTAGAGGGGTAATTAAACCTATACAGAGTCTCTAGTCACTCCATCTCAGGCCTCTATCTTCCTTCAAATGTGCCAATTAGCAAATAAAATTCTGTTAGCCAAAAAAAAAGTTCACTGCTCTTTGCATGTAAAAGATTTATCTTCCCTGTTCCTCCTTCTCTGCTGAGGGAACAATCAGGCTTGGCAGGTACACATCCTGTGCCTCAGATATCATGCAGTGGGATCATAAAATGCACACAAGAAATTAATAGCCCATGCCCCTAGATTCAGCTTCTACCTCAGCTGGTTTTCTGGGGGATTTTTTTTTTTTTTGAATGCCACCAGTTCCCTGATTAACTCCTACAGAAATAATAAGTAAGTAACATGATAGGCAACATAGTATTTTACCTACCTTCTTGAATTGCAGAAACAAGGTACCTCCTTACAGCAGGGAGAAATAACAGAGGTCTGCAGCTGAATACAAAATTAACTCTTAATGAGAAGTGAAGAAGCCTCATGTCTACTATATATGATCACTCAAAGTATGCAATTAATTCCTTCCAGAATATTCTCAAAATTTAGTTTGTTAATGACATCAGAAGGACAGGCTACAAAATTTCCTACATTGGTTAGTACAAGCTGCTTGTTAGTTGAATGAAATTCAAGCGTTTCTCCTGCTTTAAACTTTCTACTGTAACTTGCATTAGTTAACCTATATCTTTTTTAAAGGAAATTTTAATTATCAGCACTGACAAAACAGTTCTTCATAAAACTATATATAGGGATGTGTTCCAGGTCTCTTCCTTCTCCCCATGAAAATAAATATTAGAATGTTTAATAGATTAATTTTTGCATTGGGAAAGGCCTTTGGAGAGATACAGAAGACACAAGATCATACCTGCAGTTTTACCAAGAAAATAACAGAAAACAGGCATTGATCTGAAAGCATATTAACAGAGGAAACAAAGTGATAGAAAGGGGGGGATGTGTGTAAAGGTTTTCTGATTCAGGGAATGGACTCCAGTGTGGTCTGGGGTTTGGAAATGCCAGAAATGCTGCTGTTCAGGGCTTGGTTACCTAAATAAAGTTCCATTTTGTTTTCAGTCACCCTCTAAAGATTTTTTTTTTTACCCCATGCAGAGGGATCTCCCCAAATACAAGGTTACAAAACAGCAATAATGAAAAGTAGTATCCTGTATTAGAGGACACCAATTCAGGTGCAATTTAGAAAACTTATTCATGATCCATAGAAAAAGGTGATCTGTTATTTAGGGAAAGGGACAAGGAAGAAAGGGGTAGGGGATATGTTTTTCCTGTGTAAAGAATTCCATCTACACATGTTAATCATCAATTTCATTTTACTCTCTCCTCATAAGAAGTAAGCACAATGGTATAATTTCAGTATATTTTAAGCAAAAGCACAGCAAATATTTTTATTTTCAGTTCAAATTAAATACTTCAACAGACCTTGCCACAAGCTACATCTGTTGATACCTCACAGTACAAACATTGGACACTTGACAAACCAAACACACAGCCTTCTCCATCTAGTCAGTTCATCAGATTCTCTCTCCAACTATGAGAATTCATTTAGGCAAATTCTTAATTGATATAGACTGCTCTTCCTACTAGCAATGACCCTTTACATCATTGTTAGCAGCCTTCTATGATTAATTATGCCAATGGCAGCAGACTAATTTTATTATTTCTGTAGACTACCAAAACATAGCCATCATTAAAGAGCCCATGGTGGGAGAAAAAAATTAATTATGCCATTTATCATTTACGTCTATTTACCATGGTTTTAGCCCTAGCAGCTTTCTATAAAATGCTCTTCAGGTCTTCCTTTCTTACAGTGTGGAGCTTTAAGGCAGGTAGCCAAAGACAGAACACGCTACTACCAGCACTCTTGCCTTAGACTGGGTTTTACTTGCCAGAACTGAGGTGAAGACACAAGGAAAGAAGAAAAAGAAAAATGTTTTCTAAAGAATAAAGCATTAAGATTTATATAAAAGCAACATGTGCAACTATGTATAAACAGCCACATATGTTTAGACAAAATTTAACATATTTTTTATTGAAAGGACACAAAATTCACTGTAATAAGCAAGCATAGCTTCTGCCTGTTATGCCTCTAGCATTTACCACTTTCTGGAAATAAAGACTGATGACCTGAAAGAATCAGGAGTTTAGAGACTATTCAACCAGTAAGCATGGAAATAGAAGACAAACATTTCAAGCAGCCACAGTGAAAATTCAAGGTTTGGGTTAATGATTTTTTACAAATAAATGCCCTGTCTATATATTTTTAGGCTTTTTCAACAAGGTAGTGCTGCCTGAAAGAACTTCTGTGTTGAGAGGAAGCCATAAGTGAACATCAACATGGATGGAAAAAAGTCTATGACACATTGCACAGAAATGCTTGCACAAAACTCCTACTGGGAAATGGCCAGTTTCATCTAAGGAGAAAAAAATAGTGCTTTATGCACTAAAAGTTTACAGAAATGAAATAAAGCAACTCTAAAAATTTATAAGTGAATTTTCACTTTCAAAAACTAAAAGTCATACTGCTAGCACAGGCTGAACAAGAGTTGTCCACATTTGCTGAACTCAAAAATCCTCCATTGTAAAAACTTCTTCATTAAAACCTAACAAACATACAAAGTTCTTCTGAACTCATAGAGTTTAAAAAGCAGCCCTTTGTATACACTTAAAATCAGAAATATGTTGAATGTTTTCATTGATATTACATGTCCATTCTGTTAATTTTTTTATAAGCCAATACAAAATTCCTTCTGTTTAATTCAGTTTTTCAAGATGAATAATGAAATTATATCTACTTATTTATAAGACTTTGGTTTTACCAGCAGAAATTAAATTGTCTACTTATTAGATGAGATTTTAGCATTGCCTTGATCTGAACAGCACAAAAGATAAGTTCTATGTCAGAGGCAGAGAAACAGGATACTTAATAGATCCTAGCCATGGGGGTCTGTAGATAAAGTAAAATAAAAATTTTAAAAAACTCACACTGAACAATGAACACATTTCCCCCCAAAACCACCACCAAACAACAAAACAGAAATGAAAATAGAATTAAGATAGCTCACATAACTACTTCAATTGAAGTATGATAAATTGTGGCTATTTAAGTTCAAGTATCTATGAACCAAAGACCTTTTAACCACAGTTTAGAACTGGCTACAGCTTTAAAACTTTACTTTTCAAGCAGACTTTTCCATGCACATTTAATGAATTAATAAATATGTTAAGTGAAAGAATTGTTCACAGAATTAGACAGTTTCTTGAGAATTTTTACTGAATGTGTAGCAATAACTGTGAGGATAAAATACTGATCTTTAATTATTATTTTCTAGGCTTGACCAACAAATAGTGTTGGTCAAGCCTAGAAAACAATTCACAAGAAATCTTCATCTACTTTAGACATATACTTCCAATGTATAGACTCCAGTTATGGTTCTTTACTATCTAGATGCCAGTCTGAAAATGCTAAATAAAACTATAATAAATCGATCAGAGTACAAGAACCACCTGATATCAGATATATTGGCTGATTGTATGCTTTTAATTATTGGCCTAAACCCTTTCCTCATGGGTCCAGAGAAAAAAAAAACAACAAAAAACTCCAAATAAAAACAAAAAAACAAACAAAAAATCAAAACCAAAATCAACCAAAACCAAAAAATCTCTGTCTTCTTACGTGACTCCTTTTGATCCAAACACTAATAACATTCTTACGTGACTCCTTTTGATCCAAACACTAATAACAGTTTATTGCATAATAAGTGCAATAAGTAACGGGGGGCGGGGGGGGGGGGTTGTAGTTTTTTCCCCAATGATATTGAAACTCCTTCACGTAATACACATCTTAAAGCACTCAGTTATCCTGTGTATGTAGGGCAATGTACTTAATGCCTGCTATTCCAATTGCCTTCTTACTGGCTCAAATTTAGTAAGAAATGGACACAACACTACTGCACTGGATATCCAGCTGTACTGTGTAGAAGCTTTTGTCTCTGGTATGGGGAGCAGATAAAAAATGGGAGATGCCAGTCTCTGTTTCAGAGATGATGCATAGGGTTAAGTGAAATTCTGGGTAAAATATTCATAGATTCATCTCTGCAAGTTTACATCACTCTCTCACCCTCCAGAGTACACTTATAGAAATTAATCTATTTGTAAAACTGAGAGACAGAAAGGCCTCAGTCATTTACTTGACCCCACCAGCTCCAGTCTATTGTCATGTTGACTCCCACTTATCTGCTAAATCTGTTTGCATTTCAGATGGTTTCCATCTTTATCACTGTAAAGCCAAATTCCTCCTCATTAAAATTTAAAATGTTCTGCTGTGACTCAGTCATTCAGAACACTTACAATTTTACTGTGTTTTCAAATATGATTCACAGTACCAAGGACACACACTAAACAAAGTAATTTTAAATCAGTTAAAATATTGCAATTTGAAAGGAAACTGTAACTCTGTAGCTAACATGTCTTTTGTATAAAAAATTCACTTTTGCATTGGAAGAATTAACAAGAAAGTGGTTAAAGAGGTTATGATGATGATAATGAGTAGACTACACCTAGTTAGAGCAGCTAATAAATTTATATGTGAGCACAAACAGATCTGAATCTGGCACACTGGCAAGTCATATACAGCTCTCTTAGATGAGTTAAAGAACAATGCCAACAAAGAAGCTTTTTCCAAGGGAACATCAAAAAATATTAATACATAGAATTTTATTAATTATTTTGAGGAAATATATCCAGTCTTTGACCTTTTACAAAGAAATTGAGAAAAACACTTTCTTTTAAAATATAAAAATATTTAAAATAATTTTTGTCATCAGACAAAATGATATCTAAACAGACTGATTTCTTGAGACAAAAGCTAAGCGTTGTGAAAAGTAATCATATTTCTACATATATTTTCACTACCTGATTGGTGACAGAACTTTATAATGCCACAGTGTTTTAAGTAATATTTTAAATCCATGCCTGTCTACTAGCCTACACTGATAAAAGAAGCTCATGAAAGAGAATAACAATTTTTTGAACAGAGGTTTTCTGAATATGAAGGCAAGTACAACTGTCTCATCTAAGCTCTTTTAAGATGTCATCACGGCTTTGAATTTGCATGCTTTGCTTTAGCATTTACACACCCAACACCATATAAACTTTGCAACTGCAGCAAGTTCAACAGTACATGGCACAAGCAATAAACTACAGAGTACACATTCTGATACAACACACCTAAATATATTTCCAGCTTGTATTCATTGTAACAGATTTGTGGTGCAGTTAATCGTAAGTGTAAATGCCATTCTTCAAAATAGTTAACTGTAAAGGGGATATGAGATCTAAGTGATGTTGCCTACCATGTACTAAAGGGAACAGAGACATCTGATGCATGATTTTCCACAGCTAAATTATGAGAAATTGAGTGGCTAATAAGATCGCAAAATTTTCATCACTCTAATGCCTATTACTTCAATTCTATATAGGCCTTTCTTTTGAGTTAGCAAAAAAAAAGCAAAAAAAATTTTTGTTCTTGTTTATTTTGATCTGGCAGAAAATAGTAGTCAGAAATTTGGATTTACGGCCCTGTACTTCCGGTGAAATAGAACAGGGACAGAAAACAACATAAGGCAGAATAATCTGGAAGTTATGTACATACCACAGTTGCAGCAAGAGTCACAGAAGTTCAATTTCAATTATCACTAGAGGTCATCATCTTCACTTACTACATTTCTACTGATAATGTGCAACATTATGGTAGTAAAAAATCTGGTTTATGAAGGAAACAACCAAGTAAACCATCTGCTGCGTGAAAAGTCAGCTGAGAGAATGACTATGGACATATGGGGATACCAGCAGTGAATCATCCCTTGAAGAGTAAGTCAAGCTCTGGTCAAATCAAGGTCTGAAAAAGTGAGGATGGCAAAGAGGCCATTTAACAACAACTGCTGCTGGTTTGTAGTAACCTCAGGGTCCATCCCAGACCTGCAACCACCTCCACAATCAGCCTGTCATCTGGGATATGAAAGTGCTCTAGTTCAGAATAACTTAAATACTGCCCATCAATGGAGGATCAGAGCAAAAAATGGAGGCACCAGGAGCAGTGGTAAAGGCACATTACAATGGGAAGAGTGAAATTATTTTAAAACCTTCAAAATGGATCCAAGAGGGATTTTGTTTGAGATACTTAAAGTTCAGGTTCTGCTTCCAAAGTGGAGAGAGCTGCATCAACTCTTTTAAGTTTAATTTTTCTTTTTTACTTCAGCTGATAGTGTCCAGCAGAACTTCCTCTGCTTTGTCTATTTTCACAGAAAGTGCTGGAGTGAGGTCAGAGGAGCTATTCAGGATGATATTTTTTATTTCTAGGTGGCAAAAGTAGTTTTCAGAAAAGTGTATAATATTGAGCACCTTTCCATATGGAGGCAGGAATTATTTTTTGGCACTTATTTAACCACCAAATTGTAAGCTAGTATATTGATGCAACATCAACACAAAGCTATAGGATCTGTGGCTGGAGGGGCACTGTTGTTCATTTACAATAACAGCAAAAGAATACTGAAGATGTTCTCCCACATTCTCTTTCACTGAGTGGGACTCAATGAAAGCTTCCTACTCACTAACCCAATTTTCATCTGTGTCAATAGAAATAATGAATAGAACATTTAGACCAGAGAACATTTCTCTGAACTTACATCTAGAAAAATTTATTCTAGTTCCCTTACAGGGGAAAGAAATTTCTGATAACTTGTTCTTTTTTTACAAACAATAGCCCCAAATCTAGGAGGAACTATCTTACTCTAAAACAACCATGCACACCAAAAACCTCACAAATGAGCCACCAAAACCTCACACACCCCACTCACAAATGCTACAGTCTTAAAATTAAAGTACTCCACAGAATTTCCATCTCCAAAACATCCCACAGAAATATGTTCACTTGACATTTTCAGAGGAAGCAATCTTTCAACAATTTCATATTTTCCCATCTTTTCATCAGGAGCTCTAATGCTTTTCTACTGAAAAATACCCCAAAATTGTTTGTTTAAAGCAGAAATCCCCACCACTTCTAGTCTGTCATTTTTGTACCTTCACTTCTCCATTTTTCTCTTGTTAGAGGAAAATTTTGCATTAGTGAGAAATCACATGCAAACAAGCTAGTAGGAACTTCACCTAATGAGTGATTAGAAAAGATGCACAATGAGATACTGCTGCTTTATGGCAAACCAATGCTTTTTCCTTGAGCAGACCTGCACTGTGGAGCAGTGACTGGAAAAAATTTATTTTCTACCTGAACATCCTGTTCTCCAAGGCAATCTAAAACATGCCAAGTGCCAGAGAACAACAGAATGGTGTAAAGGGACCTCTGCTCTGAGGCTGGAAGGGACCTCTGGTCAAGTCAGGCCACGTAGAGCAGGCTGCCCAGAACCAGATGAATTTTGAATATCTCCAAGAATGGAGACTCCATCACTTCACTAAAGAGGGCTTAGTCACCCTCATAGTAAAAAACTGTTTCCTGATCTAGAGACAGTTTCCTGTGTGGTTCAGTTGGTGCCCATTGCTTCCTGCCCTGTCACCAGGCATCACTGAAAACAGCCTAGCTCCATCTTCTTTGCACCTTCCTTTCAGGTATTTCTATACTTTGATCAAATCCTCCTGAGCCTTTTCTTCTCCAAGCTCCAAGCTCCACAATAAATCTTTCAGCTTTTCCTCACAGGAGATCTGCTTCCATCTCTTCAACTTCATGGCCTGCAATATGTGATGCACATTTTTTTTCTTTCCATGTTTAAATTTAGGGGGGGGAAAGGATAATTAAATCATCTGTAATGACTATTTGTCCTATCGAACCACCTCACTTACAAAATAATTAACTTTTAGCCACACAAGAGGCCAGTACACTACATTTTTAAGAGTCTGCTGTTTTGTGTTGCTTTATGGCTGCTAACGCATTTCACATCATGTTACAATGTAACACTCAAAATACTGACACAATTGTATTTTGCAAGGACTTTGGTTTATCTACAGCTTTATGTAGAGACAGAGGTTCTAGTCAAAAAAAGCCAAAGCTTCACATTAGCCACAAAAATTGGTGTTTATAAGGTTTGGTGGTTTGTTTGCTGGTGGTTGTTTCTTGGGTTTTTTTTTCTGTGTCTGTGGTTCTGTTAGTGTTAGATGCTTCCTATCAGGTCTCAAGTGGTGTTCTCCAGATCTCGGTATTGGGTCCAGTTTTGTTTAATATTTTTACCAATGACATGGACAAAGGAATCAAGTGTACCCTCAGTCAGTTTGCAGAAGGCACCAAGCTGTTTTCTACAACTACCTGAAAGGATACTGATGGTGGACGTCAGCCTCTTCTCTCAAGTAACAAGCAATAAGACTGGTAAATGGTCTCAAATTGTTCCAGGAGCAATTTAGATATTAAGGAAAATTTTCTTTAACAAAAGGGTTGTCAATTATATGGATAGGCTGCCCAGGAATGTGGTTGAGTCATCTTTCCTGGAGTAATTTAAAAGAAATGCAGATGTGGCACTTTGGGACATGGGACAAGCCACTGCTGGACTTGGCAGTGTTTTGTTTATTGTTGGACTATAATCTTGTAGGTCATCTACAACCTAAAAGATTCTATAACTCTATCTCCAGATCCTGCTGGAAATACTAACTAGTGAGACACCTGCTTTCAGCAAGATTCTGGTAGAGCCAGTAAAAAGCCCAGAACAGAAAGAATATTTGGGGTTATTTCATGTTATGCTGTTCTGGTTTCCACCACCCATGCTGTGGAAGTCATATATATAATATGTAAGTGTATGTAAAAGCATCCCTTGCAGACAATTTTTTTTTGTCAAGAGGAGTTTTCCTCTTCTCAGTATCTTTGGAGAATATGATTGAAAAATGTTATAGCAAAAATTCAAACATCTATCCTGCCTTTCACAAAGCTTACACAGCTTTACTATACTGCTTTGTATCCATTTGTACCACATTCGCTGCTATTCTGAAAACAGCTTTATTACTGAAGCAAGACTCTGTTCAGAAAGAGTAGGCTTCCTCTTCTCCTTGTTCCTGCTATTTTAATGCTCCTCCAGATGTTTTCTTTCCTATTTGCAAGGAAATGGTGCTAAATGAGAAGATCAAACTGAAGCAAACAATAGATGTCCCTCTGAGACACACTACTTTATGACAACCAAATTTTAAATTTGAATTAGAATAATTGCCAGAACAGCTGTGCTGACTCTACACCAATGTATATAAGAATGGGTCCAGTTCTTCATACTTTAAGTTCTTGTTTTCTTCTCTTGTTATATTCCCTTTGCCCCTTTTCCATTATTGTGAGCTTTTCAGCAGTCTCGTTTCTATAGTTCTGCTCCTGTGTCACCATTGTTTCTGTCACACAGGCCCTCAGTTTTTAGTGGCACAGGATCAGCAGCTCTGCACTGGTTTCTCTATCCATGTAAAATATTCTTGCACTGAGAACCCCCAGGACATGTATGCTAATGACTGGCTCAGAAATGAGTCCAGGCTTCATTCAGGTTTTCCTAAAGCTTACTCTTAGAATCTCAAGTAGCAGTCCAAGGATTTTGACAGACCTTCAGGGGGTTACTTTGATGGAGGAAGTACCAAAGGATCAGAATGTTTGGAAATCTTTGGGAAATCTGTTGAACTTTGGGATACTGTTTGGCACAGTGGGTACCAGTCAGGCAACAGCATCTGACGAATGAGTTAGTCAACCTCCTATTTCCTTAATCTGTAAAGAGCTTATTTTCATGTCTCTCTGGACTCTTACAAGAAGAAAATTTGTACAACATAGCATACAGGAGCTTGTCAAAGGTGCCAATAGAGTAATTTTTTGGTTTTCTTAATTATCCTCCTAATCACTTGTATTTTAATAGAATTTTAAGCAGGGTGGATTATTTTAAAACCCACTCAATTTTAATTACTGTATTTTTAAAGAGATTATTTTTATCAAAGATGGATATCATTATCTCTTAGACAGACTAACAAGTTGTAGCCACCATGTCTTTTCCATCCGACAAACAAAAGTCATCCTTGTTTGGACTAACAGGTTTGCTTGGTGATTTTGTTTATGGCTCTCACTAGCCAGCAGAACTAGAAATAGTGCAAACAAGTACTCAGTCTTTGCCCCAAGGAAATACTTTTTCGAGCAGATAACATGAAAAACATATTTGTGGATTAAACATTTAAATTTTTCCACACAGAGATTCATGAATGTGCCCATTGTGCAGCTTTGTGCCTCCTAAAGGGCATATTTGCACTTGGTTAAGGCACCTAACTGAAGAACTAGTCTGATAACAGTTTGAAATTAAGTGATTCAAATAGCTTTCAGGAGGATAAGTGGGGACCTGAGGTCCTGGATTACTACAGTTTGACATGAACACAAGGAGTTACTTGAAAAATCTGTCCACAGTTTTAAAAACTAAGATTTTACCCAAATTTTGAGAGCAGGAAGGACATTTTTTTGAGGTCAAAATCTTGTTCTTGAATAATGAAGAAACACATCCTATGTTTAAAACCAAGAATTTATGCAACTGAAATTTTAAATCTGACTGCTGTCAGTGCAGAACTGGCTGTTACAAAAGAGGAAAAGACAATAATATCCTTAGAATACAAAAAAAAAGGATCAATAATAGTTGTAGCACTCAATATTTTGGACAGATAACTCAGTTTGTATCCCATTTCTTGGTGTTATGTTAACCCTATACTGCTCCTCTAAGTCTTAAAGTTGGTGGCTTAGCTGTGAGTTTTGTAGAGCAAGGAAAAAGATATTACAGCAAGCTATGAGTATCTGGAGGAATATAATTTTTTGTGGGTTTCTTCTTTGTCACTCAATTAAAAGTTATTTTTATACACCTGGTAACACAGATTTACTCTGTCATTCATCCATCTGTCTGCATCTCCATATCACCTTTAAGTTTACTATTTATGGTGCCTTTTACATATGTAAGATACTACTTGTCTATTCTCTTTTTTTACCTCTGGCAGGTTTTTTTCTCTAGCTTCAGCTCTGTGGCTGTTTAAGCAACGATTGGCAAGTTGTTAATGTCTGTTGGGTCTTCTTTGCCAAGCCACATCTCTTATCACTCCCTGCCAGTGTCCTTCCATGCCACATCCTGCATCTTCAATTGCCAAGGCTTCTTCTTTATACTAAAATAATTCATTAGTCATAAATTTCTGATTTTACTCAGAATAACTGCTCATTAATCCTATTTATATAAAAGTTTGTACCTTAGAAAGATAAAAGTTTTAAAAAATTGTAATAGACACTTGATTAGTTAAAGAAACCAGCTAAATTAAGTAAAAAAAATTCATGCAAATAAAAATTGTTTAAAAGGCATCATAAATACCAATCCTGAGGCCATACAAGTTCAGTGCAGAGCTTAAAGCTTGATACTAATAATGGAAATGCTGTATTACTGCAACACATGGCTAGAGAACACAAAAATTTTAAAATGGTTCCCAGTGTGCCACAAGACCTTTTATTAACTTGACAGGTAGTTTCTTTATTACAGACATGCAGACAAAATAAATCTTACATGCTATTCCGAGACCAAGAGCATCCAGCAATCCTGCAGCTGTAATACAGAATGCACCACTCAAGGATAGAAGGCAGAGGAGTATTTTTTACCCATGGTCATGCAATTATTCCCTGTAATGCCAGCAACCTCACACAAGTAAGAAATTCCTTTATACCCAACAGTAATTCTCAGACTTTTCAAAACTCACAGTTCTCAGTAATTCAACTTTATACACTGTCAAAAAAGTCTCTGTAGGTAAAAGCTGGATTGTTTCCCAGCCTGAACATTGAAACATTAACGATTCCATCATCCAAACAGTATCTGGACTCCAGATCACTGTATTCTCACCAGCTGTGGCAAAGACACTAATAGCTACATTTCCATCCTAAAAAATACTCTTGCTAAATTAACATGTTAATTGAAATCAAAAGGCAACCT
The DNA here is from genome assembly GCA_003676055.1 of Chloebia gouldiae. Lineage (NCBI taxonomy): Eukaryota > Metazoa > Chordata > Aves > Passeriformes > Passeridae > Chloebia > Chloebia gouldiae. The sequence goes on from QUSF01000038.1 coordinate 4,845,982, forward strand.
CTGAAACTGATTCAGATGCAGCAAAGACAAGGATGTACATCTGGGCAGGAATTCTCTTTCTATGAAAATCAGGTAGGCAGGATCCATAAGACTGAATTCACATACGCTTAATGAAGTCAAATGTGCAGTGTTACTGCCAGGAAACATGAACGGTACACATGGATTTCTGCAAAGCCTGATGGAGCTAATAATTTAACTGGTATTATATAAATTAAAATATTAATATCACTTCAGTTTTCTTGTCTAAGGAGGCTTCAAATATTAATGCCTTTTTAAAAGTGATTTGATCAATACAGTTTGTGTAAATGAAAAAGAAATGAGTTAATTGAAATATTCACTTTTGGAAGAAGTAAGTTTTCTGAGGGTTCATATTTTGAAGCCCAGCAAATATTCCCTTCCTTAATCAACATTTTACACAAATACAAGCCTTTCTATAAAACAAACTCTGCTGAATACACAGAGGAGAGACTATATGCTTCAACTATGAGAAGTACTACCATGGGTTTCTTTCCTACAGAAGCCATATGAAAAATCACCTTACAACAGAACCTCATGGTGCCTTATTCTATTTCTTCCAGCCCAAAGTCATATTTTGCTCTTTGACTGATAGGCTAAAGATGCAGGGGAAAGCAAGGTGTGGCTGCAACTTTAGGGTCACATGAAGAGGGAGTCTGAAACAAGGCCTTTTTCTGTCCATACAGAAATTCTACCAAGGTCCCTAGAGGTCACACAAATACAACCACTAAATTTGTCCACTGTGCCTCTAGCTCTCTTGAAGTGTTGCATTAGCAAGACAAATGGCTAAGTCACTACGGAAAAATGTTGTGCATTTCATGATTACACACAAGCCTCCTCAGATTTGGCTTTATTTATTTCCTCTGCAATGAAATATGTGCCAGTTTATATTTTTTCAATTCTACTTAAATACAAGCAGTTTTTAAAAGGCTGGAGGAATTATCAAAGAAGAATCTTTCATTCTAACATAAAAATGTTAGAATGTGTTTTGGTCACTATTTTTTCCTGCTGCCATATAGTTATTTAATGGCATTATTCAAATGTGTTTAAAGTATTTGAATAATTGTTAGTGATGCTTCCCTTAGGAATTCAATTAAAACTAACCCCAAATCAGTAGACATTAATGGGAAGAGTGAAATCTTGTTCTTCTAACTAGATATTTATAATGAGATTTAGCATTAATTATCAGCAATCCCTAATTACAGAGTTTTCAGTTTTAGCGTAGTTAACAATAAACACCTTGTAGTATGCTTATGACCATAAATGCTTGTTTGATGACTGATGACATTAAATACTGGAGTCAAGTGTTTCCTCTTTGGTGCCTGGAGCTTTTTGGAGTGGATGGGGAAGGGGTGACATCAGAGAAGGGGTTGTGATTTTTTTGTTTTCTGAAGAAGTCCTGTCCCTACCATAGAGGCCTCATGCATGACACAGCCTCCACCAAATCTTCTCCTTACCTGCCCAAGACTGCACAACAAGAGCTGGCTTTTATATTCACTACCTTGCCTCAATCCCTGCTGGTACAGAGACTGTTACAGCAGTCCAGTGCCATTAGCCATGCTCAACTGTTTCAATTAAGAGTTTTCCTGTATATCAGGGATCTGCTAATGGAGAACTTATTAATCAATATTTAGAGCTAAATCCCTAACATTTTACTAGCATGCATGTATCCAGGGGTCCTCCCTCTTTTGCTTTTCACAGTGACCTCTGCCCACGTGCTCTGTTGCTATCTAGCCTTGCCAGATATGTACATATTCAGCTTTCTGTCACTTCAGCCAACAAAGGATAGTGCCAAATTTATCCTCTGCTGATATAAATAGCAGATCATAATGTCCCTGATGTAAAATGAAAGTAAAGACTCATTAGTGAAATTGCTAAGCCATGTGCATAAAAGCCCAGAAAGAAAATGTGTTTCTGATTTAAACCTGCCCAAACATGGAGAACACCTAACTCCATGTACAAAAAACTCTAGGAACTTGGCTGGAGCATATTGGATGGCCAAGAAGCAAGAATCTATGCTCTGAAGCAGATAATAGAGAGGGAACAGATCAACAAGTCAAAACTGGTCTTCCAGTTTTCCAAATCATCTTAATGTAGGAATGACTGTGGCTTTTAAGGTCTTAGCATCTTACATCATCACAAACAGAGCAGAGTGCAATAGCTCGCAGCTTCAGACTGAGAGATGAACCGCTACATCTTCGTTTTCAATTTTTACCAACTAGGTCTCAAAAATCCCACAGGAAAAAGAAGATGCCTGGGCTTCTCCATGAAGCAGGGGGTTTGTGCTTCATTGTCACTTCTCTGTCTCCACTAACACTGCACTAGCTTCCCTGCTCTACCCACAGTTGTCCAGCAGTCAAGGAAAGAGCCTGTGCCCATTTGGGACTTGTGCCACCAGCCTGCGCGCTGCTGCGCCTACTGCCATTTCAGCAGGTACAGAGCACAAACACACTGCTGCTCAAGTATGAAGCTATTTATCACAAATTACAACAAACATTTTTGGCCTATTCAAGAGAAACATAATTTGACTTTTATCATTTGTTTTTGTTATATCACAGGTTATATCACCTATGAATTTTACACTTCATTACAATTCTCCATTCTTTTTCGCATGTCACTCTTGTGGGGACTACTAACAAAATATAACCATGGCAACAAAATAATAAAATCACTTTGAATATGTCTAAATAATTTTTAGTAACTTCTTGACAATTACTGTAGGCAAAATGTATGTATTTTTCACAAAATACATGTTACATTATTGTCACTGTAAGCAACTGAGATAAAGTATAGGTAATTTCCACTTCTTAAGTCCTGTTTCTATGGTAATATGAGCAACTGCCATTACTTCAGAGCTTGTTACCATGGTTATTTCAGGTAATTCCAGGATTTTAATACTCTCAAACCCGAAGTGATACTTTTTCCTCCTATTTTGTGGTTGAACAAAATCATAGTTCAGCTTCAGGGGGAACACAATTCTTATAGTTAAAACAAAACCAGCCTATAGCACATATATGTACATGAGATAAGTAAAAATTAATTAATTACCACATAACCCCTAGCTGACTTTCTTCTCCTAAAAGGACAGAACCCCTTTCCGAAACATATTTCTATAGAAAAGGGAAGGTGTTTCCCCCAGGGAGTGAATTCTCTAACTGCCCTCAGCTGTGCAGACCACACTTCCTGGCCATCCAGATCCCTGGTGAAACTGCAGAAGTAGGATATAATGGGCAAGTGATCTGCTTCTCCAAATCCCCACTCTGAGAGCTGACTGATAAGGTGTCAGCTGCCTCCCATCACTGTAACAGTGAGGGTCACTGGTCAGTCTGGGTTCACTCACTGACAAGCCATCCAGCACTTAGGCCTAGTTCAAGTGCACTGGAGACTAAATGGGCTTAATGGAGTCTTATGTGGCAGTCAGGCAGCCTTCACCACTCTATCAACAAAAATGGCACATCTATCTTCACCTGTGCCCTGCAGACTCCTCTGTGGATTTGAAGATGTCCAGGATAATTCTGCTTGAACCTTTATATAGGAAAGATATGGCAGAAGGTCTCATATACCAGTGGCTGGATGGTAATAAACATTACTCTAAGGTAAAACTGATTCTTCATCCTGAGAATTCTTCACAGGATAGCTGTGTGATCACTACCCACCCTTCCAAGAGGTCTTCTTGTTCATGCCTACTGCAAATGCTGCTCTTTACTTCAGGAGTTTTGGCCTACCTTACATTGCTATAGCTAGGACATAAGGCCAAGGCACTGGACAGACTCCAGTCTGAATCACTGAGACTATGATACTGCTAAGTTTGCTCCAGTGTTGCCAGGATTTAGGTCTTTTCATTAGCATTTTTTTTGAAACCACAAACAAGAGAACTCTTTCTTTTGTTTGTTTGTTTAAGAAAAATAGAATTATAAACCACATAATTTTAGAGAAAAGATAGTACGTGTGAAGTAAATGGACCCTAGTGGCTCAGAATCAGGAAAGTAAATATGAGGATCTCAAGGTATTTCATGTTTCCAATTTTAATTGAAAATTAATCATCTGTTTTAAAGTCCCTAAACACCCCTCATACTTCAGGCTAGCAGTGTTATTTTGTATGGCTGTAGTTTTTTTTTTCTTTTACAAATTAACAAGATTCATTATAGTGACCCACAGTACAATGTTTAGATGTTTGTTAAAGAAAAAGCTGTTATCAGTCCAATTGCACAACACTCAAAAGTCAACTTCAGTTATACAGGTGTGGATTTTATCCAAATAATTACCAATTATATTTTAATTTAGCTATTAATAATATCAAGGCACTGTAGTCTCTTAGAACAAGCCAAAGGAGTATATGACCTCAGAAATCTATTTTCCTACCACTGTGTGATTAGTGGAACCCAATGTTGATACTCCACATAAACTGCACAGATCTGTTCTGTGTCTACATACATCATGAAATTCCTTGGTATAGTAAGGATGAACACATAAATCAAAGCAGCTGGTACTGAAGCCCCCTCATCAAAAGTAGTTTGGGGGTTTTACCTCATGCTGACCTTAGTCAGGTCCCCTGAGCAGGACATTTTATACAATACTTATGCTTAATGTGTATCTGATTTGGATAGCCTTCAACATGGACTGTAGTGTTTGCCATGTACCTGGAGCACTAGGGAAAGGGAACAGTCAGGGCACCTGCATTGCTGCTTTAAACCAAAACAGAAATCTGGGCACAGCCTTTCTATCCCCTTGGATATAAAAGCAATTTTAGACAGAAAATAATCAGCGGAGGGTTTAAGCTATGGACAGTATGTCTCTAACCTGGAGCTTAGAGACAGGGAACAGGTAGTGAGGAAATTACCTAGGAGTTTTTGGATGCTTCAAGGTGGTTATGTAATGGCTGAAATTCCTCTGCTTCCACCTGGGAGTTCACAAAAAGAATCTCTAACTCTGTGTCCCTGTTCAGGGCAAATTTGGGAAAGAACCCCCAAAGGGTTCCTCTAGGAAGCAGATTCAATTGGCCCCACCCCCCCAAACGGTTCGGGAAAGATACTTCCTTGGAGAAAAGTGGAAAAAAACCTGTTTGTTAAACAAGCAAACTTAAACAATATTAAACAATATAACTTCTTGCCACTCCAAGAGAGAGACAAACTCAGAAAAATCTCCCAGGCTGCCGCTCGGCTCGCTCAGTCTCTGATCAGTCCCTCCGGCACTGGAAATGCCGCGTCTCAGGCCCGGCCCGCTGGGCCACTGGTGCGAGCTGCAGCTGCTCTTCTGGTGTTCAGTCCAGAGCAGGTCCAGAGAAAGGGAAAAAAAAAACCACAGTCCAGGGAACTTCCTTGCCTCAGCTAGCTAAAACTAACTAAAAAGCAAAGGAGAGCTCTGTCTCACTGCCTGTCTGTCCGCAGACAACACAGTCCAGCAGCAGGAAATGTGGAAGAGGGAGTGCAGTTCTTGAAAACAAACTCCGCGCTTCTTCCCCCCACTTTTCACTCTTAGAACAAGTCTTAAAGGTGTAGAACTCACTTATTATTCAACGTAAACAGGGCGGATGATTGGGGATAAAGGCATCGTACAGTCAGCCTAGGACACTCTGAGAGGAAGGGCAGGTCCAAATGAGCAAGTTGTGCCCACATTACACTCAGAAACCCGAATTCAGGGAGGAGGTATATCTGAAATTCCTGTGGACCAGAAGTGTTATCCCTCGCTGCAAAACGATTACATTTCCTAGTAAAATCCTAACAAACCCTACATTATGTGGATTGACAGGCTACCAAGGGTTCTCTATCAGAGTGGAGGCATGTCCATGTCCCTCTTTTGGGAAGTATGGTTGTTCCAAAAAGTTTTAGGTTTCTTATAGATTCCTTTACAGTCAGATATTGTGCATATATGTTACAAATTTTCTAAGCTCATGCACTGATGTCACCTAAGGTGTCAACATCTGTTGAGAACAGTCTTGCAATTGGCTTGGCAAGATGCTCCATAAAATTTTGTATTCTGCCAGGCCAGCTGGCAGAAAGGCACTAGTCTAACCAATCAAATTACTCAGGCATTTTCTAGTTATAATCCTTATTTGCAGGCTTACAACCTAAAACAATTAACAAAGCTTTCTGTAGCTCTATTGATTGCATTTTCGTATTGAGACCTCGATGGCTTCTAAGACCCTGCTAAGCTGAAAGGTTTGTTTTTGCCTCCTAAAATGTGGAACCTCTCCTGTTATGAGTTTTATTCCTTATTCTGTTTACAGGATCTACTTGAACTGTATTTATAGGCAATAATTTTTTATAGCATTGTCATAATTCTCATTTGGCTATTCTGTTCTATTTTCCTTTTTTAATGGCAACCTTGGACTCTAACATAACAAACTCCTGGCATTTTGCTTTCATTCAATCAAGGTGGCCCTAAGCATGAAACTTTGGAAAAAGACCAGGAAACCTCTCTTCCTCCAGTGCACACCAGCTATGCTTTTTCCATAATACATTCTTCCAAAGATTTTGGTCTTTTTAATTATTTGTCTCCTTTTTACATGATAATACTAATTATTTCCTAATCTATCCATCAAATTAGTTTCTGACCTAGTCAGACCTACAATGATAAATGGGAAAAAAGTACTGATAAGTGATTTTATATGACTCAAATCTTCCATCTTGATTTTAAAAGAACATATAAATATTTCTGCTTTCCCTGTTTCCTCTTCCTGCATTTCAACCATTGCCAAATTCAGCTTCCAGATAGAGGACACTGGAAGAGACTAACTCATTCCATGCTTCAAAAAAGCTATCTACAGCATTCATTCATTTGCATTGCAGCAATTACTCATTTCTATTTGGAAACGCTCTATCTCTAACAAAAAATACCCTCATATCTTTCTCCAGGTTGAAAGGATTTTTCCAAATGTGATGTTAGAGGACACAAGTAACCAGACCCATGACAAATACAGACTTAATATTTAGATCTGAGCTACATTTTTGTTGCCAGAGAAACATGGGTTGGAGGTGTAAGGCAGAAGAAGGGAAAGTAGAAGGTTCCTGTTTAAAACAGCCTCAGAGAATTTAAAAATAAATCTTCCATTACAGCTAGCGGGTAAATAGCACACAAGACAGTTGAAATCTCTTAGGGCTTGCTTTGGAAAGCCTAGGAATTCTTTTCAGAAAATTATCTTTTATAGAAACTTCTTCGTGATATGGAATTAATACTATGTGTTAAAAGTTGTTGGGTGATTCATGTCATTTTACATACACTACATCCATTGCTCCATAAGATTCCACAGACAACAGAATAAATCGACTCCTGCTCCAGTGGACCTTCAGTAGAACCCATAGAAAGCAAGAAGAGTCCACCAGTTAAAATTAATGTATTGTAACACCCCTGTCACACAAGTAGGAAATAAGTTCATGGCGTAGACAGGCATCCCTGAAAAACAGGACTCAAGTTCGTGCTTCTTGAGAAAACTCTCTTTTTAAAAGGATTTCATGGTTCTTTGCAATAGAAATAGACAGTGGTAAGAGCAGTCATCCCTAGCAGTGAAGACACAGGCTACCTAATTTCCTAATGTCATAGAATACACCTTAACTGGCATTTCAAAGAATGTTTGGCTCAGGCAGTGCGTTTCTGAGAGCACTTATTAAGTACAGTAAGAGCAACTTGCATCACTGGTTTTAGGGGTAGCTTGATATGTTTATTAAAGACCATCAGATGTAGCACATCTGGTGCGAGGAAAATGATGGTTCAGAGTCTCCCTCTGAGTCTGTGTTCTTGTCATTACCACAGGACTAAGACAGGGAGGCACATCCTACTCCTAGTTTGCTTTCTCCCCTCACACTGACCTCGATGGACATCAGGATGTGAAGCATGTACTATGTGCTGCTGCATCAGTGAAGCACAGAAGTGAGCAGAGCCAGTGGCTCACAGAAAAGTCTGAGTCCAGTTGCCCATGGGCCCTACAGCTGCGACCTCGCCCATCTGGCACCTCCTACAGCACCTCAATGTGGGTTTGTCTCCCTGCCTCCAGTCAACAACAAGGGCACAGGTTCACCATGGGCCAGCATTCCAGGGGAGAAGTGAGGCAACTTGAGCATTAAAACAGTCTCTGCTCAACCCAGAGGTTAGAGCCCCTAAGGATCTAACTGCTGTGTTGGAACGTCCCCCCACCTGCAGGGTGTGATAGCTCAGAAAAAAAATGGAGATAGATAATCTCAAATCACTGATTTTAGTCACTTGTTATTAAATGCTCTGGATCTGGGCTTGACCCTTCTCTCCCTCTCTCTCCTGCTCCCTGGAATTTCCCCATCAACAGCTTGTCTTTAAAATCTCCATTCTCAGACTGGAAGGATATTGACTCCAAATAAAGAAGGCAGGTCACAGCGGTTATCTCACGTGACCTTTTCATCTGTAATTCCCTCCTACATAGGACAAAGCCACATTTTTCTATAAATCAACCCCGGAGAATAACCACTATCTGCAAAAATGTTAACAATTAAACAATAATTCAGGGATTTAGAAACTAAGCACCCTCTGTGTGATCAGATTAATAGAATATTTTCTATGTAATTCTAGACAAAACCAATTAAGCTTACCATCTAACGAGCAATGATGCACTCTCACATCTGCCAGCAAAACAAATCAACATAATCTATTGTAGGTGGTTGTGCTTTTTATTCGCTATGTTACAGAAATTATTCAGCACAATAAATTATGGAGCCATAATCAGCAATTGGTAATATGGGGGAGTTTATCCTTTTCTTAGTTTATAGGCTTATAACTACTCTTATGTCAAAAAACAGCACTCAAATTTGTGCCTGCAATTAACATTTATTCATAAAACATCAAGTATTTTTTCACCAGCTCTTAGACCACATGGCATTTCAAGATATCAGCCAAATTGCAAATAATGACCAAAGCTCCCAAATCATCACTTTCTACTACATTTTTGCCTTTCATGTAGATGGTCAGAAAGTCATGGAATTAGGAGAGATTTCCTACTTGCATTACAAGAGGGATAACTCTTTTCCATTCTGTTTCTATGATATTTGGAAGACTCTTGTTAATGCATCTTTTTCCTTTGGTCACTCTGACAAGATTTATACAGGATCTTCTACCAACACCTAAAAAGTTTTGTGTTCAGTAGGGAAATGCTTTGGTACATGTGGGTGCATAAAATAACTCTAGCCCCTAACATAATGTTGTGTAACCAGAAGCAAAAGAACTTCATATTTTTCTAAGATTTGGTAAAATTACTGCTTTCTGGCACACTGGCCTCTTCTAATATGAGTCACAGAAACATGCAGAGACCCACAGTAAATCCATGAAGACCTGATATAAAGTCATTTAACTGAGGGTAGTTAAATCAGTGAGAAATGTGTCCCATAATCATTATCCACAGCTGCAAGTAAATCCAGCACACATGTAGCCCATCCTGCAGTCATTCCAAAGTTGACATGTGGCTCAAGTAACTGGTATGGGACTTTCCTCCATAAGAAAGAGTAACTCACATAATGGAAATTATAACATGCATTACATTGCATCCATCAACCTATAATACTATTAAAGTATTTACTACAAAGTAAACTAATTTTTGCTTGATAAAAAGAAATCAAAACACATGCAGGAGCTTTAGGGAAATAAACTTTCACTTCTAATATTCCAAGTCAGAATTGGTTGCAGAATCCATGACTGGGTAGGTGTCTGACATCTAAAGGTTTAGAAACCTAAGATAGCAAGTAATGCTTTGGAAATGCTATTCTTTTTCAGTTCACATTAGAGAAAAGTTCAAATGAAAAAAACAAGAAGTAGACTTCCTTGATTCCCATAGTGCTTTTGAAATTACTTTGAAAAGTCTCAGAAAAAAAAAAAAACTTAAATAAACTAAACTTTATGAACATCTTTATCATTTACATTTTTAATTGCATGTTTGATTTGGGATTTTTTGGGAAGTAGCATAATATTTTTGTTAATTTTTCTTTGCTTGGAGAGGCCCTTTGTTTAACCAAAAAAAAAAAAAACCACCAAACAAAAAAAGACCAAAAAAAACCCTAAAAATAAAAACAGAAAAAAAATCCCACCAAAATATTTGCTATCTATAATTTGAAGGCAGATGGTCTCTTTAGTTTGGTTCTTGCTTTTTCTTCAGAGAGTTGTGTACCTTAACTTCACAAAGCATCCTGAGGTCACTAGATGCCTCCAGAGCCATTCAGTAGAGGTCAACAAACAAAATTCAGAAGATTCAGTGTGCTTTTCACCCCTTCAACAAACACTTTAGCAGAGCATTTTGATGGAAGAATAAAGGAAGAACATCCATTTTCCTGGCTCACAACATACCCTGTGACATTTGACAGTGATCCTGACCCAGATGGAGATGCACAGGGTTCTGCAAATTGGTTTGACTTGTGCTGAGAGACTCATCTGAAACTCTTGTAACACATGAACAAAGTCACACAGAAAGAAAGAACTTTCTGCTTAGCTATAGTAGGATGAAAATAAAACCCCATGGAATCCCAAAAGCTTAGAAAGGAAACTGTTTTTTCATCTTAACTAAAGTAAACCATGACTGACATCACTATAATACAAATAGTTAAAATATATACTGTACTACAAATAATTAAAATGTCAGAGTGTTTTATTGCTTACTATTATAATGTTTTATAATAAGGAAATCCAAAAAAATCCTGTAGAATAATGCTATTACCTGGCATCAGAAACAAATTCTCCTTCTTCTTTTGCATAGTAGTCTAGTTCTTGTCTAAATGACACTCAGTCAGTGCTTATTATTGACTATAACCTGGAAGTGATCAATCAAAGCCTCAAAAACACATTATAAAGATCTTCATGTTTCCCAGGGTAGAGCCAAGGTCTACTGAATCTGCAGCAGTGCCCACCTGTTACAGGTAACCTTGCAAAATGGTCTCTAGCAGTATTCACCCTCAGTGATGAACCAGTGATACTATAAAAATAAAGATACCAGAAAACACATCAATCTGTGTCCTGTATGCTTACAGGAGTTAAAGTGTTCTAATGTTATCTTTCTTAACAGATTGTACATCATCTCCATTCTTAATATTTCTAACACATTCATGTCTACAAACTGGTGTCCCTGAGAAGCAGGGGAGCAATGTCATTTTTCCCCCTTCAGCTGTGTTCTCCCCTGAGCTATAAGGGTTTCTTTCTCTCTCAAATAGGAGGACTCACACAAATTATAGGAATCTCCAGAATGACATTGTACATTACAAGAAATTGCAATTTGACTGGAGATGAAGGTTTCAAACCCTTATAAGAATACATATGTACTCTTCACACTTCCTTTTCCCCAGACTCACAGGACAACAAAGAATTAATTCATCTGAGTTCAATAATGCTTGGGGTCTTCTTAAAACAAGGCACTATGAAGACATGGTATCTCCCTGCTGCTTCTCTCTGCATAACTGTGATTATTTGTTTTCCTCTTACCTCAGTTTCTGGGAATAGGAAAAATCCTCTTCTAACTGAAGAGCAAATGAGACTATGAACCAGTGCACAGTGAAAAAATAACTTCTGCCTGGATCTGGGACCTCGGAAAGAGAATCAAGAGCAAAGATGAACTAAAGGAGAATGGATTACTTCACTACAGGCTGTTGTTTGATATAAGCACCACTACAACTTGCCAGCTTCTGAGGTGTCAGCTAGAGGTTGGTAGCACATTACACACAATGCCATATTTCTTTATGTTCAGCTGTAATGAACAGTTAGCAATATGATGTTCTTGTGTACTTCTGGCATTCCCTTAGCACTTCCCAAATTTGGCATCATCTGTTCTTCACTGAGTTTTTTTTCCCTATAGGTTACTTAATCTTGCCTCTAAGATCTTGCAGATGGATGAAGCTACAAGAACTTCATGACACACATTTTCTGAATCTCTGCTTTTCTTCACCTCAAGAATCTTGTCTAAAAGGGATTTATGGCACTAGCCCTGGCACACAGTTCTCCCTTGCTTCTATTACATGCTTTTCATTATTATATAGTGCTACAGTTCTGCTATAAACATCCCTTTGATTGTGTCAAAGATTTACTACAAAAGTTCTATTACAGACAGTGAGATAACTTTTGTATAACCTTAGCAGAGGTTCCTGCATTGAAGGTTTTTTAAATTTATATTGTACATATGCTTCAATGTGACCTATAATCCTTCCTATATGAAGAGTCCCTCTTCATTCCACAAGTGCACACTTCCAGTAATCTGCAAGAACAAATAGCATTTGCAGTTACATACATAATGCATTTTTTATTTTAAATGCAATTGCAAAGCCAGATGTAGAAAGCTCACTCTATTTAATCTGCATTATTAATGACACAACACAGAAGAGACAGACCAGTGGCACTATTAAAGCCAACATTAAAGGCACCAGTAAATTTAAGAAGGTGAAGTTTTCCCATGAAAACTATGTTGTAGTGATGAATGAAAAAAACTAAGGATAACCTGATGTTCCACTGTGTTTTTCCTAGTCACTGTACTTGTGTTAAGATTGTACAAAAGTTTCAAGCTGGTGCTAATATATATATATATATATGTATATATATATATGTATATATTTAAGATCTGATCTAAGACCCAATCTTTTTCTAAATTATGTCTAAATCAGCAGAGGTTACAGATCTCTATAGCTGTGTCCTTATGCCATGATAGAAGAGGTTTCTATATAGATTGAGAAACTCACAGGTCAGCAAATTAGTTTTGACACCTCAGTTTTGTGCTCTGCTATTCCCAAAAATTTCAGTCTCTTATCTACATCTAACCAGACACATATGTATTATGCCAAGCTGCTCAATTGTAAGCCCTTCCCTGAACTCTTTAAAGTAAAAATACTGTGCAAAATCCTTCTGTTTCCTGAAAGAAAATAAACTCTTTTTGAAGAGGAAACACAGCAAACAGAACAAACCCATGTCAGCCCTGAGGTCAGGTTATCTCAATGAGTAGCTGTAAAGAGTAGAGACTGTTTCTGTACCCTCTTTCCCAGAGCAGCCACCTTCTCAGGAAAACTCCCAACAAAGCAACAGCTTTGTGACAGTTGCATGCATCCCAGCAGGAACACCAATTATTTTCAACACCATTTTTAAAACACATGCCATGGGAGGAAGCAAAGTGTATGTGTATTACTCCAAAAGATAATATTTCTTTCAGCGTTAAGAGAGCTGCGCCAATAGGCTCCATGTGTATTACTCAGTGTATCAAGTAGCAGATTAATTGTCAGCTGTACGACACAAGTGAAAGTATTGGTATGTAAACTGTATGAATGCATATTGACAAATGACTGATTCTTTGTAGTCCTGCTGAATAGCAAAGGCTGTCTTAACAAATTGCTGCTGTTCAGGAACAGGTATGTAGAAAAAGCTGATGCAGACAACACTTGTGATTGTTGCCCAGCACTTTACACAATAGAAGCAAAACACAATCATTTTCTTAAAATTCATAGTTCTTCCATCCATCACTAGGAATTCTTTTGTCATACACACATTCCTTATCATAGGAAATTCAGTAGTATTTAAAAACAGCATCCATTTGTGTCTGCACATTGTAAAAGGCTGGTTTACGTCTGTACTACTGATGCGTAGCTGTGCTGCTTGTGTATGGTGCCATATTGCAACCTCTTAGCTCCACAGCAACTATGGTTTTTCTGGAGGAAAACACATCTCTAAAGGATCACATTAAAAATCCTGGATTTTGTTAGGAAAAATATGACCTAATATTAATCTCTTCCATACAAAGGTTTGTTTGGAATTAATTATAGTCTGTAGCATTTGTGGCATTAAACAAGAATGATATTTCAATCTCCTCTGTCCAGAAGGATGATGATCTAGGTTTGACTTAAATGTTAAAAAGGTTATATCTTTATTCCCTCAATAAAAAAAAGTAAAGTTATTTTACAAAGTTATATTTATCCCCCTTGTTGTCAGTTATAACTGACAAATAATACAGAAAAAATAAATAGAAACCCATCTCATTAACTCTGTTCCTATAACTTCAAGTTTAATTGTATTAAAAAACAATTCCAATGTTAAGAAGAGTGCTGTGTGATTTCTTACCAGTACTCCTGACTTCCCCATTTCATCGTCTTTATACTGGCTTTAGATTAGACAGTATACCTTGTATATTTGCATCAGCCAGAAAATTCAGTCTCCTGGTTTCAATTTGGCCAAATAAATGTTCTCCTACTTCCTACACCTGCCTCCCTTACAGAGCCTTCTCCATCCTATCTAGTGTGGTAAGAGAAGGTTAAAATGCAGATGACAATAGGTCTGATTCTGACAGAAAATACAGGTGTGTGTTCAGTGTTTGCATCCTTTCAGACACAAGAGGATGACACAAAGCCTTAGGAGATCAAACCATGGGGTCTGTTCACAAGCAGCCCATCTGGAAATTTTGGCTCACTGAGAACTGCTAGCCTGCAGCAAATACAGGTCTCATTTAAAAAGAATATCCATAAATGTGCACATTTACTTACATAGACTTAACTGCACTCCTCATTTGAAGAAAATAAGCAATTTCTTGGGGCATTTTCCTGACTAAAAATAGATAAATTAAATCATCCTGCTGCCCTTTTCTCTTCTTATATCAGGCACAGAGACAGATCCTTCATGCCATGTAAAACATTGCCAACATAGCCTAGTTTATGAAGAGTCCCTAAAAGCATACCTTGTCTTGGTCTGGTCCTATCAACAACTCAGGGGTGTAAGTCTCCCAGGTCTCTCTATTGCTCTTCTCAAACCCATCAGTAACACTCACATGAGGAACCATCTTCTTCTGCTTCCTTAAATATTTGAGGGCAATATATCTGATAAATTGATCCTTTGCAAGTCCCAAGATGATAACTGGCATTTTATAGAAATATAATTATGTGTCTCCTACAAAAAAAAGTTCTTAAAATTACAGATTATTTTCTTGCAGAACTTGAAAGTAACATAGCAAAGATTTACTGAACTCATATTCACAAGTCTAAATAAGTTTTGAGAGACTTTTTCCTAATGTTCAATAAAATAAAAACTAGATATTCATTATCAAGATACTTTGTACCTTGTCAACAAATACCTAGTACAATTGATGCATTCAACAGGAATAGAAATCTTGCACAGTTGAAATAAATATTTGCTTACCAAATGCCAAACCCATGGGGAGGATCACAATGATATCTGATTTGCCTTCCCTTTTAGAGCTCTCTTGTCATTTAATCATGAAGAAAAAAGTATAGGGTACAGTTTTAAAATGTCAATTACTCAAAAGTAAATGGTTGATGACAGTCCACAGAAAGAGCCTAAAAACACCCCATAGGCTGAAATATGCTTTATTAAGTTTTTGAGTGCTTCCATGCAAAAAACTGTGATCAAAATACATTCTGATTATTTATAAGCAGCAAGAATTAAATTGGATAATTATGTAGTCAATACTAATTAAATCACTTGTTAATTGGTGTTTTTTTTATATTCTGTATTCTTCAAATATGTGCTAATGTGTACATATGGCAAGGTTGTAACATCATGAAGCAAACATGAACATAGCTGTGACAACTAAGTGTTTAAAACCCAGATAAGAGAAAAATTATGTTTTAAATATGTTATTTTACTTTTTCTTCAGCTCAGTTTATGATCCTTTTCATTCCATTGCCTAAACATGCACAATCTTCCTTGTAGCATCATCAGAGCTATTTTGTTAGGTCTTCTTCACATATTTGGATTATTTTTAAGGGCAATCTCAAAAATGTCTTGAATTAGGATTGTCTGATTTGAGAATATGTAGAGTGTCTATTTAACATATGTTTATTTTTAAAAATCCATATATTCTCCTTGAACACTACTTCTAACACAGCTTTTGTCTGTCAATGTGCATGCTTGTAACACTAAATATTTCCTGCAGTAAGTCAGACAACACCACAAACTACTATTTCTGTTATTTTCATATCAAAGTAGCAGAAATAAGCCCTCTTTAAATTAAATGGGGGTTTTTGACTAATGAAAAGAATGTTTTGACTCTTTTTGGCCCATCTGTAGCAGTTTAATGAGTTTAATGCAGACATCAGATATTGGCTCCCTGGATTTTCACCAGTTCTGCTTCATATGATTAGCTCATTCAACAGGTCTTCATTTTTTCCTTCTTATAACACCACAACTACACACCCACTGAACACTCTTTCCATACCTACCACCCATAATATTTCTTCTAGCTTCTACCTATCCAGATGGAAATTTATATATTCAAGTGCAATTTAATTTCTCCTTCCAGCCAGTCCTCACTTTTGAGTACGCTGTCGCTACAATATCATAGAATCACAGAATTATAGAATGGCCTGGGTTGGAAGAGACCTTAAAGATCATCTAATTCCAACCTCCCTGTCATGGACAGGGACACTTTCCACTAGACCAGGTTGCTCAGAGCTCCATCCAGCTTGAATACTTCCAGGGATGCAGCATCCACATCGTCTCTATCACATCAAACTTGGTTTATCTTTAAAGATTGATATATGGTTATGTTTATTCACAACAAAACTGTCATCAGACCTTTCAAAACCTTGTTTCTGTAAGCATGAGGCCTTACATCAATGTTATATTTCAGACATCAGCCCTTTACATTCTTCTAGATAAAAGAAGAAGTATTTCCCTGATCTGTCTGGTGACAGTAGGAATATTTGGCTCCTTTTTGAAATACTAGGATGCAAGCCATTCCCTAAATGTTGCTGTCTTATCAAGAAGAAGGTAAGTCAGCAGCCCTTTAAAAAGAAGGTGTTTATACACAGGTGTAAGGTATATTTCCCCTGGGTACTGAAATTCCTAGTAATGATGCTCTGGTTAGTCTGTAGCCATGTCAATCCTCTGGGTCCTTACTCCAGCCATTTCCATCTCTGGCCTTACAAACATTCCCAGTTATCATAGTACTAAAAAAGATATATCTAAATGTCTTCAAAAAATATTAGGGTGACATTGTTTTATCTTAATGTTGGGTAAACAGCGAAGTCTCTGAAATGATTTTGAGGAGGTGGGTTTCTTTTGGGAAGACATCACACAGGTGTCTTAAGGACATGAGAGACCTTGAAACCTGCCTCTCCCCTGTCCAATTCAATGGTCAGCTGGCTGGTTCTCTCCAGCCAGGATGCTCAGCAAATTCTGAGATCATTTATTCCCAGAACAATTGTTGCCAGTATCAGTATCTTCCTAAAATAAGTCAATTTTTAATAAATATCTATTTTCTAAAGTAGAAGAATTTCATCAAAAATCTCCCCTCTGCAACTGTGGTAACCTCATTCCATTACTGTCAGTGTTCATTGTCTGGTTCCCTTAGTCTGACACCAGCCAAATTATTTTAGTCTAAAGCACTCAAAAACATATCATTATATTTTGAATTGGATTTCATTATTAACCCTGCCAAATATGCAGAGATTTCTAGAATTTAAATATTTTCTAAATAAAGGATATTGTCTGGAGGCTTATTTCTCTCAAGCAATGCTAACACTAGAAAATAAATAAATATACAACTCCAACAACATTAAGGGAGAGGAAAGAAATATTTAAAGATTTATTCAAAAAAGATTGAAATTATTTGGCCTGCAGGATCTCAATATGAAAAACATTTCTGCACAGAAATATGCATATTTTCTTTCCCATATGCAGAAAAGTAAAACAATCTTCAAGAGGCATACAGCATCTGACTTTCAATACCTACAGCCTCTTTTGCTCAAGAACAAAATCAAAGCTACTCAGAGCCCTGGGTCACATCTCCATTTAACCATTTCACATGCAACTTTTGAAGAAAAAAAAAAAAAAAAAGGATCGCATAGGTCTAATCCAAACCCTTTGAAGTAATTTTTTGAGGTTCAATGGACTTCAAATGAGGGGTTTCGTGTTTGTTTGTTGTTTTTTTTTTTTGTTGTTCAGAGTTCTTTTCTCCTCTTTTTTAATGTTTTAAATTTTTTTTTTAAAATACAACTTTCCAGTCCCAGTTTGCAACACTCAAATTATACAGGTAAAAACCACATTTTTTTGTTATCAAAATCGATCTTTCCACCATTGTATAAAATACTTATATTTTGCATAAAATACCAAAGATGAAATAGACCTGAAAAAAAATTGCTAAAAACGTATTAATTACAAAACCCATTTTAGTTGATTTATCCTTTCCATGACTGATGCCACTGCAAAGCCCCATTTTCTGAAGGTCCAACAGATTGAAGGAAAAAGCTTCAAAATTTATGATAAGCATGAGATATTCAAAAGATGAAGCAGAGGAGTCCTTTGCTAAGGAAAGATGCCTTTGCTTCAGGACTCCCAAAGACTTTATTGCCACAAGTTATTAACTGTATGACAGGGAGTAATTAACATCTCTGCTGCAGACCACTTCCTTGGTGAAACAAACTGCATACATTTCATGTGCTGGGAATTTGAGAATGTGGGAACAGCAGCTTAGTTGTTTTTGCAAATAGTAAAAATATGCCTGGTCTCTAAAATTAGAGTTCTTTTTTCCCCCTCCCATAAATTAAAGTATTTCTAAATTAAAAAAATAAATTAAAAAATTTAAAGTGTTGTCAGCAAAGGCTTCAAGATGCTTAAGAAAGATGGAAAGAATGCAGAGGTCTTCTCTGTGGTGTTTGGAAGACCAGGACAGTGGACCTGAGTAAGAAAGGACATACATGGATGCTGTCATATCTACTCTACAGCTCTGAACAGAGAAGTTTGAAGCTTTCAGGGTGACAGACACAACTAATATTTGATGCCAGGTTTGTGCAGTACTTTAAGATCCACACTTAGAAAGGGGAGGTGTGCATGCACACACATTTACCCTAAAAGTACCCAAGGCATCTCAGCTGCCCTGTCTTGATAATTCCAGGTCCCTTTAGCTTTAGAGTTACGTAGTGTTCAGTTACTATGGAAACAAATTTTATTTTTTTCTAAATACTTCTGTCAATACGAACACACAGTATATTGTATGTTTCAGCTGCCAGAATGACTTATGCCCTCTTTACTTCTACATGAATATGTGTATTTATGCAGAAATTGACAGGTTGGTGATTTCTTATATGACTGACTGTGCTCCTTTTGGCATAATATGCTTTTATGAATAGTCAAGTGAGAACAGCCTACTTAACAATAATAAATTAGTATGTCTGATTCAGCGAGGAAGTAAGAGGAGGGGAAAGGAGAGCAAGAATTAAAATTTTGTGCTGTTCTGCTGAAATTCAAGCCAAACAATCTCCACACATTCATGCATATAAAAAGGAGGTTTTGGAGAAGTAGAAGTTCTATAGAAAAGAAAATTTTAATACCTGACTGGCCTTTGGTTAAGGAAATGAAGATTGAGCAGCTGCACTGACATTTCGTTTCTGGATACCAGAGGACTGTAGTGACTCACTCCTCATTGCTATGCCAGCATACCTCTTCTACACAAGTTTTGATTAAGGTTAAAAACAAATGAAAAGGCAATGTATTTCAACTCGCATCAGTGTGTCACTGACAAGTAGCATGAGTAAGTGACCTGTCACAGTGGTCCAAGCCAAAGCATTCTCATTTGGATAGCTCAAGAGCAAGTATTTCTCATGTGAAATTCAGAAAGGCCATTCTATATAGAAATGAAATTTGGTTTTACTCTTGCACTGCAAAAGTTCATAGAGCCTACATTCACAGCTATTCATGTGATATAAATTAATGCCTGAATTACCATACACAATGAAATATAAAAGGCAAAAATAAAAAACTAATACAGTTTATGATTAATTAGGTTTGGAGATAAAAAGAGGATAATCAGTACCTGCCTCAGGTAATGATAAAATTTGATCAAGAAAGAATAGGTCTGTATGTATGCAGGATATTAGTCAGAGCTCAAAGGGAAATATTAGTCAGAAAGTAAGACTTCCTTAGCAAAGTATATAAGGCACAGAAAAGCTGTGCAGTACTAGCCAGAACATTTTGTGCTAAGCTTCAAATCCTGCAGTTAGCACCTTTTCAGGTAACACCTCGTGTTAATTCTTGCTCAGGATCAGTACCCTCACACACAGGAAATGCTGGTCCTTCAAAAGACCTTTTGGGCTTTTCTCAAACTCCCACCCACACCACTCTGAAATGACCAGGCAGGTGCAAAACCTCTCACCCAACTTGTAAGGAAAGCTCAACTAAGTACCATCTGTGCAACAAAAGCTGTTACCCATGCCCTGGGCTCTGTCCCAGAAGATAATTCCATGAGCTTTCGGTCTCTCTTATCCTGAACCCAGGCTCTTGCCTTGGAAAGGCAGGGATAATCTCATTCTCAATGGAAGTCATAGCAAGCCACATCTATTAAGTGCAAGAACACTGGCCCTAGAGGGAAAGACACCTTCCTGCACACAGTCACACTTAAATAAATGCAGCATCTCTTATAGACAGATCACAGACCAAACAAGAAAACACAGGTAAAGACAGCATTAGTTCCTTTCTATGCAGTAATTCCACATCCATCAGACAGGGGACATTAGTGTTTGATCTTATAGTTGGGTGGGGCTGGAGAATTTTCATACAGACTGTTCCAGAAGCGGGACATTGCATCTGTTTTCCTCTTTAGCAGCACAAAAATCACAAAATAACAGTAGAATTCAGAGCACTGTCAGTGGTCTAACCTCTTTGTGACAGTTAAAAACAGTGTTCCTTTCATTGCTTTTCATATACTTCCAAGTCCTGATCTAGAAGGTTATCATCAGCCACAGGAATTTCCATGCTTATTGAATCTGTCACTGTCTTCTAATGAATGCTCTTGTAATGCTGGGTCTTACAGCACATGTATCTTGAAACACAAATAGATGTAAACACTTTTTTTTTCCACATAGGCCTTTATACAGTTTTTATCTAGCTACCATGTACAGTAAATAACTGGTAGTTTGCAAGAACTAGATTTGAACTAGCTGTGTATGAAAGCCAAAGGTGCCATTTTTCTATCATTAATCTTATGAGCCATCTGACTCAATCTCATTAGAATGGAACCTCTTAACAGAACAGCTCTTCCCTGCAAGGTAAAACCTGTTTAGTAAAATCACTGTACTTCAGAAAGGTTCTACTTAATTATCTAAGTGTTCCTAGTACAAACATGTCCAATAGTTCAAATTCTATTCTCAGCTTTGCAGAGATAAATAAGCCCCCAGTAACTTCTGTGGCTGTCTATAGTTGAATTTGGCTAATCATATAAATTTTCACTCTTCTGCACGTATAGTATACCTTGAAGAGGCAAATGGAAGTCAGATGAAAAATGGGTAGGATTTACTTTCCCATTCCAAAATCAGCTTGTTGGCTGCAGTTTGTACAATGAGATGACATGAAACAAATGGAGAAGGGCTGAAAATCCATTGTACTTAAGAGTGCACAAATAGGCACTGAAGTGCCAGTTCTGTAAAGAGTGGGGCTATTTATGTTCTTTCCTATACATCAACAATATTGTATTTTGACTTTTGTTAGGTTAGCCTAACACACCTCAAGCTATAATCCCAGACATGAGAAAAGGAACTTGGAATGTTCTTAACCATGTAGGTCCTCCTGCACAAATCCACAATTAATGCATCCAAAGTGATAACTTTAAACACACTGTTTAAAGTAACTGTAAACATATCCCCAAATCACCATGTTGTCCATCTGTTTCTTTTCTTCCTTGTTGCATATTTGATAGATTTACAGATGGAGAAAAGAAATAAAGTCTCATTTCTTCCCAAACAGTCCAACACAGTGCAGAGCAGAAAAGACATGTTTGGAGGCAAGAATCTTAAAACAGTGTTCCACATGAAACTGAGTCTGCAAAAATTGAAAGCAAACCAAACTCATCCCTTCTATAGGCATTGCTGTTCAGGGTGCAATTTCCATTTCACTGACTGGCAGCACTTTTCCTTACATACAGCCAAGGAACTATAGTGAGGAAACACTCCTGCAGATGGGGCAGAGGGAGGAAGGCAGAAAATTGAAGGCAAAGATGAAGGGAAAAATTCAAAAACAAGTTTCTTGCCACCAGAAGGTCCAAGAACAGATAAAAGTACTGGTTTTCTCTCACATGTGTGGAAATGGATCTAGTGGTTGTGCATATATTTCCAAGTGTGTCACAGAAAACTGTGATCTCTGGTATAAGGCAGAATGACTGTTTGATGAATGGCTGCTACATGATCACTTGTAATTGCAGTGAGCTACCAACAGTGAGTTACAGTTCTCAGTACTATGATCCACAAATGCTCAGCTCACCTTGAACTCTCATTCCTAATTCCTACTTCACCTCTCCTAGAGGAAGCATTTCTTCTCTTGCATTTATCAGAGCTAGCATTTAAGGCTCCATACTAAAACACATAAAAGTCACTGTTCAGCAATTGTGTCACAGCTTGGAGGGGTGCCACACAGCTTAAACAACTTGATAAGTAATGTTGCACACACTGCAGACACTTTCTGAAACACATACACGAAGAAACACACTGTCCCCCTGGCTCCCGCCCCTCCCCACCACACACTCTATGAAATCTGTATTTATATATTCACATACTTTCTCGGTCATTTGGCATTTCAGTAATCTGATGGCATTTACCTTACCTTGTCTGGAAGCAGGTTGCAGCCTGCTGGTTCAGGAGCAATCAGTCACAGGGATGCTCAGTGTCTGCTCCCTCTGATACACTGGATATGTGTTCTCAGACATGACTCAACCATTTAGGTAATTTAGACGACACACAGCACAATTATGTGTAGCCCAGTCATTCAGCATCTATCCTAACAATCTGCATGCTGTAACAAAGTTTTTTAATCCTAAAATATTTCCCATAAATTAGAAGTGTTTTAACTGAAGCAATTCTTACTACAAACACAAATTCCCTGTCTGCTCCCAGTACAAACTCTTTCATCCTTTTTCTTCCTTTCACCTCAGATCCATCTCCACCACCAGCCATCTTAGGTACACCTCAGCCTGGCTTATGTGCTTTTCCTCCTCTATAAAACATCCTCTTTCTAGGAAGGATAGGGCAGAAAAGGCCATACTATCTGGCCGTATAGTCTGAGTTTCTGTCTGAGACCTGCTGTGTCTTTCTGGTACCATGCATGAAAATGAAGGCCAGAGCTGTTTGTATCTGTTCCAAGACCTCTCTTTGTCCCAACCTCTACTCTATTCTTCATTTCCTTTGTCAAGAGTAAACCAAAATCATCTTTTGGTCCTACTGGTGTGCTAGGATCCAGAAATCCAGAAGAAGGATAAAAACAGATATATCAAGTGCCATAAAGACATTAAAGAGACTAAAGCTGAGTATGTGAGATTTCCAGCTCTGTGTGAGCAGCCAGTACAGGTGAGTATGGGAGATGAACAAGAGCTGGTGAGCCTTCAGTCACAAGCAAGTACCCCCTGAGATGAATAGGAGATGGCCTTAGTCCAAGTGTTCAGGAAGGGCCTAAAAGACTTCTCTGAAACATATGCTTGAAGCATTGTCACCACAGTAGTCCCCAGTGGTGACCCAAAAGAGAAATATAAGCACATCAAAAGTCAACAGGGTATAGCTAGCTTGAGGCAAACCTAACACTATGAACCAGCTTTGCTGGCATGTTCTAATATTCTTCTCTTACTCACAGTCTTTCCAAGAGCTTGTGGCATGTCGGGCTGCTGACAGATGATGTGTTCTCTTCCCGCTGAGTTGCCTTAGAAAACTGAGTGAGCGATCTCCAGAGGCAAACTAGTTTGTTCTGTCCAACCCAGGGCAACCAAGGTCCTTTTATAACTCTCAGAAAAGAAGAACCTACTGGTTCAAAACTGAGGGCACAGTTCATGCAGTAACAGGTAGAAAAAGAGAGGAGGCTACAAGAGAAAGAGTTCTGAGAATTTAGCACAAAGAAATTGTAACAACTGCAACACTGAATTCCCCAGCTGGAAGTGATACTGCTGTGAGACATTGCTTTAATGTGCATCCTTCATCTCTGTGACATTGCTGACTTCATGTTTATAAATTAATAAGGAAGCTGGCACAGAAAATGGTTCACCAATGGGCTAGATACAGGTAAAACCCAGAAACTAAAATTTAAGTTACAGTAAAATTCGGTGCTATAAATTATGCAGAAGAGTATAAGTTTCAAGGCTCTCCTAAGGATATTTTTGCTCACTTAGAAAAATAAATATAGTCAGTACAAACCAGGAATTTATTAGCAATCTAAATCTGCAATATATATGATGAAAAATCAATAAAATATTAGCTATGCATAGATAGCAATGCAATTTATGGTTTTAAATCTGTACGTTTACGGTAATTCGGAAAACAGAAAAATATATAGGGTAGTGTTAATAAATCTTATCTCAGCAGCTGAGATGTCTTTAGTTTTGTGAGGTTTTGCTCTCATAAAAAAAAAAAATAAAGCTCCAGGGAACTTAAATGCTTAAGGAAGAGAGAGAGAATGCTTAGGATGAGAGAAATCATGTACTAAAAACACCTTTTTATCACCACCGACTACAAAAGGAGTCTAGGATGTTTGATCTGGATGCAAATACCTCCAAAATAAAAATCTGCATTAATCATATCTCTACTGAGCTCCAAATTAATATAATTGTAGAAAAATATCTTGGAACTTTTTGTTCTACTTTTTTCCTGTTTCCTATGAGAAACCACACTCCATCTCCAATTTAGTCCCTCTTCCTTCTGTATTTATATTTAGTTAATCTTATAATCTTATAGAGTATTGGGTTCTCTTTATGAGTTAATGTAGTGGTAGAGTTTTGGTCTGTTGTTTTTTGGGTTTTTGTTTTTTGGTTTTTTTTAAGAAACATTTGAGGTCTGTTGTATGGTTTGGAGTATAGTAAGTTACTTGGAGGTGGTTTTTTTTCTTCTTTTTAGTGGTTTTGTGATTTGCTGTGTGGATTTCTATAGGTTTTTTTAATTTTTGTTTAATTTATGTGATGTGATGAGAACTGTTAGCGAAAGGAGTGTCGTGCGGGTTTTTTTGCTGGTAGTTGGTTGGCTGGTGGAGCCTTTCTGAATTTTTTGAACGGTATTGGTGGGAATTTGATGATGTTTGTTCTGGCGTTTTATTTTTAGGAATTGGATTATAACTGCCAAGTTTTAACTATAACTTTAATGAAACAAAAGAAATGCATAGATATGAAAATGGGAATATAAAACTTCAATTTTAAATATAAACGCAATACATATAAATAAAGCATGTAGCATAAATAATGTTATCCGTTCCTATTAGATTTTTTTTGTTTGATGTATTTTATATGTTTCTATAAATCCATATCAATATAGATGATAGATACAAACAAAATCCATATAAAATATCCATATAGAGATGTATAATTAATACACGTGGATATAGAAAGATAAACATTACAAAATGATCGAAATCAATACATAATGCATCCTTTGCGGTATCTGCCTTCTTATAGCACGTGTTCTGTTTTATATGTGTTGCGAAATTCCTTGTGGTCCTCTGAAGTGCACATGCCTTCTTGTTCTTTTCAAAACAGGTATAATCTTATGAAAGACATTAAATATATTTAGGGCAAACTATATAAAGTGAATAACATCTCTTAGCTCTGTTATCCAAGAAAGATTATGAGAAAGCAATCAACCTAACTCACAGATATTGTAAGATTATCAAATGTTATGGATCAAAATATCTAGGCATCTTAATTAAGAAAGAGAACATGGGAATGTTTGTACTGGAGTGCACTTGCATTGCATTATCAGCTCTGAAATTAACACAGCCTTCATTGGTGATATTATCTTGAGATAAGGTGACCAGCTCATTCAAAAGTAAGGAGAACTAGAAGTCAGAACACTGTTGTCATCTGTCCAATTACACATATTAGGGAAATTATCCACATCTTGGAAAAGAGGTGATTAAGAGATAGGCTCAAATGTTCTTCTCTGAAATATTTCTAGACTGAGGGGCAAAAAAAGGTAGAAAATTGTTGAGAAGATTGCTAGGTACAAATAAAACAGACGGTCTGGATTTCATGGCTGCATTCATGAAAGAAAATGTGATACTGAAGAAGCTACCTGTATAAGGTTGGTGAGGTAAACAATTTGCTCATTAGAAACTATCTAAAAGTTGTGAAGAGGTTTGAAAACTAGACATGCAAGGAAAGATATTCAGAAAACAATTCATAGTATTAAATCCAGCATAATATATTTTGAAGTAATGTGACAAAGATAATGAAAATAATAAAAGTTTCTCTTATTTTATGCCATCAGTAGAAATCCAGATGGTAAACAAAAATAGTTGAAAATTGTTGTTCAAAGTAATTGGCATTACTGAAACCTGGTGGGACTAATTTCTTATCTAGAATTATTAAATCATAGCTTATTGCCTGCTTGGGAAAGGCTGTTTAAGGAAAAGAGGTTGGGGTTTTGCTCATTTTAGAAGGCAATTACTTGCTTTAGAATTATTGATAACTTAGAACAGTAGGACTTTGAACATACACAGATCAATGAGCGGGTTCTGATGAAGGTTTGTTGCAAATCATCTGACCAAACTACAGAATGGGATGAACTCATCCTGACTTATTAGTGATGTGGAACAAGTGGTGTGTTTTTGGAGGCTTCAGCTCAGTGAATGCATACTTCAGGTTTCAATCAGCTTACAGGAAATCATCAGTAGAGTTTCTGATACAACACTTTTCTCTATCCTAAAACCAAACCATGCTCTACCCAATGGGAGGCAAATATTATATAACAAAGAAGATGACTGAATCATTAGAATCATAGTTGGCTGTTATCTAAAGATGAATAGTAGCAATCCAATTGTGTTCAATGTGTGCCAGGAGAGGCCAGTTTCAAAGGGCTCTGTAGATAGGCAGATAGATAAACAGTACTTCAAAAGTAGTAATTTCCAAAGCCAAGAAAAGTACAAACAAAACTGGAAGGGAGCTCCAAAAACACAAGTAAGAATCTAAGCATCTGAAAAATAATTTGTTAAAATCTTTACTTCCACAGTAAAGAAAATTACCAGAAACTTGGGACATTATATGTATGAGAGAATGCCTAGCAAAAAGACAGCAAGTGACAAGATGTGTAAGCAAACAACAAGAGGATTCAAGCTAGCAATCCTGGAAAGTAGGGAAGGAAGAGGTAGTATTGAACCCAGGCCTATCAACACTGCTGTAATCAGAAGATTTTGTTCTGGGTTATGGGACTAAGGATCACCTCTGTGAGCTCAGAGAAGCAATAGTGGGGGCACTCAAAGCAAAGCTGAAGACCTTGAAGCCCCGTGTCCTGTCTGCTCCTGGGGCTGTCCCAGGAGAAGAGCCAGCCCACAAACCCTCAGACAAACAGACAGGAAGGGCCCTTGGGGTCACCCCAAAAGCTATTGGGCCTACAGAGGCATGGGCCAATGGTGGGGTTCTCAGGAGAACAATTTGGGGATGCACTTGCCTGGGCATACATTTGTGCGCAGCAAGGGAAGATCAGGGGACACTGCTAACTGTGACAGGCCAGGCTCAGCACCATATCCTGGCTGCTGAAGGGATCCACTTTGTACTTACATCTGTACATGGGTACATTTTTGTCCAGTAAGGGGCTTTCATCCAAACCAGCAAGAGGAGAAAAGGATGTATTCCCTCAGGGAATATGTACTAAGCATCTCCCAGCTGGCCCCATGGACCTGGATCTGTGGCAGCATTGCCTTTGTCAAAGAAATGGATTTGTCACCTGCCTGCAGCCTGTGCTTGCTGAAAACAAAGAGAAGCATTCACAGATATGTGGTAATATTTCTTAGGTAAAAATAGAAGCACTGACCATTAGAAATCTGGAATGTTCTAAATATTCCTGTTCTGTATTTGTAAAGAATACTGTGCAAGATATTAGTCACCAAAAGGAGTACTAAACAATGCATACTAAAAGAACAAACAAATAAACAAACAAAAAAAAACCCCAAAACAACCACTACATCAAAAAGAAAACAATATCTAAATTTTCTTTGTATTTGTCCAAGATTAAAAAAAAACAAAAACGTTTTCCTATTTACCATCTGAGTAGGAGTTGCCTTGGGGGAGTTTTCCTTGTCTGCTGTTAATAGCCCCATCAGTGCCTTGCCACATGACTCAGAAGATAACACTGTCCAGGAGCAGGTGATTAAGGACACACCTCGTGACTCATAATGACCCATTGTGAGATGCTCTGCCCAGGGGGGAGAAGCTAGGCATTCCAACCTGGATAAAACTGGGGATTTCTAGACAGAGGGGAAGCCTTTTCACAGGTTCTCCGAGAAGACACAGCAACTACATCTGCCATCCCAAGAGGACTGCAGCTACTCCAATTTGGACTGCTACCAGCACGCTGGCCAGGTTGTATTCTGACTTTGTCAGTAGTCTTTCCCTTTGTATTATTGCATGTATTTTTGTCCTTTTCCCTTTTCCCAATAAATTGTATTTCTGACTTGGAGTCTCTCACTGGTTTTGCTTTCAAACCAGAACAGTATTCTTTTAATCCTGATGAAATATGAACAAGACTCATCAAAATAAACATCTATTCTCTATGTTTGGGATTTTTTTATTGTTGGATGGGGTTGTAAGGCCTTTGTTTTTTACTAAAGCAAGACAATTTTTGGGTGCTTCCAACATCGCAAAGTTGGAAGAACATTATTTATCAGTGTTCAAACAGAAAACCATTCAGCAGCGGCTCAGTATATCAGCTAGGCAGGCATCAACCTCAAGAAAATTACAGAAAAAATGAAAAAGGAGCTCGCTGATAAAATATTAAGATAGAGAAATAAAGACTTAATGACAACAAAAATCACACCAAGGAAACCTTATTTCCTCCTTTGAGGGGATTTTGTTTGATCACTAAATGTAGCTTCAGAGACCAAGTGCAATTTTCTCAGCATTTGCTGTAGCATTATGGAATTTTCTGATTAAAATTGACATTGTAGAATATGGCACACTTCAGATGGGATAAGAGCTAGGTTGGGCCAAGTATTTGTCAGATGATGAACATTTGCTGATGGGAGTTTTTCCAAAGGTATCTATGACTAGCAATAAGTCTGATCCTATTCCACTTTTTCATTAATTAATAAATTGGAATAAATATTTAAAAATTGATTGAGTCTTTACCTTAGACAAAGATTGGTGGGAAGCAATCACTATAGAAGACTTGGACTTACTCAAACATAATGTGTTTAAATACATTAAAGCACAACATAATATAGCTGACAGGAAGAGTGTGTGTGCCATCCATAGAGTAGGAAAAATGTACTTCCAAAGCAGCTTTTTAGGTGACAGCCGATAAGAAACAAAAAAACTTGGGCAGTTTTGTAGGAAAATGGGCTATTATGGACATGTAAACAGCAGAAGTAGGAGGGGTATTGGTATGCAGCCCATAGTTTAAGGGGCCTAATTTTGAGAAGGACATTAGAAAACAGAAGAAGGTGAAGTAGTGAAGAAGTGAAGGTCATAAAAATTAAGTTTAAGAGCTGAAGAAAATGTGTTACAGTGAAAAAATTTAACAGTTCAAGTAATTTAGCTTTTGGGAGGGCAGGCTGAGAGTGACATGATTGCAGTCTAAATACTTTCAAAGGGAAAAAATAGAAAGAGCTAAAGGGTTCTTTAACAAAGACAGATATAGAAAGAACCATAGCTAGAAATGAAGCCAAATATGGAATCATGCACCAATTTGTAATTGCATAAGTGATTAGCCATGGGGGAAAAAAATATAAGTCCATCTTCATCTCTTGTTATCTTTAGATCATGAGTAGATGCCTTTGTGAAACACATTGCTCTGACAGAGAAGTTATTTTTTTAAATCAATGTGTTCAGATAATAGCCAGCCTGGGAATTAGATCCATAGGAATTTTCTATTTTGCCTGCAGCTCTTTTCTTCAAAAAGGCCAGCTCTCTGACTTGGGCAGCAGTCTTCCCATCCTTACTCTTATTCCCCTGTTTCTCCAATGGCAGATGCCCAGATCTGCTTTTTTGGGGCAGGAAGGCAATTTTTGCCATTTGCTGCTGTTTCCCATGGCAGGGAATACCAATTGATCAACCACTGTCCTGGGGCAGCAGAGATCCTGTGGGACTGTGGAGGGGACAAGAGGCTTGAAACCCATTTTAGCCATATGGCTACTAAGATCAGTCCTCGTTGTTCTTCCTCAAATAAGTTACTGAACTTTGAATAATGAGAAGTACGGAAAGCCACTCATTTTGACAAGGTACAAAGTAAGTCAACTAGCATAAGTGTTATAGCTCATATTTAAATTCAGACATCAAATCAAGCCTGATAAAGGAGCCTTCCTAATACAGGAAAGATGGACACAACCTTTATTTAAAAAATAAAATCCAAGTGTCTTTGAAAGGTTTTTGGAAAGAGATTTGTCCACCTAACTCAGATGTCCACAGCTAGGCAGAGGATACACACCTCTGGAGAGAAACTTCTACTGGTCTCTTTTGAGTAAGTAGAGTGTTTAGACCTGACTATTAGCAAGGTGATAAATCAAGTACTCTATAATGTATAGGCACAAATTAGATCCAGCTCAGACACATGAAATCTCCTTTACAGGGTGGACCATCCACAAGTTCTTCTGCCTTTAAAACCTAGGATTTCAAATACCATTCAAATGTAGCAAGGCTTCAAGGGAGAAATACTGTATTTTACTAGACCAAGTGTTGTATCATAGCTGTATATCACCACTAATAGTACTACTGAAAGGAATAAAAACAGAGGCAGAAATGCAACTTGTGAACAGAGAAATACAGTGCTTGATCACAAAGATATCTGACAGGCTCTGGGAAAGTGGAAAAAAAACTCCTAGACTTCCAAAAATTTAGAGAAGTGTTTGAACATTTTTAGGAATTTTGGTTTAAATGCTCATATTTCCTTAATCTTTAGCAAACCAGACAAAAGAAACTGGGACATCACCTATCGGTGTCTGATTCCCACTTTCTTATTGCAGCCACAAGAGCAGAGCAGGGTATATGCTCCCCTCCGGAATCCCGCCACAACTCCTCCTTCCCTGGAACACAACCAGCCACATGGGCAAGGAGTGCTGTTGCTTGAATGGTACATATATTCCAATCCCAGTTTAACCTTATAATAAATTATTTCCCATGAGATGTTCCTGGAACTTACTAAGACACTGAGCATTATTCATTGATCAAACCATCCTAAAAGTTATCAAAAAAAATTTTTCTTGAGAGAGACATCAGTCTGCACATTTGAGTTAGAACCTGCATTAGCCTGCATTTGTTCTGGGCTTGGGCTTGAGGTTTTTGACATGGTGAGGTAGGTAGTGAGAGGAAGAAAAAGACTGACCTGGTGATTTAGGTTTCACTTTGGGGAGAGTCGTTAGAGATATATGTTTTTCAGTTTTTGAAGTATGTTTTCAATAAAAAAATACTGTCAAATTCAGGCATGGTTATACTTCCTCCATGAATTAGTAGTTGTTTGCAATGCTGTGGATAAGTTTTGCTGACAAATATTTTTAATAAGGGAAAAATTTTCACCCCAAACCCATAACATCATGAAAATCAGGTCTGTCATGCAAGAACAGGTTTGTTGCATGCTATTTGCCTTCCACGATTTAGACAAGCCATCAAAAAGCATATGAAAAAAACAGCCTAGCTATTGAATAACTCAGTGGATCACAGCCGATATAAAATCTTTTTTAATTCAAACCATCCAAAAAGCATTTATGAATAATGAACATGCTCCTGTGCTCAACAATTTTTCACAAATGATTTGTGAAGAAAAAAAAATAAACACCTGAAACTGCAATATATATATATATTTTTTAAACCAATTCAATTAGAATTACTTCAGGAAATTTTGATCAGCATTAGCTAGTCATCATACCATGTACTTTTAAGGAACATATTAGATCTATAAATGGTCCATCAAAAAAATGATAATTCAGCACTATAAAGTAATTTGAAAGCATAGTTTTAAATATATGGTGTTTAGGAGGATATTGAAATGCCCTCGCAATTCTAAAACATACTTCATTGTCCAAAGAGTGCTGAATTTAGGCTGGCTCATAAGTGTTAAGCAATCAATTCTTGTAGACACAGCTTCAAAAATGCTTCCATTTAGTCTGGTTGAATTACAAATGAGTTATTTCATTAGCTGAATTATTATTTTGGGATGATCTCCAGAACATTAAAGCTTTACATTTAACCTCCATTACAGTCCAGAATTGAATTAACCTCTCTTTCCCATATAAAAGTTGCTAATGCACTTTCCTTGTAAAATGCAAATGCCATTACACTATGTTTTGCAGAAAGCACTTAGAAAAATTCAGTAGAATTAGGAGTCATAATATTTTGGTGCATTCACTTAAAACACTACATTTTAAGAAAATTAGTTCATGTTTCCTTTCTTTGAACACTGACACTTGGAGGAAAAAGTACATCTGATTTACTTGCCAAACTATCAACTCAGTATCTTAGGGCAGCAGCTCTATGCTGCTGTAACACATGCTGTACAAACTTAAAGGATCATGTGGGAAGTTCTGTGTTCAAGGTGGTTAAGAGAATCAATCAGGACCTTACATTCCCTAAAATCTTAAGAATATCTTTGAAGCCCTTTTGGGTTTAACTTTTTCCTGTTCCCCATTCAGAATTAGAAGAGAAATAAGAGAAATAAAGCATAAATTTACATATGGTTGGAAATAGGCTGAATTGAAGCCACACATATTGTGTCTTTACCTCTGAAGCCTGTTGTCTTCAAATAATGACTGAAGATACCAAGGGATGTGGGCTGTTTCTCTAGTCACCTTTTACCACGTTTTTCTAATGTAATGTAATAGTTAAGTTTGAAAGTAGACTACTGGGATTGCAAGATTTCACTTTGTTCTGAATGAGAACAGGAAAATTCTGCATGCACTGCAAAGAAAAAAATCTACAAAAACATGAAGATCAACTAGTTATTAGCCATTTTAATATTAGCCATTAGATATTTATTTTAGAATATGAAACAATTATGGAGAGAAAAATGAAACACTGTTAATCCTGAAACAGAGCATTTTAACAGGAAATCTGTTCGATTTTTTTTTTCCACAGTTTTTTTCAGGAAGCACTCAAGATTGTTCAGAGTCAATTTTTGTAAACAATATGGACAGACTTAACAATTTCAGGTTCAAACAGCAAAAGTGAATCAGGCATTGTTCATAACATTTGAACTCAGACATGAGATCTGCTAAGCTGAAAAGGTTGAGAAGTGAAGGAAGGAGAAGGAGAAGAGCTGGTGACAATAGACATAAATTGCACAAATTGTTTTTACTGATGCAACATCATCAAATCCTAGGATCATAGTCCCTATTACTGCCATGGCAAATAATGAATAGCATGGTTCATTTTTGTGTTGCATCAGAAGTATACTCACCAGGGAAAACTACAGGGGTTGGTTTGTACTCAAAATCCTTCATAATTCCAAACAAATTTTCTAAATGCAGATGTGACTTTTCCAAAAGAATTTTGTGTTCTGACCAGCTGTATCTTTTTTCATTCTGAAAGCAAGAAATGCACAAGAAACCCATGCCTCTGGAGCTGAATGAAGTTCCCAGAGACCATCAGCCTACACCATCTCAGAGACTCAACCCTCAGAGTCCATGGCTTATCCAAGATTTTCCCTCTTTTCATTAGATTTTCTGAAAAGAACCAAATTGTGAAAAATGGTCAGTATGAAAGGTGTGTTAGAATAAAGAAGAAAGTACCACCAAAGTGTATGCAAAAGAAGCTCATGTTAAGTTTTCTAGACTCACTAATATCAGAAAGAAAATTGATAAGGATGAAGAGCACAATAAAGCCATCATAAAAGTATATGGCAATTTATCAATATATTGTTTTATTTTAACGGTATGATCTCAGACTGTCAGATTCTTCCACATGTCCAGCAGATAATTAAAGGAACACATTTTCTTTTATCCCCTTCAAGTTTATCCCCTACATTAAAATGAAGCTTTTACAGTTTTGACAAGACATTTAAGGAGAGTAAGTCTGTAAAGCTTAATTGTTTGCTTCCTCCTGGGGGTCTTTTACACTTGTTTTGAACCATTCATTGGAGGTGGCTTTCAATTATGAGCCAAGATTCAGATCTTTGTATAGACAGACCTTACACTGTCCAAAAATCCTGGAATTTCAAAACCATCAGACAGACTCTTTATAAGCTTTTATGAGAAAATATGGTTTAGTATGGAGACAGCTGGTATTTAAATTATCCATGTGAGAGAAATTACTTTTAGTCATTCACCAGATGATTTATTCATATATAGATTTTTAAATTAATAATTCCATGATACTTGCAGCTATATAATCCTAAAATCCACACAGTTTTGCTCAATGACATTAACAAGATTTGACATCTTTTTTTTTCTGCAAACAGTGAAGCACATTTTGCCAATTGCCATTTTGATGAAACATTACAACACATAAAAGAAGAATAAAAAATGTCAGTGTCCTCTGACAGGATGAGTCAAGTTCATCAGACTTATTCCTGCCAGTACTCCAGGTGCAGAGTTCACAATCATTTGTCTAGGAAAAACGTATTGGCTAGTCACATGCATATGTACTCCTACTAGACACAAAATGTTCTGTGTTATGTTTTTAAACCAAATAACTACAGCTCTGGGATACCTGAAGAGGTGGGGAAAAACTTCTTGGCAATTAAGATAAACTGAACAACAAGAAGTATCAGGAAGAAAAATAGGGAAAAATGGGGAATAAAAAAAAAAGCAGAAACATTCTGGAAAATTATTTGACTTAACATCGTTGGCATTTATTATATCAAAGAAGTGGAAAAGCAGCTGAGCTGCTTTTTCTTGAGCAGGGACTCCATGCAAAATAAACCTGCAACCTCAGGTTTGTTCAGAAAATGTTTATTCAGTCAAATAATGTTGATCTTTCTTGCAACCCTGAAATTATTTTTTCCTCTTTTCTCCTTTCCACTTGAATACTTTTTCATTTCTCTTCCATTTTCTTGTCTTGATCATTACAGCTTCCTTCTTCCAGGCCTCACTCCATTAAATATTCTCTTGGAAAATGTTTCTACTTCTCACTATGAATCTCTGCACTGGGTAAATTCTACTTTACACGATTTTCAGGGTTCTCATCTCAACTCTGGAGGCGTCACAACACTTGTTACTGCTTCAGCATTCCGATTATTTCCTTTGCTCTTAAGTCTTCTGCCTCACACTCATGTAGTTTCATGTAAATGGCATTCTTCATCACCTGGACTGATCAAAACCCAACCTATTTTCATCTAAATCCTCATTTAATGTACTTGTCTGTGAGAAGCTTATCAGAAATCATTATTATATATTAAAAAAAGAAAAAGAAAAAGAAAAAAGAAAAAGAAAAAGAAAAAGAAAAAGAAAAAGAAAAAGAAAAA